>JAWNNH010000522.1:0-600000 GCA_035043045.1 Hirtodrosophila alboralis | reverse complement strand
GAGCAATTGTTCCTGCTCAAGTACTTATATGGATATCGTACTTAGGTGTGAATGACTTGTCTGCTGGGGTCTTTAGGGCGTGTGTCATTTATACTCTGTAGATTACTCAACCCCAATGTGATTCCCTGGCCAAAGTTCAAAGTTCGTGTTCCAATGATGATAAAATAAACATTAAAAACACTTTGTAGATAAAGCCAACAAGCCCAAATTATATGATCAAACTTGTTAAATCACTACCAAACTCTTTGTGGCAACAATAAAATGATTTTGGCCAAGTACACTAATTAACGAAATGAAAACATTTTGTGATAAGAGCAGCACTTTTAATGTGCGAGTTAAAATAATAATAAATATATAAATAATACAAAAATATAATATATTTTTGAATTGTCCAACACATTTGATAATGACTTTAATACAAAAATGTTAATATGCTTATCATATTGTTAATTAATATTCTTCAAAGATATCACGAATTTTTACTAAATATGCAGAGTTAAAAATCAATAAAAAAAATAACAAGTGTTTTTTTCATTTTTGTATTTAAGCATTACTTAATAATTTAATATGTTTATTTGATTATCTAAAACATTATGTACTAACTTTATTTTAAATTAATTATTTTTACAGAAATTAATATAAAATAAATTGTGGAGCCAAGGGGTTTGCAGCTAGTGAAATTTTTGTGTTTAATTAAACATAATTTTATTTTAAAAAAATAGTATTAAAGAGCCTAAATAATAATTGCCTAAAATAACCCATTCATACTTAATTTTAAGCATATCTAATTTTTTACTGATTAAATAAACGTTTCTACACCAATAAGAAATGGTTCTGCCTAGTGTTATAAGTCCATAAACTCACACAACACCCACCAAACCCCTCCAAACCTATTTGCGTCGCACAGTGGGCATAGAGATTGAAAAAGTGCTATAATTAAATCACTATAAACTAGATATGAGCACATATGTAATTGTGAGCTGTGACTCAAACTAAACTCTGATAAGTTTTATAGATAGTTATCATAATTATAAACAAATACTTGGCTACTTACAGCTTATTTATATCTTGATTACAAATTGCTGGCTGATAAGGTAAATGCATAAATGCAATGAAATTAAATTAATATTTTTATGAGTATTATTTATAACTTGTTAATAAATAAAATCACACAATTTTATTTGATAACTTACCCAACATTTTGGTGCGAAAATCACATAATATAAATTATGAAAAATTATTTGTTGTTTAATAAATAAATAGAAATATATTTATATCGCCTTGAAGGCGATATTATTTGATAGTTTGTACCCAAATCAAAATTTTCCATGCAACTTATCGCCCAATTAGTTATCAGTGTAGCGTCATTAGCGAAAGTGAGAACCAATTTTGAAGTCGTTAACACACCAGGCTATATATGGGTCATACGATTATTATTTTATTTTTATTTATTTTTTCTTTTTTTTTTTGGTAATTTGGGGGCCGGAGAAGGCGTCGTCATGCCATGAGTTAGACTTTGCCCTGCAAATATCGGAAACCATTAAATTGCCGTAATTTTTAGAAATTGCGGTGAGCACATTAAATACTAAGATATCATATATATATTATATACTGTATGTTCTGGTTTAGATAGATAATGATGAGCAAGAATAAGGAAAATCCGCTAAAAGATAAGTGCGTGTTTTGGGGCCAGTCAAAATATTGTTATCAATTGGTTGTAAATTTCTACTAGCCAATGGTCAAGCAACAGGCTGATGAATTCAGTAGCCAAAAAGCTGGCCTACTGGCAGGTTCCGATCTAACACACACATATATATATATATATAAAATATATGAAAAAAATAAAATAACATAAAAATAAATAGAATAATGTCAGAAATGACTAAACAACAATTGTTAATTATAATTTATTAGTTTATTTTAAAAATATCCTAATACTTCATATTGATAACATCTTGATGGAATATTTATTTTTATTATCTTATAAAATTGTGTACTTTTTTTTTATATAAAAAAGCTGAATATTATAATAAAAAAAAGAAACCAAAATTGTTGAAAGTTATTTATATTTAAATGCCAAGTCACCAAATCAATTAAATAGTATTTAAAATATTAAATTCAAATAAAAAAAAAAAACAATATTGTTGAAAGTAATTTTAATTTAAATGTAAGTCAAGAACTCAATAAAAATATATTTAAAATTCTATTAAAAAAGAAACGTATATTTTTGAAAGTAATTTTAATTTAAATGTAAGTCACCAAATCAATTAAATAATATTTAAAATTTTAAATTAAAAAAAAAAACAATATTATTGAAAGTAATTTTAATTTAAATATAAGTCAAGAACTCAATTAAAAAATTGTTAAAATTTAAAATTAAATTTAAAAAAAAACCGATATTGTTGAAAGGTTTCTAAATTTAAATGTAAGTCGCCAAATCAATTAAATATTATTTAAAATTTAAAATTCTAAAATAAAAAAGAAACCAATATTTTTGAAAGTAATTTTAATTTAAATGTAAGTCAAGAACTCAATTAAAAATATTTTAAATTCTACTAAAAAATAAACTAATATTTTTGAAAGTTATTTTAATTTAAATATAAGTCAAAAAACTCTATTAAAAAAAAAAGATTGCAACTTTTACATGAATATTTTTTGTTTTGATTTATTTGTGTGTTTTATTGGAAATTTAGTAGTGAGTATTTCGAATAATTAGTATTCTGAGCACTTTGAAATTTTGATAGTAATTTAAGAGTGATTTTTAAGATTGTGGATATATCAATTTCAATTGACAAATCTGCTAAATAAATGTGTTAGACAAGTTTGAAGACTAAAATAATAATAAAAATGAATTAGTTGCATACAACTTTATGGCTTTATTATTTAATGCAACATTCGATCTGCTTGGAGTCATCAATGAATTAATAATACCAATGACCTGATCGGAGTCAGGCGTTCTGCATTGACGCAATTTCCAATGCTTCAGTGATAAGCCACAAGCAAATGAAGGAGTACAAAAAAATTCCCCCGTCGACTCGAAATGGAGCTGTAATGTGAATGAATAAATGAATGAATGAGTAGGGTTGGGTGGGGTGGGGGTTGGCGGTGTTTGAGTGTTTGAGTATTGCAGGCGGAGTCACAGGCCAGACGGTGTGTGTGTGGGGTAGAAAGGTGGGCAAAATTATCAATGAAATACGATATCAATGGTTAAATATTCATGAATGAGGGGAAGGGAGAGGTGCTGCCGTATAGTTGAATGGGTGTAGGAGGTGCGGGGTTGCTGCTTGGCCGGTCATAAAATCAAATCAAATAATAATTATACGTAAGCGTGCCACAAATGCTGAATTCTCTTTTTTTATTCGCACGATAGAATTGACGTCGTCGCTCGCAATGGAGATGTTGACTCTTGACGCTAAGGGTGACGCCAACGCCGACAGAGACGACTGCGACTGCGACAACGACGGCGACGCAGCTAGCGATAGCAGTAAATACGACGACACCGGTAACTGTGACGGCGACAGCGACTGCGACAGCGACTGCGACTGCGACTGCGACTTCAACGTCTGCGTCTGCGTCTGGGACTGCCTCACATGGCGCGTTCGCCAATTTTCGTATAAATATAAATTTACGCGCCCAACTGAAATTATGAATCAGTCTTGTTTAGACACACGCCAATGATAATCGTCGGCTCGCGAATTAAATCGCACAGAATTGAGCTATATAATAACTGATAGATCGTTTGTCATTATAAAAACGGTGCGTGTGTGCGTGTGTACTCTAAATTATTTCTAATTACCCCCCGAAACAAGTGGGAAGATCGCCACAGATAGTATTATTATTAACATTAAACCAGTGACAAGTAAACTGCCAAAGAAATCAAAATGAATATGTGCCATAAAAGTAAGTATTGTGCAACTCTAGAAATTGAAATGAAAATTATTTATTTTTTTAAATTTTTTTTTATAAATATCAAAGTTAGAATCTATTACCTATGTTCTTGTGGGCTGTGAAACTTAATCATTTTTAAAGCGATGTTCTCAGCGACTCTAGATAGATAATGTGACCATAGAACTTGATAATAATACTAAAAAAAATAAATAAAAATGAACAATTGTGTTTATCTGCTGAGAGATTATGGAAAATGCTTTTTGTCCGAGGTACTTCCCCCAAAGTAAAGCTTTTGCTTTAATCAAAAGTAAATATGAAATGAAACTACAAATAAATGCAATAAAACAAACGTAAAGTTTATAAATAAGATTATTAACAGCTCATAAAAAATTCCTTAAAATATAATTATACAATATTATCTGTTAAAATATATAATGAAATATTGTTTAACATTTCTGTTCAATATTTTTCGAAACAAGCAGATTATAAAGCTATAAAATCTCAATTAGCTGCAATAATTATAATCTCTCGCAATTAATCCAATCTATCAAGCAATCAATCAATCAATTAGGCAGATCACATGAGCTATGAGTGTTTTATGTTTTTGTTGTTTGTTCTGATAAGGATCATATAAGTACTTAGCACAAACACCTGATCTAGAAACAAAGCCAAGAGATTTTCATAAAAATTTCAATTTCTTACACAAAATAATAAACATATTTCAATTTAAAATTATGGTTACATTAACAGAGAGTTAACAGTGCTGTAATAACAGTAACAATCAGTAACATTTTGAATAACATTATTTATTGTTATATTTACAAACTTGAGTCAACTTGCAGCTGCATTTATGAAATTTCTTTGGGATCATAAAGTTTATAGTAGAAATCGATTAATCATACTATTTAGTTGGCTGCAACCAATAAGTTGGCCATAAAAACCTTGACCAGAACTTTCTAAAGACCTTAAACATTTTGTGGGCATGGTCAGCAGCACGTGTGCTATCGCAGTCGCTGCACGCGTCGCAGTCGCAGTCGCAATCGAAATCGCAGCCGCAGTCACAATCGCAATCGCCTGCTGCCAACGGCAACGACAACTGTTGCTGTTGCTGTTGCTGCTGCTGTTGTTGTTGTTGTTGTTGCTGTCGTTATCGAAGTCGCTGACCTACCTCAACAGCCAGCGCTGTTGCTGTCGCTGCTGCTGCTGCTGCTGTCGCTGTCGCTAGCTCTGGCAACGGCACGAGCGCAAGTTTTTGAATGAATTTGTATTTCGAATGAATTATTCATACGACGCGTTGCCCGCGGCTAAAGCAAACGCTCGGCAAGTTGGTCAACGATGACGTCGCTTACTTTACGCCGGCCACTTGTCTGATCTGCTGCTGCTGCGGCTGCTGCCTCTGTCGCTGCCTCAGTCGCTGTCTCAGTTGCCGCTCAACGTTCAATTTGCAATATACAATACAATAATACAATAAAAAAAACCCAAAATATACTCGCACGAATGAGTAATCAAAAATTTCTTGTGAAATTCAAGCAAAATTCAAGCGCACACAGCCGATGACAAAGCCAATTCAATAATTTTTCAAAAAAATATGTGCTCAATTGAGTTGGTCAAGATATTCGGATAGGCCGCTCTATCTCTGTTCACAATACTCTCTCATTCTCGCTCTCTCTCTCTTACACTCTCTCTCTCTCACTGGAGGCTGTTGTAATTGGGCGCGCGCTCAGCTGCCTTATCAGCCAAACTCTCACTCAATTGTGAGTGCAAGTGCGAGTGCAAGTGCGAGTGCGAGTGCGAGTGCGAGTATGAGTGCGAAATGCGAATGCGCGACTGTGTTTAGTTGCCGAGCAGACGCCGCAAAGCGCGGACGCAGTTTAAAGCTAGAGCGCATAGTTAGCAATTAATTAGCTATTTAGTTAGTAGCTTGTTTTAGCTGTGATTTCAATATTGTGATACCACGTATTTATTATAAATTCTCATGTCCAACGGTAATTGTGTTTAAGTTTATTATTTCAACAACAGTTTAACTAATTTTTTCTTTTATTTTTTATTTATCAATTGCAGCAAAGTTTTGCCAAAGCAACGCACAACAGAGCCAAAGCAGCAGCAGCAGCAGCAGCAGCAACAGCAACAGCAGCAGCAACAAACAACAGAGTTGCAACAGTTGCAGCAACATTTACAGTTATACGCTTATCATGGCGCTGGCAGCACTGCTGCTGCCTTTAACACACGCTCGACATCTGCACGATCAGCTGGCATTAGCCTACGATGATGATTCCAGTTCCAGCTCCAGTTCCAGTTCCAGTTCCAGTGCTCAGCTGCCCGCCTGGCACGTGGATCCATTTCATGGTCTAGCCCAAAGCTTTGGCGAGAGCAGCTACGACAGCGACGCCAGCATCAGCAGCAACAGTGGCAGCAGTGGCAGCAGCAGCAGCAGCAGCGCTGCTGACAGCGACAGCGACAGCTATGAGGAGATTGCAACAATGCGTGAACTGCGACGTCAGCGCAATCGACATCGACGCAGCCACAACTTTAAATTCTTTGCCCAACAGGACTCGACAGAGGCAACGGCGCCCGCCTGGGAGAATCCTTGCGGTGGCGTCTATCAGCCAAACGATGTGCCACAATCCAGTTCAGCCAGCTACAGTGCAGAGGTCAAGCTAAAGGTAAGCTTAAATTGCTAAAAAAAAAAATAAACAAAAAAATAAAAATAAATTAAAAAAAAATAAAAAAATTTTATTTTTTTTTGCTTATTTGTTATTTATCGATAAGCAAAATTGCTATCAGCAAAGAAATTGAATACAATTTGAAATAATTAAATTTTAATTTATATATTTTTTTGTTTACTTTTTAGAATTTGGAAGCTTTGCGCACTTACACATCACGCGAATATGAATTTATGCGTAAAAATGCAAAACTCGACTATGGCAACTATCAGCACTGGCAGCACGAATACACTTTCCTGCCAAACACGACGCGTCGCTCAAATTCTGTAAGTAGATCGAACAGAAAAGCAAAAAAAAAAAAGAAAAAATATATAAAATAAAAAGAAGGAAAATGTAAAAAACATTCGATTGATGATGCACGTTTGATCGACAAAAACAAAAAAACGACAATCGACCATCGACCATCGAGTATCAACGATCGATGGACCGGCTCCGCCCTGGGCGGCTTAGACCAGTTTCCGAACTCTTTCGAGCCGCATTTGCATGCCCTTCTTCTTTATTTTTATTTTATATTTTTTTAAAGCAATTGACTAACTTGTGTTTCCCCTTCTGCCTCCATTTACAGGCACAACTGAAGACCTGGTACCGCAACATGCAGACATTTGTGGGCAGCTTTGCGTATTTGGGCAAGGCTCATTATAAGTTCCGCAAGGAGCATCAGCTGCGACTGGATGATATCACCGATGAGCTAAACAATCTATTGATAAGTGCACGTGGTTTGCTCTGTGAGATTGAGACCACCATCAATGCATCCTTTCCGCACAGCCATGGCGTCAAGTTGAGCCAGGTGAGCCGAGTGGAAATGCTGGAACGTCTGAAATTCTATACCCCGGCGGATGGCAGCAAGGAGACGGATAAACGTGATCTCAAATTCAGCAAAGAGATCTATTATCAATATATAGGCAACATGTGGAGGACACTGCGTCGTTCGGTGCGCAAAATGCAAAGGAAACAGCTAACAAGTCAAGCATCTACCATTGGCTCATCCGTTGCTGGTTCCGGTTCCAATTCCCAGCAGATATCCAGCGTGGAGAGCCTCGAAAGCGGCTCAGCAAGATCGGCGAGGGCGGCGGGTGCGCGAAAGCGTCGCGGCTGCCACTCAGCGGATTGTTGAAATGCCTAGACTCGCCAGGACTCCAAAACTTTCCTCTAAGAATGCCTCCCAGTATTAGCGCCCAGTGCTGTGCACAGTTCCTAGCGCCAAGCCAAAAAGAACAAAGAATCAAAAATCAAAAATCAAAAATGATAAATCAAAAATCACAAACAACAAACAGTAAACGAAGAATTTGTCGAATGCCATTTTAGAAATTTATATCCTCTAGACTCGCCCGAGCTCTTGTCATAATTATTATATATATATATATATATGTATTATATATTTATGGTATTTATTTATTTATTTAATTATTATTTATGCTAGAGCTATAGTGTATTATATTATATCGTATTATATACATAATTATCATAACTTCCGTTGCGCGGATATATTCATGATCATAACATTCGCATATATGCTTATTATAAGTATTTAATTTCTCAAATGACACATTCCCATTTCCAGTTAATTTATAAGATTTACTTTAATAATTTATCGCGGCTACTGAGTAACTTATTTATTTATTTATTTATTTCTGCTTTTAACACTATATTTAATTGTAATAATTATTATTTATAGTTGTCAATTGTGAGAAAAACAAAATCCGCAAAAAACACAAACACACACAAGAAAACAAAAACAAAAGAAGAATGCTTAAATACACTGTGATTTATTTTAAGTAATTTTTTTTTGAATAGTTCTTAGTGATGATATATAAAAAACAAAAAAAAAGAAAACCTACACTCTATAGATTGTACTGTACTTACAATTATATGTAATATTTAATACAAAATCCTCCAACACAAAACAAAAGTATTTAAAAAAAAACCTTAAAAATATATGTTTATATGTATATAACATAATATTAAAGTACATATGAATGTGTATATACATTTATTTATATATATATATATAGTAATTTAATTAAACAAATTGAAATTAATCGGAATACAAATAAATATAAATACAAAGACAATTTTATGCGCTTTTATTTTGATGTATATTAACAAATGTTTGCAGAGCTTTTTAATGTTTTAAATTTTTACTAGTAGTTCTTGGAGATGTATTTGTTGTACAACTATTTGTTTTATTATTCAAGGTAGATAACAATGATTTTTTTTATTTTGCAGAGATAATTTTCAACAGACTTGAATCAAATTTAACTGAACTGTATAAAATAGAATAGCACTCACAACTGAAAAAGTTTAATTCTTATATATATATATATAAAATTGTTTCTATGGCAATAATAGAATATATGCAGTGTTCTTTTTCTTTTTTGAAATAACTAAGAATGACAAACAATTTTTATTAATACGTAAAATAGCTAAATGTTCTTCCGCTTGTTCATATATGATATAATACGTATGTACTGCCTGCAGATAAAACTAGCACCAAATATTTATTAAGATAGTTCTCAAACTAAAAAACAAGTGGACTCTGTTGAAAAATACATATATACATTTATATAAATATAAAGCTTATACTTAAAATAAATATTCAAGCAGGAAATTTCTCAATGAATGCATTTATCGTATTAAAATCAATTAAGTTATAAAAATGATAACATATAAATTAAATGTAAGTAAAAAAAATTAAAGGATATTACTTATAATTGAAAAGATCATAAAATATTTAAATATAATTGGAATTGGACTTAATGCCTAAATATTTCACATTAAAATCAAAATTATGCTGAAATACTTTAACCTTTTTAAGTTGTGCATAATCTATAGAGATTTCTAAATGGGGAACCACATTTAAACCCTTGCACAGGAGTATTATAATTTTGTCTCGAAATGTGTAATGCATAGGAGGAGATGTCTCCGATCCCATAATATATATATATTCTTGATCAGGACGATGAGCTGAGTCGATAAAGTCATGTCTATCTGTCTGTGTTTATGCTAAGTTTTTAGCTTTATGTTTGAGCTATCTTGATGAAATTTTGCACAGATGCAGTTTGCTATTGTATGTAAAATGTATGTAAAAATCAGCCCGATCGGACTACTATATCACATATCTGCCATAGGAAAAATCGGAGACACTTAATTTTCATCACAAGCGTTTGTATGAAAAACATTTTTGTTTTTTTTTTTCGATGTAGAATTACGATTTGTACATTCAGACCTATGGGAACAAAAGTCGAAAAGTGCTCGTTTGAAAAACGTTATTGTTTTTTAAGATATCAAAGCCAAAGTTGGCATTTAAAATTTTTTAAGGAGATCATTGCAAGGGTATATAAATTCGGCGTGCCGAAGATGGCCGTTTCTTTTTTGTTTATTCTAACTTTAATCAATCTGTTACATCGTTGCTTGTCTTTACCCCTACTTTGGATCTTGATTTTCTATAGTTTCTGGTTATTTTTATTACATTATAGGTGTACATTTATTTGTATGAATTTTTTATCTTATCTCGATATATCACTTACATTTAATATTATGTACTGTTTGTCATTATTTTTCACTTAAATTAACTATAACTAATATTGACACCGACTACATTTGGCTGTGAATAGGGAAACAGCTAACTGGAATGGCAAATAAAATTCAATATTTATACCGTTTATTATTTCTTTTAGACACTTTCTATCTCTTCACATAAATAGTTTAAGAAATCTTAAATGTGTTATAGTAATTTAAATAATATATATACTCAAAATAAATCAAAATGTATTAAGAATTTATTTATCGCAACGCACTTCAATTTATTTACAATTGTCTTTAATTTATTTGATTTTATTTTAATGCACTCGTATATTGATATCTTTATGATATTCCTGTTTGCCTCGTATATGAAGTGTGGTTCCGGTCTCAATCGAAAATGTGCGATAACTAACTGAACGATCTGTAATCATTTTGAAATTTGCTATTATACTTTCAATCAAGTGGCCCATAATCGGACGATACAATGATATATATCCGTTTCCACTCTACACATTCTACAAGTAGACAATAGAGAGGCCATTAACCATGCCAGCGAGACGATTGTTTATTACGGGAGGGCGGTGCTGACAAGTGTGGCAGGGGGCAAGGAGGTCGGGGACTTTTGGCAGCAGCACGTCCGCAATGGAATCTTATCAAAACGGCAAACGAGAACAAGAACAGCAATTGGCTATTCAGTTTATTCAGTATATTCATGGCACAAACATTTCATGAATGCGATTCAGAAAATGTGCAAACAGTGCACGTCAATAGCAAGCCCACACACACACACGCACACCCACACACTTGTCTCAAGTGTTTGCCTGGGCATCAAATAGTTGTCATAGGTCGGAATACCGCAATCGAAAATGCTTTAACACACTTATTACTCATACGAAGCGTAGAACGCGAATTGGTGACGCGTTGGCGTTGCTTTGTACTCTACTCAGCGAAGACACAAACATCTACGTAAGTGAAGACACACTCCAATTAGCAAATTTTGTGGTATATTTAAAAAACATAGCATACTCTTAGGCTGCGATAGTCAAGCAGTACACTGCTTGTCTATTATACTGGGAAAATTACTGGTACATTGCTCAAAAGTAATATAATATTATATTGGGTTTGCACAACATGCTTTTGCCTGTACCAAGTACCTATGTCAATCGAAATTATAAAACAAGGTAAAATGTGCACACATATACATACACATACGAACTGCGAATTTTCTTTGATACATTTCTAAAATAAAATTCTACAGTAAAATACAATGATGTCGCAGTCCATTATTCTCGACTTGAGCTTTTTTACTTTGTATATTATAAATTATTTTATGGCAACCCAATCTAAATATGAGTATATGCTTTCTTACTATAGTTATGTATTTGTACCATGAGAATAGTTGTGTAGCAGAGCACCGTTATTATAAACTTTCGGTTGATGTTTTCGCTAAAAGTCCCAGCAGATTTAAAAAGCTAATTCGGTCGGTGTGGAGTTGTTCTGTTAAGTAAGGAGGAGTTATTCTGTTAGTTAATATTCCATAATACGAAAAGTTGGGATATTATGGCAAAATGAAAAGGAAATAAAAGCCACGAAAAGTTGGAAAAATTCCAACTGTTGAATTTGGCTGCGATTTCATGAAAAAAAAAAATATGTCTCACAAAATCTTTTATTTCGAATTAATAATTCTATGGCAGCTATATGATATAGTAAGCTATATTGCAACAGCAATCTGGGACAAATTTTATTAAGATGGCTATATTGACTTCACTACTCGTTCTAATCAAGAATATATACATATATACATACTTAATAGCGTCGGAGAAGTCAACGGAACAAAAAAAAAATTATTTCGCTTGCAATTTTTCTGTACAACATTAAAAAAAAAAGAGTTTTAAGGAAACTGCCAAAAATAGGGTTAATTCACTGCGAAAGTACGTTAGGCTAGTAAGATTTTAATATAGGATATCTGCTAGTCAAGCAAATTGGTAAACTGCGTTTCTAAAACACCTAAATAGTTTTGTCTATGATTCTTCTTGTTTGATTAAACTTTCTAATGGCGTGTCAAGGTTTCTTCTTTGTGCAGAATCTTTGGAATCTTTCCATTTTATTTAGAAAATTGGAAAACAGTTTAATTTGTATGTTTATTATATATATACACACACCTAGCGCCTTTTGGGCATACATTTACGCATTAAATTCAATTAACAAGGCATTGTAAATATTGTCACACCTTTCACAAAAGTCAACACGTAGCTAAAACACTCGAAAGTCGCAATGTTTTTGTTGCCACTTGTTGTTTTTATAGACTGGTTGTTGTTGTTGTTGTTGTCCTTGTTTGCATACACATACACATGCACAGACACATATTAATATGCAGAAATATGTATATATACATATGTATAAATATACATACATATGTTTAATATTCAGCTAGAAAAGTTACCAAAAGTAAGTATATAAATACATATTTATATATGTATGTATAAAAGAATATAAAATAAAACATTTCAGAATAATAATAAAAAAATTAAATTCCCTTTAAATAAACATAAATACAAGTGAATTAATTTTTTAATATTATTTTAATGGTCTCCTTAGCCAAAACCTTAATTCATAATGCTTGCCATAGATAAATATGTATATGGAATATTTTTTTCAAATATGCATATTATATTCCTCTATTATTTTATAAACAATTACTTCAAGTCTTTTTAATATAGTTATTTATTTCATATAATAATTGGCAGCTTTATGATATAGTAGTCCGATTTCAATACAAATTATCCAAAGTGCACTGTAGAATTAAGTTTAAGTTTTGTTGAAAATCTGAAAATGTTTATGTGAACTTTTCTATAGTTTAATTAAAACATTGTGTATTTTATATTTATAAAATATAAGTTACGAATTGCCCTTAAATGCACATTTTAAAATTATTTAATAATACAAAGACCTTCGCCAAAAATAGCCAATGTTCCAATTATTCTAGTTAGTGTAATAATAAATAGTTTCAGTGTCTCTCGTTAATAGCTTTTATATATATTAAAAATAGCTATAACTTTTTAAAAATGCATCGAGACTTTTGATAGTTAAATTATCAATTTTATTAAAAAATATATATTATTATTATATTATTTTTCAAGCATGTTAAAACTCTTACAATTTGAAAACAGCAAATTATAAAAAATCGAGAAAGGTTTAAAGTCTTCCATCTACCTCTTGAATTTGTTAAATGTTATAAGATGCATTAGAATACATAAAATATATATATATAATTACTTTATCATATCGAATATGTAATTTTTATATATATTTTTTTTCCAATTTACTACACAATACATTTTACATACATATTGCTACATTCTTGCGATACCGCGCAATTCGAACATTGAAAATGCAATTTTTTCATGGACACTGATATCTCTATTTATGTGAGCAAACAAATGCATGCGAGCATATGTATGTTCTAACAAGCATAAATAGAGTTATGATGCAAATAAGAAAAATGTTAATGGGCAACTGAAACATAACACTGACTGAATGCTGCCTTAGTTGCCGCCGGGCTGCCAGGCTGCCAGGCTCCCAGGACGCCAGGTTGCGAGAATGCAAGAATATCAGGATTCCAGAACATCGGGCTGCCAGGCTGCCACCCAATCGAATATACTCGTTGCAGCGGCCCCCTATGTTTCTAATGATTATAACATGGCACTATGGGAAATTATGGCTATTTTCTGGAATTAATTCACTTTTCAAGTTGTTTAAATGTAAAATAAACAAACATTAGAAGGTAACACATTATGATCAAACTTTTATGTTATATACCAAGAAGTATTAACATTCGACCCACTGTTAAGTTAGCCACTGTTAAAACAGCTGTTAACAAATTTATTTATGCTAAAAGTAAAGTGGCTCAGACTTTTAAACAAACAACCTTTTGTAAAGAAATTTGTGACGGATATTAACTAAAGTAGTATGTACTTTATGTTAGTGGTATTTTGCTGTTGATATGGTAAGTGCTTGTCGTTTGTTTTTGTAAATTAAAAACTTGCCCCAATATATAAATTTCACTAAAAAAAATGTTATCTTTGAAGGGAGTTTTATAAATATCAAAGCACTTTTCAGCTATGATACTATATGCACCTTGTTGAGTCATCAATTCTGAATTGACAACATTTAAGTCCATTTGCACTTTTTTGTCATAAATCTCTTTTCTGATCATTGACGGTGATGTGGACCAATAATGTTTCCTAAGTCTATCTTCAGTAGAAGGGCTTGGATCACTCCCAATCTCATTACTATCATTACCTGGTAGATACAAGTCATCTACCCTACGCCTTCTATGCGCAAATATCCTGGCAGGTAACTGTTCAGGAAAGCATCTTTTAAAGGATTATCTTTGAGGCATTTTCACGGCAGACTATTTTTATGTGTTTTAAGCTTCCTTAGTGGTTTAGTTGCGCTTGTCTTGATAAATTTTATAATTGTAGAAATTTTTAAATCACGAAAAATTATGGAATTCCCAACCAAAGGAGAATTGCCGACCAAACTTTCCATTTTATTGTTTAAATACCCCTGAAGATTTAGCCAAAATTCCCCAATATCTCGCTTGGTTCTTAAGTTATTAATTTATTTAAAAAATTATGTTTAATTCTCCATAGTGCATGGTAACGATGACGACACCGACTCCTGGAATCGCTTCAAATGCTGAACCGTTGGCGCCATTAATGCTAACGAGCCCGGCAGCCTTTTAATGAATATCAGGTTAATGAATATTTTATAGGGATAACGCAGATGCAGATGCAGATGCAGATACAGTTTCAGTTGCACCTGAAGTTGCTGCTGCTTATCAACAGATTGGACTTTAAGTCATCTGCCAGCTTTACATTTAATGTGTCTTGGTCTTCGTCTCAGTCTCAGGCTCCTGTTTGTCCTCGGACTCGTTCTGAGTTGCTCTCAATAAAAATTGCATTGCATTGCAAAAGGGGCACGTACTTTAATTTTGCTTACTTCGTGAATGAGTACAATTGAAATGAATAGAAATGTGCAGCCAGTGACAAAATCAAATGGGATGGGAGGAGTGCAAACCTTCCCCAAATGCCTGTGAATGAAAACGAATGCCCCTAACCCATTTCCATTTCCATTTCCATTTCCAATCCCTTGAAGCTACCGCCGCCCCCCTCTATTCTAAGCCACATCATTCTGACCACGGTACGTGTGAACGGCAGACAAATTGAGCGTGGGGCGACAAAATGACGACAAGAGAATCCAACCGACAATGAAGCCGCGCTCACTAAAATATGTTGAACAGTGACAACAAATGAAACAGCAGCAGCAACAGCAACAGCAACAGCAACAACAACAAACAGAAACAAAGATGGTGGTGTTGCATGCAACGGCCCTGAGGCTGAGGCGCATTTACATGCGAATGTGCAAAGCTCGCTAAATTATGCACATAAATGCCACAAGCTTGCCTCTTACCTTACCTTAGCCAAAACCCAATTCAACATACTCTTCATGCCACTTTCAGTTCGTGGTCATAGCTTAAGTATTATCCTTTCATTTAGTTTTGAAGTGGCAGCGAGTGCATACAAAAGATGAGCTAAATTTAAAGTCAAACTGCCAAGATGAATAATTATACAACCGAAAATGAACAACACAATATGTATAATCGGATTGCCCCAAAATGCTCTAATTATTTCTCTGTAATTTTGCCAATTAGTGAATAAACAAGCATGTCTATTTTAACTTGAGTAATCCTATTGATAAATAATATATATATGGGTATGTGTGTACACAAACAAGCACAGCATTTGTTGTGTCGAAAGTTTATCTTTGGATGCATTACGAAACAGCATTAAAATCAATTCTCATTAGTCCAAAATTGCAGAAGGGAAGCCTCGGACAAACAATATGAAAATAGCCGCATTCATACGAGTACATATTTGCATTCATTTGGTTGTCCTGGCAGCCTATCAGTTGTAAAGTTCAAAAGTTACAGACTCTGAACATTCCAACAATGCCAAATGGCAAATGGCAAATGGCATCTGCATTGCAATGAACCAGAAATTTAATTGACAAATGGAGCACTCGGATTGTCATATGCATAATTGAGACACCGACATCTGATAGTTGCATAGGTGGCAAGTGGCAAGTGGCAAATGGCAAATACTTGCCACTTGCCACTGATGGAACGTGCAACGTATTTGAGGTGGTTGCTGAAAATACAGATTTTGTAAATATGAATTTGCCATTAAATATTTGATGCTTGAGCTTATAGGATTATATTCGATTGCCGAGTGCCGATTTAGTGCCAATTGAATGCCTTCCATATTAATTAGTCTCAAATTAGCAATGGCATTCATTATTAGGCAATTTGCAGCAGCAAGTACTACGTAATAATATTTGTAATATATACTCACTGCGTAAATACATACACTCAAAAAAAAAAGTGTACATCCAATTGTGTAAAACTGTTGTCAATTTGTGGAAAAACGCGTTAGAAGTAGCTTCATAGGAATTTTTCTGTGCCATGTGGATTTTATTGCCGCAAAGTTGAGAAAATGTTGTAACTCTGGCAGAGAAAATGTATCGAAGTGTATCGAATTTATTTCGATAACTAGAGGTAAATTATTCTACAAAATATGGAAAAATTTTATGATTTAATTTCAATTTAAAAAATTACTTTATTTTGGTTTAAAAAAATAATTAAACATAATTTGTAAAAATTTATATTGAGCATAGAAAGTTTTCTGCATATTAATGAATCTTATATTCATTTAAAAAAACAACTAGATTTCATATCGTAGAATATTCACATTTCCAATTATATAAGCCCACAATTTTTTTCGTTTATTCTTTTCATAGAGAAAATATATTTGTACTGTTTTTTCACTTCTTTGTAGATATTCCCACGTAGCTTGTAGAATTTTATTTTATTTGTCATATCGAAAATTTTCTTTACTTAAAGAGAAATCTTTTTTTTTTAGTGTACATTTATAAGACAAAGGACTCTGGCAATTATCATTAGTTAATGGCATTAATGCTAGTAGCTGACTTACAAATAATTCAATGGGTTTTAAGTTTGCCCATTGATTGGCCATTGATTCGCTGCCTTGGATTTGGCCTTACAAGCTCCGTGTGCTAGCGAGTCCTGTGGTGCACGTCCTTTCTGCCTGTTTATCCCCAATGGCATTCAGCATTCAACAACAAAAACATTCATCAGTTGAGTAAACAAAACCAAGTCAAACAACAACAACAACACAAAGCCTTCAATCCAATGGAAATGAGAGGGAAATATACTAAGCAGGCATAGAATTGATGGCTCTGATGCTCTGCTGATTTCTGTTTGATGGGTGAACAAAGGTAAATGCGGTGAATGATGATGGTCTAAGATATCAGCAGAGTACATGATAATAATCCAATTATGCATGCTTACACATGCAAAAGGCATTTTCTTTTTCTTAGAAATTTCGTATTAGGTATTAATTGTGCAGCTTGCATTATTTGAATTTATTGAATTTAATTTGTATTTTCACAGAATTCACAATTCCAATTTTAATTGGAATTTTGCATAGCTAATGACTCATTAGTAATGAGAGACATACATTTATTTTTAAAATCTTTGGAAGATTATTTTGTTAAATGCGAGCTAACGATAACAAATTGCTTAAATTAACAGAATTAGGTTGAGATAGAAATCTTAGGTAATATGAAGACCAAGCATAATATTCATATTCTAAAAAATTTCGTTGTAATTAGCTTACTTTCTGTTTAAGAAAACATTCATTTTTTAAATACAATGCCTATTATACCCTTGCAAAAGGGTAAATTAGTTTCGTCACAAAATGCGATTCCATAAAGTCAAAAACAAATATGTTTAACTTGCAGTAAAATATTAACTTTACCATTTATTTTAATTTTTATTTGGCTATTCTTGTGTAACGTTCGCGATCCAAAAATAGCATTTCTTATCAGTACTTCGGGATCAATTACTGAAAGTGTTTGGAAATTAAAACTTAAGCCCTGATTAGTGAGTTTTATTAAAATAAAATATATTTGCAGACATAAATTGTGCACATTTTATGTTATTCATTTTTAAAGTGTGTAACGTTCGCGATCGTAACTTTTTCAAGCAAATAGTTTTTCAATATTTAATATAAATACATATAATTTATGTAGATGGATGAAAGAATTGTCGCAAGAGAAGAGCTGAGGTAGTTGTTATTACTTAATTTATTTATTTATGTTTTTATTATAATTAATTTTCTTGAGTAGTTTTATTATTTTTTTGATTGTTATTTGTTATTAAGCTAGAAAACGAAATCTTACAAAAAAAATATTTTATTTAACCTTATGGAATTAGTATTTTAAAATGATAAATAAATTTCTAAAAGTATATTATTTCTTTATAGTTTGAAGCTATTTTTCATTATATATTACATTCCAATTCGCAGACTTTTTAACCTTTCCAGATACTGTCAAACGAGACTTCTATATTTTGTGGCTTTAACGATCGCACGTTTTTTTAACATTTCGATGTAGAATTTTGACTTATAAAATCTGACCAAGTTTGATTAAAATCAGAATACTATATCTTATAGTTGTAATGGGAACAATTGGGTGAAAAATGAGTTTTTCTATTACTTTTATGATTTTTAACATATCACAACCAAATTCATCAAATCGATAAAGAAATTTGTTTTGCACTAATTGATAAAGTTTGAATAAAATCGGATTACTATATCATATGGCTTGAATAGGAACAATCGGTCGAGTATTCAAAACTGTCTTATTCATTGTAAGGGTATATAGCTTCGTCGTGCCGAAGATAGCCGGTTTTTTCTAGTTTTTAATATCCTATTAGAAATTTGACTGACTAAACAAAAAATCCAAAATAAATATTTTAGTGCATTAAAAAGGCTAACAAGCTCTTCTCACAATAGAGCAGTCGCGACAATTCTGTCGTGAAACTTGAATGCGTTTTAGTTGAGTTTGCCGGAAATACACACACACACACACACACACACACACATACACAACTTGAATAGACACGCTTAAACATGCAAAGTTGAAGAAAAAGGAGCGTTACCAAAATAAAGTGTAGAAAATTGGGTCAAGTTGGCGTTTGATGAATATGTTACGAGACGCATCCACATCCTTGCAAGAGACTTCAACCAAATCTCGTTTGCCGTCGTCTGAGATATCCTCAACTATTTTGGGTCCTAGTCCCATATCTGGGTGTGTGTGTGTGTGTCTGTGTGTGAGTGTGCGTGTCTTTAATAAAAGTCCATAAAACGTACAAGGCCAGACTTGTAGTTTTGCAGCGTATGACGACTAAGTGCTGTGTCCTGGCCAAAGGTCCTGGCACGCACACAGCTGGGCAAGGGCATGCTCAGACATGGCTATGGCTGACCGACTGCCACTGGCAAAAGGACATTGGCAGAGGCGCAGGACACACAGGCATAGACGACCATAGGGCCAGGATCTTGGCACAGGACTTTGTTCGGTGTATGTACGTTGCATTCTGATTAGGCAAACAAAGTTAATTGGATGCGACAGTACGGCGGATTGAAGGCCAGCGAAGCAACTCAACGAAAGTCAACAACAACAACAAAACTAACAACATAAACAATTCTAACAACAACAACAACGATGACAACTATTAAACAAAACAACTTCCGTCCAGCTTATGAAAATGGTAACAACAATCAGCACAGAAATGCCACCTTATAGAGAATATACATATATTTTACTATACAAGCAAATGTAAAAATAATTTTTAAGCTGAACTTTTGATAAAACAGACAGACAGTTGACCGTATTAACAAAAGTAAATTAAACAAGAATAAAAATAGATTTATACTCGATAAACTATAGGCGGTATTTATTTTTTTTTTTTATTGTAATTTTTATTAAAGACACTACAATTAGCACTAAAAGTATAAAGTTATTATTTACTAGAAACAGTCCTTAATAAATCAAATATTATCAGCACAAAAATGCCACCATTTAAAGAATATACATAAATATATAAACATTAAAATGAAGTAATAATTTTTAAGCTGAACTTTTGATTTAAATATAAAGAATATTATGAAAAGCGTAGACAGAACATGTTAATCTAATTAATTAGGGTAAAACAAACAAGATATAAAACAGATTCATACTTGATTAAGTAAAAGCGTTATTTTATTGATTTTTTTTTATTTTTATTTATTTATGTACTTTCCCAGCACTACAAGTTTAAACTTTATATTCAACTTGCTGGTCAAATAATTAAATAAAATATTAAGAATTGTAATAATAAGCTTAAAGTTAAACTCATATTTTTTTTAAGTAAGTTTCATTGTTGGTTCAATATGAATTTTTGAAGGATCAGGGCAAAAGTTATGTGCTGAAACTTACAGCACTATTTTCAAAAGTATAAACCTTTAATAAATCAACCATAAACAAGTTAGTATGAATATATGGCAATACGACATTTGCCTGGTCAACTAGAACATGATAAGTTTGTTTTTTGTGTTGATTTTCTGTTTTTAATAAACAAAATTGTGTAGTCACTCGAACGCAAATGAACTCGGTTTGAATGCAGATGAAAATGAAAGATATAGTGTGTGCAAGCAGGTCCTTGCCAATGGTTAAATGAAAAATTGCAACTCTTGTTTACCGAAGTCAGTTCAAAGTTAAAAGGAAAATAAGCAGCTGCTTAGATATATCTAATTTCAGTTTATCTTTGGCAACTAGTCAAAGGTAGTCATTTTACTTGTAAGCTTTCAATTGAATCGTTTGCTACCAACAATATTAATATCAAAAGGAACTAACTGTTTCTGACTAAAGTCAAAGTGACTTCTCATTGAAGGCTAAAAAAAATAAAAAAAAAATAAAGAAATTTGCTGTCAACGACGAAACCCATAAAAGTAACGCAAATAAACAATTTTACTTGAATATGAAACACGAAAACAGCTGCCCACAAAGAGAAGCTAGGGGTTGTGCTAAGGGTGGGGCTGGCAGTTGGGGGTGTTCGGGGTGCTGGCAATTTGGGCGTGTAACTGTGGCTTGCTTAGAGGCTTGATCGATTTCCAACGTGGACAATTAGTTTGCAGGCAAATTGCCCGCATCGCTAAATGGGCAAGAGAGCAGGCGGGTTGGCAATTGGATATGGAAGGCCACTCAAATTAAGTGACATGCCGACCAAATACATAATGAATTATTCCTTAAGCAGTTAACCACAGACGACGATAACGACAACAACATCAACATCAGAATTGGGTCAACTGGCGTCTGGAACTTGGAGTGAGAATTGGGATTGAGACAGCAAATAGGAACACTGGATATTGTGACTCTGACTGGAACTTGGGTTTTTCCGTCAAGCCGTTAAGTAAATCAAAAGCATTTGCCAACTGCCAACTGCCAGCGGCATGTGGCTGCTTGGAGCTTCAATGCTTATATAAAGGGGGGGAAGGCGAAGTGCGACAATTATGTCCGCTATTTATCGCCCAGACAACAAAGTGGTAAGTAACAAAAAAAAAAAGCAAAAAAAAAAGGGACAGTAAAATATACATATAAATATTAAATAATGACCGCCCATGGCATATATTCCATATAGTAAAAATGAAAACAAAAAATTAAAAATATGCAGATCATTGCCAGGCGGATAGCTAACCATCTGCTATAATTTCAATTTCCTATTCGATTTTTTGGTGCCATTTATTTTGCTTTCAGCAGCTGTGACAATCACGCGTCCTATACGGCGTATGAGTGATATGCAAGCAGCGTGACATGCAACAAAAAACACAATAGAAATGGAAGAGGTTTTCCTTATTGGATTTTTCGGTAATGTAAGTAAAAGGCTTGTAAAAAATGATGGCTAGCAAATCAAATTGAAAGGATATGGATAGCCCGAATGATTTGATTTGAGGCGAAACCAAACAAAGAAATTGGGCAATTGAGCAAATATGCAATACCATAAATATCAATTTATCATTCAAGAGTTTGATAAGAATTCTACATGTACAATAAATATGAATATCAATGGCTAAATGTTTAATTTTTCTTAAATATAGATTAAAATTATTTGTATAACCTGTAGAAATGTAATAATAATTATGAGTTTAAAGCAGGAATTATGTTTAATTTAAACGATTACTATAGAGACTTTATATAAATTGAGGTATAAAAATTATTTTCCAAATTTTAAATAAAATTTAGGTAAAGAATATTTCCTTTTAATAATAAAAAAAAAGGATTTTTTGTAATTATCTTGACTTCCTTATTAAGAATAAATACCAAGCTGTCACATTTAGCTAAAATAAAAGTTCTTATAGGATTTTGAGTATTATTTTTAAGCAAAACATTAAAAAAAAAATTATTATTTCTGATTTAAATAAAAATATTTCAATAATAATAATTTATTGATGAAAAGAGCAAGACGCAAAAATACAAAAATTAAATTGTAAATTGTTCTACCTTACAAAAAAGTTCATTTTTTCATAATGTTTGTCCAAGTAAAAAAAAAAAAAATTCAAGTTTTTTATTGACTTTGGTTAAAGGAACATAATAAAGTTGTGCAAAATAATGTTATAAGCAAAATGAAGCATTTGCAATCGTGTCAAATATACGTATGAATTTTTATTCAGACTATCTGTCTGCACGCTAAATAAAAAATGTGAATATACTTGTATTATACCTAAATAAGGTTATTTCACATAAATAAAATTAATTAATATAAACAATTGAAAACTAAATGAAACATTGATAGAACAATCTCTGTTGATTAAAACTGCTTTATTTATAAACAAATAAAATAGAAACGACACAAAAGGTTGCAAGAGAATACAATGTTTATTAAATTATGGTGATATGCAGCATGCTAAATTGAAAAAAAAAAATAAAACAAATCAGTTAATTAATGTTTTTTTTTGGGAATTTGATAAGCGTCGTACACCCTGTATCTATTGAAAACAGGTAAAAGGGGAGTCCTCTCTTACTTATATATATTGTTAATCAGGGTCTATTTAAATAAATCTGTCTATCCGTCTGTCTGTCAGTTGATTTGTCTGTTTTTCCACAAAACTCAGAGACTATAATAGCTGACGACAATAATTTTGGTATGTGGGTTTCTTTATAAAATACGCAGATCAAATATCCGATAGACCCGATTTACAGGCACAATTTAAAGTTATGATAAGTATTAAAATTTGTACAATCTGATCAAGTTTGATTAAAATTAGATCACCATATCCTATAGCTGCTACCATTTTTGTGCCAATGTTGTGCCTTTTTTTTTTTGCGAATAAACCTTTAAATTAATTCCAATTGAAACATAAGTGAATTAGATTTTGATTGTCTGCTATTTTTGGCTTCATTTTAATAGCGAACAAGATAGGTATACAATTAAACTAAGCTCATTAGCAAGTCAACTACTCGAGTAGAGTTACATGCAGCTTAACTCTTGACAGCTTCTTAAGTTTTGAAAATATGTTGTGTGGAAAGTAGCGTGAACTCATAATACTTAATCTCATTAGCTGAAGCCAGATTTTCGCAACTATTTGCATTAAGAACAAACTTTTGAAGAGCACACATAGAATATTTCTATTTTTCTAATTTTATACTTGAAAAGGCATCCTACATTGGGCTAAAATCAATTACAACTGCAAAGGAAAAAAATGAAATAGACGGCAAATTGCCAGGCAGTCTTTGATTGCTCCTCGTTTCTCAATGGCTTCCGACAGAGGCAGCAACGGCAGCAACGGCAGCAACGGCAGCAGCGACGTCTACATTCGTGTCAATGAACTTTGTAAACAATTTTTAATCACATGCCTTTTTGGCCTGAACTCTATTTCCTATGCCCCTCAACGTAGCACATCGCACATCGCACATCGTACAAAACAGCAGCCCATTGACGCCGATTTCAAATTAAATTGAATAAATCTCAGCCTACGCAACAGCCTGGTAATGAAGTTATCCCAAACGATGTCACAGTGGAACAAATATAAATTAATTTAGCTTTAATGCAATATTAACTTTGCATTAGTCTTAAAAAAACAATCAAGCAAATTTTAGGTTGACACAATTATTTTAGTTTAATCCAACAAATACTTATGTTCATATTACGCCCTGTATGATGACATATTTTAAATTGCAACAAATTGTTTGAAATTAAGTTCAACCTGTTGCATTATTAAATCATTTATTTATTTTTTTTTTATATTTATTTATTTATTTGAATTTATATTTATTTAGGTTTTTATTTATTTATTTATTTAATAATTTATATATTTATTTAATTGTATATTTATTTATTTATTTACGTATATATTTATTTATTTTTTTGGTAAATAATTAATATTAACTTTTTTAGTTTTATTTATTTAATTACTTATTTATTTATGTACTTCATTAGTCCAGATTTGGTGAAATTATAAAAAAAAAGCCTTAAAAAATTACACAAGCTTCAAAAAATTCCTTTAGTTATAAATACATATCAAAAATAAAAAAATTGTTCTAATTTTATTTATTTTATTTAATCCTTAATTGAAACCTTTTATACTTTATATTCATTATATAATATATTATAGAATAACAAATTATATGTATTTTAAATTTAAGAAATAATAATGTTCGGCATTGAAAACATACTATTTTGTTCATCATAGAATACGCCAAGTTCTATTGTTACCTCTAATTTATGCGTCAAATATTAACAATACATATAACAACAAAACCTTATAGATAAATATATATTTATCGTATAAAATATATTACTGTAATACTTAGCTGACATAGTATCGGTATATTAAATACTTATTTTGCATATAAATGGCTAAAATTATTTGATTTTTATTATCATCAATCAAATAATAAAAATCAAAGTTAATCTTAATTTTTAACGATTTTAATTTTTATATTTAAATTTTATTTAAGAAACGAAACGTAGTAATTACTGTTTATGGTTTTTATTGTAAGAGTCACGTGTAATATTTATTACCTTAATTTTAAATTATAAATAAAAAATAACAATTTTAAATTATATTTAAAATAAAAATTAAAAATATTTATTGAGCTGCAATTTTATAATAAAAATAATTTAGTTTATATGTAAATATATATAAGAGATTTTATTAAGACTCATAACACTAACTATAGTAATTTAATTGTTTTGTTTTTGTTAACACCTCTGTAAACGGCACTTTGATATATATCTGCTTTCCTGGTTTATTTTATTATTAAGACTTTTCCTCTTTTAGATTTTATAAGTTGAAAATTGATTTCTCTTTATGGAATACTACTTATAATAGCATGTACATATATGTGTATTTAACCCCTTGCGCACTTCATCCACTGTGCAACATCATTCGGTGGCAATGGCGCAAACAATGGCCGCATTAATTTCTCAAAGGCTGCGGCTCAGCTGCGTGGCATGGCGCAAAATATATGCCGGCGGAGGGGGGTAGGTGGAAATGCGTCAACACGCTCTTGTTGGCGAAGGGAAGAAAATGGAAGAGGATTGGGGGTGGCAGTGGGACTGGGACTAGGGGGATAGGCCAACGCGTTGGCTGTTGAGTAAGCTGGCAGAGATTTAGCATGTTCTGTCTTGGATGCCGGGTGCCTGGTGCCTGGTGCGGGGTGTTGGGTGGGCGGCACCTGCGTGCCAAGTGAGCGTTCGTCCTTAGCGTTAGCTGCTCTTAGCATACTTTTCGGGGGCTGGGGCGGGAGAGAAAGGACATAATGGACGCCTTTAGCTGGTGGGGTCAATGCACGGACAATTGGCAGTGGCCGCGGCCGCTGTCCGGTTCATTGTGGTGCGGTTCCTTCCTGCGTTACCTGGCGCTATTTGTTGCGTTACGTTTTACGTGTTACGTGTTGTTTTTAATTGGCAAAACAAACGTAATTAAAGCATTCAGCAACCAGATTGAATAATGAGCAAACGCCAGCGGGACCAGCAAGAAAATGGCAATTGTGAGTACAAGAGAATTAATGTTTGCCTCGTTGATGACTTGAACTTGTATATATGCTGACTGCCTGACTGCCGGACTGCCGGACTGCCGGACTTACCCTATGGCTATCACTATCACAGGCAACAAGCTAAAATGTCCCACCGGTCGAATGAGTGATATAATTTTAATTGTGCAGCCAGTCATCCAATCTTTCAGTCAGCCCACAAGGCTGCTGACCAGATAGTTATGTATGCTCATTGGTCAACAAGTTGTCCACTTGAAGTGTGACCTTTGGCATCATCTTTGATAATGGCCAATTATTATATTTGACACCTTCAACCACACTGTATGTATCATAAATAAATTGGTTTATGAAGAACACAAAATCAAGCTCAGACTGTGGTGGCAATGAAATGAAATATTTAATCGAAAAGGTTAGTTGAAAAATGAAGAGAATTGTTATGTAGTCAATATGTCATTTCAGATTGTTTTATTTATTTATATTTTAATTGTTTTTATGTAGAAGTTTTGATTTGAATTTAGATTGGAAACAGCAGAAAAATGCATTCTCTGGCATGTCAAAGTCAGAAGTTGCTAGTATCAATTGATTCGGACTTTTATAAATGTTTTTTTTTAACCTACATAACATATTATTTAATATGGCAACTGAAGCAGAGAAAACATTCTTGTTAAAAGTCAGAGTTATAAATGTCAAATGCAATGCAGATTAAAATGTAATACTTCAAAATGTCATCAACCATAAATAAATAGCAGAAAAACAACAATCTTTAACTAGGAAATTTGAATATTCTGGTTGAGTGTGAAAATCAAATAAAATAATCTTTTGATATGCTCAAACGCTTTCAATAGAAATAATGACTTGTTTTCGAAGCAGCTGGCAACATCTCTTAATTTGTTGCAAATATCCTTGACATCTGGGAAGCAGCTAAATTAATAAACAACTTGGTAAAAAGTTTTGTGAAACATATCAATCTATGTCGACTGCCGGGGCTGCCAGTTCACATTGCCATAAGTGAACTCTTTCGAGCGCAGCTTTAAAGCAACTTAAACAGCATTCTAT
Source organism: Hirtodrosophila alboralis (assembly GCA_035043045.1). Taxonomy (NCBI): domain Eukaryota; kingdom Metazoa; phylum Arthropoda; class Insecta; order Diptera; family Drosophilidae; genus Hirtodrosophila; species Hirtodrosophila alboralis. The sequence goes on along the minus strand of JAWNNH010000522.1, from coordinate 572,854 downwards.
CACAGCAATATGAAGGAATGAGTTAACCAGGACTAAATAAGCATTCCTATTGTCATTCTTACTGTCCTTGCTAATTCCAGGGGGTAAAATTTAATTAACACGACATTTCTGAGATGCTATTGTATTGTGTAAATGAAATGAATTTAGACAATGCACACATGAAAGCTAATATCCCAAAACCAAATTTCCTAGCCAACAGTCATATATAAAAGTAAATTTCATGCTGCTTTCAATATTCATCAAAGACATATCTGCACAATTGCATTTCACAACACAATTTCACAATTGTTCACAATGCACTATGGGACCAATGACCAATTTCGTGGTCTAAACCCAAAATGCCATAAATTTTGTTGTTTATATATAAGAAATACACCAAAGTATCATGTTGCGTACCAAAAATGTTAACCAGGAGTACCACTGTTAAGATAACAGCTGTTAAACACAACTGTTAACAACCATAAGCGCGTGGTTTTTGGTAAGCAAATTTGCTTGTCAACTTCAGTAAATTATAGTTAAATAAGACTAAGCGTATGTGAAAAACTTTATAATGAATTATAAGCAGTGAGGCTTGTACTATATATTGGTAAAGCTCGTTTGTAGAAATTTAATGTGTTTTCCTTATTTTTATGTAAGTTAAAAAAGTGTCTCATGCAACAATTTCTTTAACAAAATTTGACTTTGGAAAGGAATTTAAAATTTTGGCAGCATTTGGCAGGAATGCGACTTTTTTAACTTGGTGCTGTCATTAATTGTGATTGTAGATCAGTTTTTATAATTGTCAATTTTAGTCAATTTCTTCCACAAATCAAATTTTTGACAAACGACCTCACTTTTAGGATATATTTAATTTTTTTTTTTTTTTTTTTTTTTTTTGGTTGGAAACATTTAATTTTACTGTTATTTCTCAACAACTTACATTAAACTTAACAAACAATAATAACAAAAAGAACTTAACAAAAAAAAAAAATAACAAAGTTAAGTCTGGTTAAGGATATATTTAAAGTATGGAAAAAGGTGAAGGGGCGAGTTGATCGGTAAAATGCAATTGTTAAATATAACCTACTATAAATACCAGTAAGCAATATCTAATTTTGCCGTTATAGGTTAAGTGTTAGGAAAATAGCTGAATTGTAATAAAAAAAAAATGTTTATCCAATAAACTAGAGCCAAAATACTTGCCAAATCATTGCATTATTATTTTAAGCCACGAAATCGGTCATTGGTCCCATAGTGCAATGCAATAGCTGCTGCTGGGTATTGGTGTTGAGGAGGTAAAGAGTGTATTTTATTTCTCCATTTATGAATGCTTTGTGATTCTTTTAATTACTGCAACACAATTCGCATAGATATCAAAGTAAGCTGACAGGATGTCCACTGGCTGGTCCAAATGCAATTTAGTTTTCTAAAATTCTTTCCAAAATGTTGGCAATCCAAATGACAATAGAAATTTTTATTAAATGAAACCATAGTTGGTACCTGTACTCAGTTTTTTTTTTTTTTAGTAAAAGCCGACAACAATGGCTAAATCTGATTACTAACTGTGAATGCCCAACCCATTGAGTCCCACTCAAACATAAAGTATAGGCGATAAGGGGCGGTAGTCGAGCTAATATATATATCACTCTCAAATTGTTCAACACGCTGTGTCAAGTTTATTATACTCTTACAAAAGGGTACTTGAATTTTATCACGAAATGTGTAATGCATAGAAGGAGACGTCTCCGACCCCCTTTAGTATATATATTCTAGATAAGGATGACGAGCTGAAGTCATGTCTATTTCAATGCTTACTTTTTGGCATTAGGTTAAAACTATCTTGATGAAACTCAGCACAGTTGCATGTTATTGTAGCAGGTAGTTTGTATGTAAAAACCAGCTCGATCGGACCAGTATATCATATAGCTCCCATATGAACAATCGGTCAAAAGTGCTTTTTTGAGAAACTTTTTAGTTTATCATAATATTCACAAAACTAAAATTAGTTTAGTTTAGCGAATAAAATAATATTTTTAAATAAGAGTAAATTAATTTTTAATACAATTTCAACATATGTTAAGTGTTTTACTAAAAAAGTTTTGGTTTCTCGATGTAAACTCACATCTTAGTCGCAGCTTTATATGCCAAACATGTAAGTTTATAAACGATTTATGCAAATCGGAACATTTTTAAATAAGCGAAATAAAGATTATTAGTTTAGTTTCTAATACAAATTACACTATGCAACAGCATGTTGTAAACCGGGCTTTTAAGAGTCGAATTATATCTAAAATGGGTCACTTATTTAAAAAAAAAATTTAAAAAAATTGATTGCTGGGATCGTTATTAGGATAATCGAAAATAGCGAGACTTTTGACTTTTCAAAAAGGTAGCTTTGGTAAAATGAAATAATTCCGAACATAGTTAAATGATACTATAGATATATGATGATATGATATTATATATATTGTATTGATCTTTTTTAAAAGGTAATAAAACGGCCTATCAACCTGCCATACAATATTTTTTAATTAGTTTATTTGATTAGAAGTAATCAAGGATTGAAATGAAAATCTTGTCTAAAAAAAGTTATTTTGTATGTAAGATTTTTAGTATCACTCTTTAGATTTATAGATTTACTGTAAAAACCATAATAAAAGATATTATTAATTTTATTGTCGGAATCGCCGACTTATTTTACATCTAAGTCCACTCTTAAAAGTTCGGGATACAAGAATTTTTTTCAAATTGTTGCATATTCTTATCAAAGGCGCAAAGAATTGTATAATATATTAATTAAGTTTTATTCACACAAACCTAGTTTAAAAATCCAATTAGCCTATCAAAACCATTTCATCAGCGCATAATTACAATTTTTAGCATTTTAACGTTTCAAAGTGACGACAAGGTACAAGCTACTCAAGACGTGACAGACGTGACAGATTTCAATGTTTTTATCTTATGCTTTGTTAACTTAAGTTATTTTTTATATACGCATATGAAATTATAGTTTTGTCACGAAATATGTAACGCATTAAAGGATCTTAAATAGTTATTACTTAAAAAGAATTATAGACTTAGCAAAGTCTTGTTTGTGTCCAAAGTAAAATTCTTTTTTTCGTAGTAAAACTATATTGTTGAATTTTGGTACAGCTTTTAATGATCGACAAACTGATAAATTATATAAAAAGTTAATATAGAAATGGGTAGAATATATCTTATTATTTTTATTTAAATTTAAATTACTTTTAATTTTAAAGAAAACAGAATTTTTATTTTTGATTTATATTATGAACATAAATAACATTTTTTTCCATAATAAAATTTACTTTCAACGTAATATTTTGCTATAGTCCGGACATATTAAAGTTAGAAATGAAAATAAAAAAATATATCTCTTGCATTTGAGTGCAAGTGTATTTGAACTTCGATGCACTGAAGCCATCCAGCTCGATCGGACCAGTATATCATATAGCTCCCATAGGAACAATCGGTCAAAAGTGCTTTTTAATATCGAAATCAAACTCAACAGTACGTTGTAAAATAATGTTCTGAACAATCTGACCAACTCTGATCAAAATCGGCTAAATATATCATATGGCTGCCATAGAAACAATCGGTCGATGGTTAAAAATTTTCTTAGAAGTCCTTTGCAAGGATATACAGTTTCGGTGTGTCAAGATAGTCGTTTTTTCTTTTATTTTTGTTTATTTTTTTATTTTTTTTTTTGACTGAATGTCGTGAAGTGGCGGTGTAATGAAGGTGAAGGTAATCGCAGACGTAGACAAAGGAGTGTCAAAAGACAACAGCAAAAACATCAAAAATACTACGGCGAGGGCAGCTTAGTGCATTGCTAGCATTTAAAAATAAAAATTCTAAGATTTCTCATTAAAAATGTGAGAAAATGTCTGCTTGTTTTGCTTTTATTTTTTTATTTATTCGCAGGTAATTTAAAAAAAAAAAAAATTGAAGAAAAATACCTAAAAACAAACAGACAAAACGAAGAATTAAATCATTGATAAAAAAAAGCTGAGTATCAAAATAATATTGATTATAAGAACTAACCAAAAAAGAATAATCTTTTTAAAATTGTTAAAAAAAAATTTTGTATTTTGCTATTATTATTTGTTTTATTTAAGCTGTTGGAAATAACAGTGAAATTAAATGATAAAATCGCAAAAAAATAATAAATAAATAAAAAAAAATATTACTACAAATTTTAAAATGAATAAGATTGTTATTTAAAAATTCTCTAATCCTACGAATTTATTTGTTTTAATATATTTCATATTTTTAAAATAATTTATAGCCCACAGGCAGACGGGAAAAATTGCCTCTCTTTATTAATTTCTAATGGGTATGGAGTGTAAAAATGTTATTCAAATAATATCACATTGTATGAAAGCCTAAAGCGACCCTCGTACAGTAAAAAATGTTGTTACTGACCTACTTAGAAACTGCGGGCTGAGCTGAGCGCGGGGGGCGAGCAACAAAGGCTGGCGCAAAAATTTAGCAACATTTGGTTTTTGCTTGATTTGTCCGGACATATCGATGTCGTTGTTGGAATGGCGGAGACTGAGGCTGACACTGAGACTGAGGCGGAGACCGAGGTGAAGACTGAGACGGAGACGGAGGCGGAGACTAAGGCGGTGACTGAGGCGGAGACTGAGTCGGAGACTGAGGCGGAGACTGAGGTGGAGACAGAGTCGAAGACTGTGGTTGAGGCCGTAAAGTAAATGTTAAAGTCGCGACAGACTTAGATATCGTTGGGTAATTGGTGCAAGGTGTCGTTGATAAGGATTAAGGCTTAGGGAATTGGCGTGCGAAACCTTAAGGTGCTGATAGGAGGGTTGCGGCTGGCGTCTTAAACTGTGTTTGCTACGTGACACATGTCAGAGAAAGAGAGAGAGAGAGAAGGACATAGATTTATATAGAGAGAAAGAGAGAAAAGAGAGAGAGAGAGAGATAGGGGGCAGAAATGTCGCTGACAATCAACAAAGCGACACGGCGCACTGCACAGAAACGGAAACGGAAGCTGCAGCCAACGCCAACGACGTCAACTACGACGTCAGCGATGACGACGACGGTAACAGCTACATCGACAGCGACAGAAGCAGCGACAGCGTCAGCGACAGCGTCAGCGTCAGCGACAGCGGCAGCGGCAGAGAAAGCGGCAAGCGAATCAGAATCAAAATCAAAAAGAAAATCGCAAAATGTAAAATGTAAAACGCTGTAAATTGCTTGTAGGCAACGGAGACGACAATGACGATGGCGGCAAATGACAAAAGCGAAAGGACGAAAGGACGAAAGTAAAATGCAACGACATTCGACAACGAAAGCGCTCGACAGCCGACAGTCGAGAAAAACAGGGTGAAGGACAATGCGCGTGCATAACGTAACGCTTATTGAAATAGTTCTGAAGTGAGCTCAACGTCGCCAGCATCAGGGCCAGCGCCAGCCTCATCCTACTGCATATGTCTAAGTGGGCTTTAGACCCAGTTTCAGTGCCATAACCAGTCACAGTCCCAGTTCCAGTCCATATCCAACTCGGTCCCTCTTTTCCTATGCCATAACCGTAACCCCCCCTTCCCCCATTGCCATACCATGTCTCAGCAGCCAGCAATTGTTCGGCTAACAATCTGCACTAACGAAGGCAGCAGGCAGTTAAATGCGTGGGGTCCCACTTGCCGGCGGGTTAAGAGAAGCAGTTGCAGGGCTCATTTAATGCCAAAACCGTAAGAAAAGTGCAGCGAAGCCAAGCCAATCCAGGCGACAAGGATTTCATTGATTAGCTCAGAAGTGGCGCCTTCCTATGCGATTCTCATTGAGTCCTAATGGCTAATCTAGCTATAGCTGTGTTTTCCAAATATCGTTGACCCTTTATTATTATATTATTAAATTTATCTATTATTATATTAATATTTTCTTTTTATTTTTGTTATAACCAGGAACCGTAAATAACGATTAATGTATTTTTATTTAATTTTTGGTGTGAATATGTGTAATTATATAATTTTCAAAAATATCGATTAATTTTTGTTTTAAGTAAAAATATCTTTAATAGTAACGATTATATTTTGAGCGAAAACATAATTAATTAAGCTAGTCAGATGAAATATTTATGAAATAATATTCACAAAACTAAAATTAGTTTAGTTTAGCGAATAAAATAATATTTTTAAATAAGAGTAAATTAATTTTTAAATACAATTTCAACATATGTTAAGTGTTTTACTAAAAAAGTTTTGGTTTCTCGATGTAAACTCACATCTTAGTCGCAGCTTTATATGTCAAACATGTAAGTTTATAAACGATTTATGCAAATCGGAACATTTTTAAATAAGCGAAATAAAGATTATTTGTTTCGTTTCTAATACAATTTACACTATGCAACGGCATGTTGTAAACCGGACTTTTAAGAGTCGAATTATATCTAAAATTGGTCACTTATTTCAAAAAAAAATTTAAAAAAATTGGTTGCTGGAATCGTTTTTAAGATAATCGCAAATAGCTAGACTTTTCTTTTCAAAAAAGTAGCTTTGATAAAATCAAAATAATTCCGAACATAGTTAAATGATACTATAGATATATGATGACATGATATTATATATATTATATTTATCTTTTTTAAAAGGTAATAAAACGGCCTATCAACCTGCCATACAATATTTTTTAATTAGATTATTTGTTTAAAAGTAATTAAGAATTGAAATGAAAATCTTGTCTAAAATAAGTTTTTTTGTAGGTAACGATTTTTGTATCACTCTTTAGATTTATAGATTTACTGTAAAAGCTATAAAAAAAAAATATTATTAACTTTGTTGTCGGAATCACCGACTCACTTCACATCTAAGTCCACTCTTAAAAGTTCGGGATACAAGAATTTTTTTCAAATTGTAGCATATTCTTATCAAAGGCGCAAAGAATTGTATAATATATTAATTAAGTTTTATTCACACCTAAGATTGTTCACAAATTTATCAACAATTTACTTTAAGCCTAGTTTAAAAATATAATTAGCCTATCAAAACCATTTCATCAGCGCATAATTACAATTTTTAGCATTTTAACGTTTCAAAGTGACGACAAGGTACAAGCTACTCAAGACGTGACAGACGTGACAGATTTCAATGTTTTTATCTTATGCTTTGTTAACTTAAGTTATTTTTTATAAACGCATATGAAATTATAGTTTTGTCACGAAATATGTAACGCACTAAAGGATCTTAAATAGTTATCACTTAAACAGAATTATAGCTTTAGCCAAGTATTGTTTGTGTCCAAAGTAAAATTATTTTCTCCGTAATAAAACTAAATTGTCGAATTTTGGTACAGCTTTTTATGATCGACAAACAGATAAATTATAGAAATGGGTAGAATATATCTTATTATTTTTATTTTTATTTAAATTTAAATTACTTTTAATTATAAGAAAACAGAAATTTCAATTTAGATTTATATTATGAACATAAATAACATTTTTTTCCATAATAAAATTTACTTTCGACGTAATATTTTGCTATAGTCCGGACATATTGAAGTTAGAAATGAAAATAAAAAAATATATCTCTTGCATTTGAGTGCAAGTGTATTTAAACTTCGATGCACTGAAGTCAATTCTTTTTTTTGCTTGTCTTTTTGCTTCTCGCTTCTGCTCAAGATGTGCTGTTGATGTTCCAGCAGGGATTACGCAACCGAAGGCGATAAGCAGAAAAGCTTACCAACTCTTCCCATTGCTGGCATCTTTGGTTTCTGGCCACCCCCCTGATGCCTGGTTGCTGGTCCAGCTACTGCTACAATTCCAGAAATAGGACCTGCACCACAACAAATACTGAGCCTCCGCAATAGCATCTGCATCTGTCGCCATTGCCGCAACCATTGCCGCAGCCATTGCCACCGCCATTGCCGCCGCCATTGCTGCTGCCATTGCTATTGGCGTGTGGTATTTGTTTTGATTTTGTGCGTAGTAAACTTGTTTGCTGGCTTAAAGAAAAACAGTGATGGGTTGAAAGGCAGATAGAGGTAGAGATAGTGGAACCAGAGACTAAGAACGATATTGAGATAAAAACTGAGACTGTAACTGAGCCTGATACTGAGTTGCGGTTGCAAGGAAACGTAAAAGGAGAGATGTGGTACGTACACAAAGGCGCGTCAGTTGCAGGCAAACCCACAACAATGTGGCAGACGTCAAAACCCTCCGCCTATCCCCATGCCCTGTCTGTCCAGGCATTCGAAAAATATGCTTGCAGGACACTCTTGCCCATTCCCATGTCCCATGTCAAAAGATGACAATTACAACTTCTGAGCGGAAGCTATTTAAACGGCCAGCACTGTAGGAAGCCAGTTTCGTAATGAAACTCATAACTTATATTTGAGCGAAAAACTTTTAAAAATGCATTGCAACAATAAATGAGAATTCATTTGATAGCTGAACATTGGTTTGCAATCATTTCTGAACATATGTGCAACTTAATCTGTGGCAATCAATGAAACTCCTGCATAAATAAGCCAAAAAAAAAAACCAACAAAAGTTTTTCAATTGATTACATACGATGTGCATTTATAATTCACAAATGGCTTTGCTCTCATTATTTTTTAAGAGCTGTCAATGGCTTGCTTCACATATTGTAAACAAATATATTTTATATATTAATTACCCCCCCACAAAGTAAATAATTCTGTATTGATAAATAAATAAGTGCTGCTTTAATCAATGAAGAAAATAGTATAAATGCAGGCATTATAGAGCATTAATTGCAATTTTACACCAATTAAAAAAGGTTGTGTTACAGCCATAATGAGAGCATCTCCGGCAACAGTTCTTCGAAATCCGGCAAAATATAAAAACCTTGAGTTCGCAAATTTGGAATGTGTTTTTCCGCATACTATACGTTTATCAAATTTACCTCAATGTAAATAAAATTTTGAATACTTGACCGATTTAGTCAATCTTAGAATAATATTGTATATCAAAATGTTGGATTTGGTTCTGATATCTGGAAAATAAAAAAAGTTTTGCATAGACGAGTTAATTTTTTACCGAATTGTTCCTATGGTAGCTATATGATATAGTGGTCAGATTTTGGTCAAATTTTGTATGATTGTACAAATCATAACTCTACATCGAATTGCTGAGTTTAATTTTGATATCTCGAAAAACAAAAAAGTTTCCAATACAAGCACTTTTCGACCGATTCTTCCTATAGGAGCTATGAGATATAGGGGTCCGATTTGATTGAAACTTGGTCAGATTGCTCAGAACATTATACTACATTGATCTGTTTTGTTTGGCAATGATATTTTGAAAAAATATTTTTTTACCAGATCGCTCCTGTGGCAGCTATAAGATATAGTACTCCGATCGGGCGGAATTTTACAGACAAACTACCTGGTACAACAACATGCATCTGTGCCAAGTTTCATTAAGATAGCTCAGAGATGAAGCCATAAAGTAAGCATTGAAAAAGACAGACAGATGAAAAGACTCAGCTCGTCGGATTGATCAAGAATATATATACTTTATGTAGTCGGAGATTTCTCCTTCTATGCATTACACATTTTGCGACAAAATAATCATGAAATTTATACCAAAAGTGTTTACTTTAACATTTGACAAAGAAAATCGTCACATCATTGCAACTAAAATATTTATAGAAAAAATAAATGATAATCATTGCCATAACTTTCTTTTAAAGCGGCGCTACAAAGTTTTCAGTATACGATAACTTCTTTTCATAAATTTTACAATTTTGTCATTAAAACTTGTGTAGCAAAAATTTGATGACCCAAATAAGTTTTTTCATAAAAAAAACTTTTTGCACTCCCATGCATGTAATCAATACGCAAATAATTATATAAATTTAAATATACTCGAATAACAGCATCGATCTGAAATCAAAATGAATAATAAAATTTTATAGTGTTAAGACTCAAGCTCAAAATAAAATTATTTTTAAGTGGAAACAATTGTGGGCAGCAAATTAAAACTTTAACTCAAGGCTTATTTAACCATAATAATTTCAAATAAAATTTATATTTATTTTTATTTTTATTCCTCCAGAGCAAGTGGCAAAAATCAAAAGATAAACGAAAGCTCAACTTTTTAGGTCGCGAAGGCAGCGAAGAGGAGGTGCTGGCATATTAAGTCCTTTACAGCCACATTACAGCCATATTACAGCTGGGAAATTTTCAATAACAGAGGCACAAAAATGTCCCAAAACGTTGAACGCAGGACGACTATAAATACGAGTCGCAACGCTGGTTGCAAGACAGTTGCTTGTAAGCAACCAAGTGGCAAGGACACGCCAAGGGAACAGAAATAGAAATCAACAACTTAACTGGCAAGTTTTGAACTTTAACTGGACAGCGACAACGACAACGACAACGGTCAACAACAGTACACGAACACCAGCAATTGCGAAGGGCAACAACAACAACAAGAAGAAAAATCTCTGAAACATCAGGAACTCTCATTTTTTTTTTGAAATTTTTTTTCTGCTTGTTGATAACTTTTGAAGGCTGTGGCAGTTACAAGTTGCATGACATTTGATTGGCAGCGTGAGTGAACGTGCAAAAAAAAAAATTGTTTGAGTGCAAAAAACTATAAAAAAAAAAAAGTGCAAAAATTTGAAAATTTGTTGTGGATTTTTTTAATTTTTTTTTATTGTATCCTAAATACATAATTATAGAAATAATTCATTTTTTCTTACAGTTTGCACATCTGTGTAAGTTTTGTCTGCAATAATGTGTGCGTGCGTATGTGTGGTCTTTTTTTTGTTAGTGTTTCTTTGCGTGTGTGTGTATTTACGTGCTATGCATTACAAATGGGAGTAAAAAGCAGGCAACGCAATGCAACAAACTCAATTTGGCTGCCACTTTAAAACTGTAAATGTATTTGTCAGATTGTGTGTGTGTGAATGAGCGTGAGTCTGCATAAATAACTGTTTACCAAACAACTAACAATTTTTTTCTTTTTTTGTTTTCTATTAAGACACGTCTTAAGTACTAAATTATGTAGATTTACAGGACAGCTGGAAAAAAAAAAAATTAAATTAAAATATATATAAATATAAAATAAAATTGAAGATGATGCGGAACGCATAAGTGACACGCCTTAACCCACCGTTACACTGCCAACTGAGGAATGTTCACTGCCAAATGAACTTAATGCCAACTGCCAGAGAAAGCATTTTTCAAATAAAAAAATAAAAAACAAAATACACAAAAAAAGAAAAAAAAACATTTGCCATTCCAAGTTTTTTTTAGAAAGCAACAACAACATTGAGGAAGCTTGCAACGTGTTCCCCAATTTTGTCAAAGTGGCCGCCCATCAACCACCAACCCCCGCTCCTTGGCACGCCTTGTGGTAAGTTGACATTTCATTTTCATTTTCATTTCGAGTGCATTTTGCAACGGCATTTCGCTTTTTTGCTGCCAACGCCGCTTGACTTCTTAAGTGCATACGCATGTCTATATACTCTAATACATATAAACATATACAACATGAATATGTATGTGTGTGTGTGTGTGTGTGACGGTGTCGGGGTCACCGCGTTATTACAAGTTATGCATTGTGGCATGGCAAAAACAAGAACAACAACACTGCAACACAATCCCCACAATCTAACAATGCCAGCCAGCTGCTGGGGCTCCTTTAAAAACTACAGCATCCAAAGAATAGCATAGAATAGTCACGTTGTGAATGACAATAGTTAGAATGGGGTCGAGAGAGAGAACATCTCTTTCCACTCCCCCGCCAATCCAATACTCCAACATAAAATGAACAAGCAACAACAATGCAAACACTATGAGAGTTAAATCTTTGCCTTTAGACCCTCAACTTGGCCAAAAGGCAGCTTAACCCATCGAGAACTGCTGAAATGATATTCTCCTCTGGCCAGCAAAAGTTTTCGACTTGCATTTTATATACAAGGCCAAGTTTCATCGAGTCAGGGCCCCCCAAGTTAATGCCAAAGCCAAACTGAAAGCCAATAACTGTCATTTACAAGTAGAGCTAACAAAGCTGAAACACACGCAGTTCCAACAAGTTTGTGCTGCAACAATGCCAAATAAATGCCAAAATTATATGTATTTCAAAAGACTTTTAATCAAATTTCAAATGCACACATATTCAAACTGAAATTGCCACAGAAACCTAGCTAGAAAATTTTGTTGTGCAAATGAATTACAAATATGTATAAATGTATGTTAAATAAATAATTATTAAAAAAAATTACTAAATTAAAAAACATTTAAATATCTGACATACTGTGAAATATGCATTAAAAAAAAACGGGTTTTGTTTTAAGTATTTTATAAATATACAAAATCTTTAAACTATTTTAATCGTATTCACATTAATATTATACACATTATAATAGAAAGCTATTGTATTTTTATTATAATATTCTGCATGCAAATTTGACTCCAACTCAACGTCAAATTAATTCCATTCGAAAGTACTTGTCGAATATGCAATTTTGAATATTTATAAGAAATTCACTTTCTGCCAAAATTGAAAATAAAATAAGTAGGAACGGCCTTGTTGCGGTTTTTCTTAAAACAGTTTAAAAAAAGTGGCCCTAGCGGCTAAATTATGTTAGACATAATATTATTTATTGTATCTAATAATAATAAATAAATTTAAAAAAAAAATAATATTCAACAAATTTGCTTATAGATTAATCCCAAGACACTTAAGTATATAAAATAGTTGTCCGATTGTAATTAACATAATATATCATCCAATTAATAAGATTGTTTGAGATATTTTGCAAAAAACAAATTATTTTTCGACAGTTCTTTTTTATGTCAACTATATAATATATTATTCCGATACTTTTCGATTCATTTTCAGAAAAAAAACCAATTTATATAGTAATAAATAGACAGACAAATATTAACTTAGCTCGCTATTCTTATCAAGATATGTATACTTTTTAGGATCAGAGTCGTCTCCTTCACATTACACATTTCGTGACAAAAAGACAATGCCCATTAAGCAATCATATAAAAATATACACGATAATAAAAATTAATAAATTATCTTTATATTATTATTACATTTAACATTAGTTTTAATAAACAGTCGCCGTTCCCAGAATTTTGAATTATAATACTAGAAAAAAAAACATTTTTTGTATTGTATAAAAAAATTTCATATGCATTTATACACTACTCGCCAATTGAATAGGACACACTTTAAATCGTGTTTTCAATCAACCAAACATGCAAGGGATTTAATTTTTTTCAATTAAAAATTCGTTTAATTATCGTCATTTAATCAGAAGGAAAATTTAATGCTCAAGCTTTAAATATTAATAAAAAATAATATATTTACCAAAAAATGGCAAAACTCGGTTAACTTTGCGCCACTTAAAAAGGGCACCTTAACGAAAAAAAATATTTTACGGAATACTGATCTTTTTTAACAAAAGATTTCTATACCTTTAAAATAGTTTTTGAATTTTATGTTAATAAAAAATTAATTTCTATAGTATGTTGAGCCCATTTTATGCTCCAAAGCTACACACATCCGATTTAAAAGAAATGCATAACAAATTATCAAAACAGAAATGTTTCCAGCAAATGTTTATTGCAGCACAGAATTTCATAATAACATTATTATAATATCATATTTTAACTGCTAATTTTACCAAGGAAATCCAGTTAGTTCTAATTATAACTGACAGTTATAGCAATGATTAGAGCGTAAAGAATAATTATGTTTTCTACTAAATGTGCCAATTATCGCGTATTAACATAGAAATATTAAGTATATTAGGGTTAAGGTTAAAAATCTATACATAAAAAAGGCCTGAGGCCCTCGTTTAACTTAATGACAATTGCATTTTATTGTAACTACTAAAACGTTCGTGTCTGTTCCAAAAACACAAAAAAAAAAAACAAAACGCCGAAAAGGACACTTTTGAATCCTTATCGGGAAGGACACGCAGCGAACGAAGCGCCGTTAAGCAATTTTGATAACTGTGCAGCGACAACGTCAAGGGGTCATGCCAATTTATGGATGTCAAAGTTAGGGTATGTTGTTGTAGTTGATTGTCGAGTTGTTGCTGCTGCTGTTGTGCATACAAATGTAAATTTAAATTGAAAATTAATCAGACAGCGCAGTCGTGTCACGCTTCTGACGCGTGACACGAACGAAAAAGTCCCTGAACGACTTTTGTGATGACTTTGCGATAAGCCTTCGATTAAAAAGTCACCCATTATCAGAAACAGCAGCTCAGCAGTTTCAGCTTGTCCTTCGCAGCAAAGTTTAGCAGCAAGTTTTCACATCTCTTATTAAACTGAGAATATATATAGTATAATAATACTCTTTCTGAATGTGTTAAAAATTTAGCACGTAATGTGCTGCGCATTAATTTCATAAAGTATAAACTCTAAGTTTCATTTTGGCTGGCTGCATTTAAGTAGGTTGATATACAAAGAAAAATGTTAAAAATACACCATTCAACATAGAACGCTCATTTTTGTTTTATTAATTTGAGAATTAAATAGTGCATAGCAAAAAAAAATCTATTTTTACAAATTATATTCCAAAAATTATATAAAGTTAATTTTCGAAAAAAGCTGTGAGTCTATTTAATTGACGCAAGGATTAGAATTGATAAAATTTTTACTGTAATTAAAAAATCTTAATATGGCTGTACTTTCATTCAAATTTATCAGTAATTCCATTTTTGTGAAATTAATTCACAAGTGAAAAAGAAAACACTACAAGCTGCTTTATAAAATTTGCACAAATTTCGTTAAAATCAAAAACACAATTTTATAAATTACAAACGATAGTTCTGAGACAATTAAATTAAAATTTTCTTGCTGTCTTTTAGTTAGAATCGATAAAATTACACAGTAAATAATTTTATAATCTTAGCTGTGCTGTACATTCATTTAAATGTAAAATAATTCACAATTGAAAAAAAATATTTTATAAATTATAAACATTAGTTTCGACATTGAATTTTAGCATTGAAAACACTTTTGTTAGGTTTCAAAAGTTAGTGTTATATAAGTCTAAGCTCTAGCATCCAAAACAAACACAATTTTTTTTATCATCTTTTAAAGTGTATTTAATTTTCGTTAACCCGATAAATAGCTCAAGTTTCTTGATTTTGTTTTTTTTTTTTTATTTTTGGTCTGCGCGGGTTTCTTTTTTTTTAATTAAAAGCTTAATTGGTCGCCAAGCCTTAGAAAATTAAATAAAATGATTGCGTAATTAAAAGCAAACAACGAACAACGGAAAAATATTTTGTTTATTTCGTATTAGTGTTTTTGTTCTTGTTTGTTATTTGTTGTTGCTGCTGATATGTATTTGCCACGGTCAAAAAAATAGGTGGCATTCAACAAAGCGCGCTCCTGCCCCAATACGACCAGCAACTTCTCATAAAGGCACCATGGAAATTAAAAACTTAATGACCGCACAAGCAGGCACACACACACACACACTCAGACACACACAAGCACACACACACACACATATATGAACATACATTCTCATATGCCAAAGGCAGACAAATGCTGCTGACAGAAGTTTTTTGTCCTTACTTAAACAGTTATCGCATTCGACAGGACCTACAAGTATATTGAATACCTGAACAAATATTTGAAGCTCAAATTTCCAATATATAGACGAATTTATATTGCTGAAATCGCGTCTATAACTACCATAAGTCGATATTTTTTTGTTTTTTGTTTTTTTTTATTTTTTTTTTTTTTTTTTTTTTTTTTTAATGTCCAGAACTGTCAGCATTTATGACTTAAACAGGGCAGATAACTTAATTAAATTTACAAGCCACGCCTAATCTATTAATATACTAGATTTTTAAGCTAAATAATATTTTTTCTAACTCAATTTTATTTACTTAAATTTTAATATAAGGGATATTCAAGTGGGGTAATAATAAAGTCTCCATAAGGAGTTCAGGCGACTAAGCCTTTTCCAACTTAATAATACAGCTTTATACTTCAAAATAATTAAAATACAAAGCGTGGCAAATAATTCAAAAAACCCCATAAAGCAGCTATGAACTTTTTCTAAAATATTTTAATTTACATCTTTACACTACGTGGAAACTACATAAAATATCAGAATAATTAAATAACTGAATTTTCTTAACTCCAGTCGAATTTATTTTATGCCAGTTAATTTAGAGGTATTTCAATATATATGCTTATTTTAAGCAATTTTTATTTTTAAATCCAATCATAAAGAACTTAGAGTTTCGTACTCCAATAAACTTGATCCAAAATTCAATTACAAATATTCAAAAATTCAAAATAACTCAACTGCTTATCCATAAATATTGAATAAATTTATTTCTTTTAGTATCACTGATCTGTTGATCAAATTGAACTATATACTGGGCATATATATACGTAGTTATACTTTCAAAGCCCACTGTACTGTTGTATACAAAAAACTTGTGTGTGTTCGCCTTAAAGTCAAAGTTTGTTATATTTTTTTTTTTATTTGTTGATGACTTGAGTTGATTTCCTTTTTGATATCTGGGATTTCTTACAAACTTAATTTGTGCTCTGCCAGCGTGAGAATGTTGTTGTCCTGTATCGTGTCCTTTGTCCTGCCGCTTGGACGAGCTCATTTTGTGTGTAAATTAAAGCCAGTGCCGTAATTTGGGGACACTGGGCAGCTACCCGCTGTCAGGAAAAACTGCACGCACTGTGGGTTGTCTAGACCAGCACACATGAGTACACACACACACACACACACACACACACACACACACATACAACTGTACACACCCACAAAAATATTCATCTATGTCGCACATCGTTAAGCGCTGCCAGTTTGACTTAATTTGCGTTAAACTTTTTTGTTAAACATATCATTCGCTTGGCAGGCCCAACAAATAGAAGAGAGCAAAAAAAAAAAAAAAAACCCCAAAATGCGAAGCGGCAAATATAAACAAAGGCATTAATCATGCCAACACACAAGGAAATATATATATATATATATATATACGATATATACAAAAAGTAAGAGCGAGAGAGAGAGATGGCAAAATAAAGCTAAACACAGTCTATGTTGAGGGTCCATTAGGCATTTGTTTAGACTTCCGCTGTGTGCATTGTATTGGTATTGGTAAGAGAGTCTCATGTGCTCCAGATTAACAGCAAAGTCATCATCCCAACACTATATGCATGCAAGTGTGTGTGTGTGCGTGTGTGCGTGTGTGTGTGTTTTTGTTTGCTTAAATGACAAACTGTTGTTGGTTAAACAGAGGCCCCAAAAATGAAACTACCCCGGATAAAAAATCGAAAACAAACGGCAATCAAATTTGCTGGCCAACAAACAACAAGTTAAAATGTTAGAGCTTAGAGTAAGCGACTAGTAAATACCCTGTCCTTAATATCATATACTCGTATACATACATATTTGCCATTAGCTCCTAGAACGTATTTATCTACAACAATATTGTAACTGATAACACTATGCAACAGCATTTTGTATTCCCAACTTTTTAGAGTCGAACTATATGTATAATGCGGCAATGATTCCGAAAAAAAAATATAAAAAAATAGGTTGCCAGAACCGTTTTCGAGATAATCGAAAAAAACCTATTTTTTCGACTTTTCAAAGAGATAGCTTTGGTAAGGGGACAATAACTCCACACATAGTTAAATAATATTCAAGACTTTTATATTTTTGAAAAGGAAATAAAATGACCTATCAACCTGCTATACAACAATTTGTCATTTAAAATTTATATTTTCCACTCCTAAACTAATAACTTATACATATATTTCTCGACTTTAGAATTTTAGAATTAGTAAAACTACAGATCTAAAGGATGATAAAAAAAAAACAAAATTTGTACAAAAAAATAGTTTTTTTTAAATGGGCATATTTTCATGCATAATTTCCACTTAAGTCCTCAATAACTTTTAAACGAATAATCTAATTTAAATATATGGAATGGTAGATTGATAGGCCATTTTATTAACTTTAAAAAAGAAATCAGCTTTAATATCAATAAACTATGTTAGAGTTATTGTCACTTTATCTATGCTACCTTTTTGAAAAGTCAAAAATATAGCTTTTTTCTATTAACTCGAAAACGGTCCATGCAACATATTTTTTGAATTTTATTTTCGGAATCAGCAACCTATTTTACAAATAATTCCAACCTAAAAAGTTCGGGATACAAGCATTTTTTCACTTTGTTTCATAATGTAATATATTACAATTGTTTTATGCATTAAGGAATCAAGGTTAACATGTTCTATCATAATATATCTCTCCCTTTTTACAAATTTTTTAGGGTAGAAATAAACAAAAATAATAAAATAAAGAAAAGCAGCGCACAAACCTCACAGAGACAATGACAAAGCGAAGGTTGGGTTAGATGAGGGCAGGTACTTTTTGTTATTGTATTTTGTTGGCATTTGAACAGAACTTTATTTATTTACCAAATGAAAACTTTTGGCCCGAAACTAAACCGCAATAACTGTAAGTGCTCAGCAAACAGAGCCTTAGAAAACCAAAACTAACAAGCGACAAGCGACAAGAACGCCTACGACAACACCTGGACAGGCAAACATCATCCCACCGCTTCCCGCTATCAAATCATTGGTGTGTGTCGAGTGTCCTGGCTGGCGAATTATTATGATAATCGCAGGCATAAATTATGCGGCATTCTTCTCAGCTGGCAATGCAAGATGACAGTTTACATGTAATGTGCCTGCCACAAGCCAGAGCCGTCGATGCGTGCGACTGCGAAGTCAGCGTTGACTGTGACTGAGACGGTGACTGTGACTGCGACCGCGACTGCGACTGAGACAGAGACTACTACAGGGATTGCTGTTGTGTAGTAAGTAGTGAGGTAGTCCGGCTATCAAGTAGTCAGGTAGTCAGGTAGTTGTCGCCCCTTTGAAGTGGCAGTTGCTTAGTCGCGATTCATTCACTCTTTCACTCAGTCAGTCAGTCAGTCAGTGAGGACTGAGAGCTTTTATGTTTGCCTTGGGGAAATTAAGTTTGTGTCATGTTTTGTGTCAACCAAACATCCCCAGATGCCAACGTAAGATTCGCACTTCAGCCAGCCAGCCAGCCAGCCACACTGCGTATGCGTGATGTGTGTTATATGCAAATAACAGAAAAGTGTTGCATACTTGTGTGCGCCAGCTAAAATTGCATCATGCGGTCGGTGTCAAGTGCTGTGGGAGGTTGGGGATTAGGTTTACAGTTTGAGAAATTACGCTTAGATGCATATAGTAATTGCCGTGAAAGAGGGTTGCTCACTTTTGGGACTTCACTTGCTAGCTGAATGTAGTGAAATATTTGCGCTTTCAATTATTTTGTTAGCTTTTATTTTAGTTTCATTCAAGCAGAAAATCTTTAAATTGTAGCAAATCAGAATGCAATACGGTTATATTATATTCAGTTAAGCAAGAAATTTGTTTAGAAAGTTTTATTTAAACAATGTGGGGCAGACAGACAGCTTTTCCGGGTAAAAAAAAAAATTGCAAGAATATTTTTGGTATTTTAGGCAAATTTGTTTGCAATCAGATTTTATCAAATTTTCACACTTAAAATAATAATAAATTGATTAAATAAGCTAACAGAACAGCAGTAAAGTGTTATAACATATTATAGGGTATCTTGTAGTCATGATGCCTTAGTATATTGCTTGCCTTTAAGTGCTTTACTCGTATTGCTTGGTAAATTTGCTAGAAATCTCATCTGTTAGCCGTCAATATAAAACACGATCTGCTGAGCACTTGCGCATATTTCATATTTACTGAGAAAGTCCTTGTCCGTTAGATTTAAAGGCGTGTATCCTTATTGCCTAGCTGGCTGCCGTTAGAAGCTTCTGGTCGGGCAATTTATCAAATATTTTATACAAAATTCCGTCGCCTGTCAACGTTGATTTTAGCGCTTTGCGTGTCCTTTGGGCCGTTATGCTGTTGTTGTGTGTGTGCGCGTGTGTGCGGAGTGTGGGTGTGGCAGACGCGTGTTGGCTGCCAGTGACGCGTGGAAATAAAACACACCTGTTGCCAGGGCCTCAACAGCAATGTCAATGGCGTCAATTATATGACACATGAGGTGGTCCCCGAACACTTCATGCTGTTGTGCTTTGAGTTGTCATCTCGCATAATAATAATAAAACACAAATATATAGAATTTGTCAAACGTTAGAAGCTTAATGAAATTTGCAAAAACGTCCTTTTAAAAACGCATTTATTTTCTATTATTCTCATTGCAGCTGATCCCATGCTGTGAATATGCAATATACCATATTAATAGCAACAACAATGGAAATTCAAATTCAAACAACCTTTGAGCCAAATACCGAAGTGCGTTGGACTGTCTAAATATTGACAGACTAGCAGGTGACTTAACGAAAACAGAAAAAAATATAAGCCGCGAAACCAGCACGCAGCTGTGTCAAATTTTCAAATACCAATTGTGAGCACAACCTTTTCATCATTTATAAAGTGTGGACAAACGGGGCGGTGACGTCTCGAGGTAAGCTCTACTTACGAGCCAAATAAAATTGAGCACCGACTACATTTAAAAATCAAATTTCATCATTAAACATTTTCTACACACAAATACAATGCATTTAATTTATAAAAAAAAATTATTATTATTTTTATTTCAATTTTAAACTTCAACTCCAGCGAAAATGTGTTGCATTCTCATTGTAGCGATACATAATTACATGCCTCGTTTATTATACCCTTGCAAAAAGCTAATTAAATTATATAATGCAATTAGGGATGCTGTTCCTAGTCCATAAAGGATAGATTAGGACATTACAGCATAATTGAACTGGCGTTGTGAACATGTGTGTCCGTCAGAATGTCCGTCCGTTCGTCAAACTATCCGTCCGCTTATGTATTTCTATGCAAATTATTCTCCCATTTTTGGAGTTTAATTTACCAGCGATGCTTTTAATTATGGCCAAAATTATAAAGAGCGAAAACAATTGCATCAGATTACTTTGTCGCATAATTATCATGGCTTTGTAATTGCAATATTTTAATTTATATTCGGCTTGCCGAATATAGATGAATTTTACACAAATTTTTCGACGAAACTAAACCTCTTTGCCAAATTTTTCTATTTTCTGTTTTGGAAATAAAATTCAAAATGGAAAGAATTAAATATAATACCCAAATATACTTAATATTAAATTGTCATAAACTAAGCATGAACTCTACCATAAATATAAGAAAATTTGCAGCTCAGACTTTCTATATTTATAAAAGATTTCTTGAAAAATTTACAATACTCTAATCGTGCTAATATATAGAAAATAAAATTTATAATTATAATATAACTTTAACATAAATATAACATAAATATAAGAAAGTTTTGGGCTCAGACTTTCTATATTTATATTATATATATATATTTATAGAATGTAGAATTCTTAAATCGAGCTTATACTATATAAAAAACTAAATTTCTAAATGTAATATTTGTTTTTACAAAACACTTCACTTGTCTAAATGTCTAAATGAAATCGAGCTTCATATGTCTTAAGATATAGTTAAAAATATTTACTACTACTTAATACTTTCTTGATGATCTGCTTCTCTTTTTCACTCAGCTTGATAACCTTTAAGTCGCATTTAAAAGGACATTCGAAAACTATTTAATTTGGTGAACAATAGTTGACTCCAATGAATATAAAAATATCTGAATGACTATCTATTCTGTTTTAAAAACAAAATACTCTGGCTACTATGCGCATTGTTTTGCGAGCTGATTTTTGTCGTAAAGAATTTCATTTATTGTCAACATATTTACAGTTCACAATTATTTCCAGCATTTTATTTTTATATCACTGGCTTGCCAGTTGATTTTCAATTTTTCGCTGATTTGTTTGTGTCAATGGCAATCAAAGGCTCGATTGTTTTGCCTTGGTGCGTTGGTCGAATGTCCATCTCTCTCTCTATCTATATTTATATGTTTAAATGTGTGGGAGTGTGTATATATTCCAGGAATCAGGCCCATAGTCATCTACCAGCATCAGACTATTTTTGTTTTTACTGTGCGCATTGTTTTTATTGTAAAGTGTACAAGTGAACGCTTCCGCTTCCGATTTTGCTCCCGTTACCCGCATTCCGCATTTCGCACTCCGCACTCCGATATGAACGCCATCTTTGCCGCCATCTCATGCTCATTCAGCAGTCAGCATTCGCCATTCGCCATTCGCCATTCTCTAGTCACAATTCACCAGTCCCATTCCGTGTTCCATTCCGGTGTCGAGGATTGGTGTTGTTGTCGCCTTGCTATTTAAATTACATGGCTTCGGCATGGCAGGACCCGCATTCATTCATGAGCTGGCGGGACAACAGCTATTTTTACACACAATTTCTTTGACTTTGCCGCCTTTTGTTCACTTTGCTTTACTTACACAAATTAAACTTGATGCTGAACGCGAATCCTTGAAGGTATATCATCAGGCACCGTCTTTACGACAACAACAACCGACAGGGCACAGACTATGATAACAAGACTATATAACACCGAGGAGGATCCGGCCTATTGCTCCTTCATCGGTGGTGCAAATCTTACCAGCCGGAATGACTGGGCCGGCACCACCAATGCCAATGAATCCCTACTCTTTGGCAAGGACTTGCGGGATGACTTCTACGCGGTAAGTGATAAAATTCAGCGAAATATGTATAAACATGCGTAGTTCTGTAAGAAAGACATCGTTAGATTACCATAATAAGCAAATCAAATCAAACAAGGCGTTCTCAGTACGGCAAAATATTATTACCAGCATTTAGGCGCAGGAAATCCTTTGTTCAATTTTCTGTTAAACAGACTGAAGCACTAAAAACAGTTTTATCAGCTGTTAAAAAGCATAAGATTTTCAATTAAAACTTTAAGTACTTACATTTGATGCATAGCTAGAGCGTAACACTGGATAGACAAGCTTGTAATAAAGAATATACAGTATTAAATATAAAATTTAAAAATAAATTGATAGAAATCTAAAGGGATAGAGCGACTGCCTTATAGACATCGAGATACTTATGTCTGCAATAGTAAACAATTATTGCACATTTCTTGGGAATTTTTATTTGATTTTATGTTTGTATTTTATTTATATTTAATGACTAGAAACACAAATTGATTTATTATTTGATATGGTAAGAAACCGTATTTTAGAGTGTCTAGAATAATTATTAATAGAAACTTAATGAATAATACAGTAACTAAAAGATATGAAAAGTCATTTATGTGCATGAATTTGTATGGGACAAAAAAAATCATGTAAATCGTCCAGCAGAATTGAAATCTACGTTGAATTCTATGAAAATTTCACCATAAAACTAGGTGTATAAAATCAACTCCTAACCCCCGCCGAAAAGCATAAAGATAAAAATCTATATATCATCATAAATTGAGAACGGCTGGGCCGATACGGCTAAAATTTTATTTCAGTTGTTCGTAATTGTCAGGAGCATTTATCTATAAAAGAAAATTTTGAGAAAACTTTCCGGAAAAGTCGCTAGCGCCTTAGCAGATGTACTCACTGTTAACGTATATATCACTGTTAACGTAAACAGCACTGTTAAAGCAATCAATTCTTAGCTTATTTCGTTAAATAAAATTTTTTGTTAATTAAAATAAAAAAATGTTTATAAAATTTGTTATATAAAGATAAATCAGAATTGAGCTCAACATGATTGGAAAATGTGTTATTTTTCTTATAAAAAAAGGTATTTAAATACCTTAGAACGGGTTAGCCTGAAATCTTTATGCATCTCAGCGGAGGCTAGGAAATAATTTTGGACACCTAGTTTTATGGTGATATTTTCTTAGAATTCATTGAAGATTACGATTCTGGTGTACGATTTTATCGAAAAAAAATTGTAACACATAAGTATATGGGGTTGGGGGATGTTAAGTTGTTATTTCCTGGCTCCTGTTCCGAATTTCACTTTCGGATAAATTTCACAAAAAAGTGTGTTGCATACTTTTTGGCTGATGCTTATTTCAATTTTAAAGTCGCTTGTTGTTTCACAACAAGAAATTCAAGTTGATCTTTTATTGGAAGCTACTACAATCGGTTATGACATACATACATACATAGAATGCTGCACGCTGAGCGCTGTGAGCAGCTGTTTTAGCGTTGCATAGACACACACACACATACATGTATATATATATATATACTAATGTGTTTTTGTTCACACAGCTTATTAAATGGCATAATGGGGGCAGGGGGCCAAGTGGAATGAAAGTCCCATTCAAGGCAAAAGCGAAATAACTCATTTCGTGGCACAGCACGTGCAAAAAGTTTGCTCACACGCTGTTGCTACTGCTATTGCTGTTGTTCCTGTTGCCGTGCAAAAGCTGCTTTGTGCGCAACTTAAGCTCAACGCTGCACAGAATAAAAAAAAGGCAAACTCAGACAAACTAAAGCATCTAGTCTATAACGTATCATGTTTATGCCATGCAATTCATGATATATTCAGTTTGGCAATTAAATAACGCGAGGAAGTTCAGTAGACTGTGTGTCGGTCTGGAAATATATATATATTATTTTTTTTATATTTTACTTTAGATTTAGTATTGTTTTTTTTTTTATAATGATTTTATCATTTAATCCCACTGTTTTTTTTTAACAACTTTAATTAACTTAAATTAATAATAACAAAATCAATTTTACAAAAAAAAAAAAACAAAAATTAAGTATGGTTAAATCTTGTTTTAAATACTAAACACAATAATAAAGCAAACACTGGCTGATTCGACTCAAAAAATATAAATATTATGTTATATTTTACAATTTCAAAATCAACTACAAATTTTAGAAAATTAAATTAATTAGAACTCTGATAATTTGATTTAAAAGTCTTTAAAAAATTGTTATTTTAACAAATTCGTAAGCCGCGTTTTTGATTTTGTAATAAATATTGATGCTGAATTCATAAACAAGTTCTCAGTGTGTTTCCAATTCCTGCAAGGATGTTTATGTGCACAATACGAAACCGTTTCATGAAATGTTATTAAAAATGAGCATAGCATAAACACCAGCAACAATATGAGCACAAAATCAAAAAAAAAAACAAAAGCAAACAAATGCTAAAAAGCATGCAAAACATATTTACAATGCGAACACGGCAGCCCCCATTGGGGCATGTGCAAGAGAGATGGGTATTAAGATAGTCAGAGATTATATAGGATAGAATGAGAAGGAAATGTAGTAAGTAATGTGTGTGTGGGTGTGTGTCTATGGGTGTATATGTGAGCAACAACAAGTCACAAATAAAAGTGTCAAGTTGACTATTGAATTTTTATCTGTAGCAGCCCATCCGACTGAGCAACAACAAGAGGCAGCTGCAAAGGCTGTAAAAGCAACATCAAGGAAAAGAGATAGCAAGATATAGAAAAAGATATATACTATATAGATTTGTTAGATAGAGACAGAATTAGATATATATATATATATATATATATATAAAGCATATGCGTTTGCATGATTTATGAGCTGCTTTAGCTATTTTTCTTTATTTTATTTGTTTACTATTATTATTACTTTCTATTGGCTTCGCATTTGGTTACATTTCAGTTATCCTTTTCAATATGTCCATCAAATTATTTGCAGGATGTCGAGGATCCACGCACAGAAGCCCTACGCGAATTCTCCTATGGCCTGATGCTGCCCATCATCTGTGCCTTGGGCATCATTGGAAATGTGCTCAACCTAATTGTCCTCACCCGTCGCAATATGCGGGGCACTGCCTACATATACATGCGAGGTAAGTCAGGCTCGTCCTTGTTGCCCTCTTGACCCTTGCCGAAACACTTAAAGAAAACCTTTTCGTTTTTTTTTTTCCTATGCTTTCATTCATAGAAATTCAATTTTATTGACTGTCTACAAATGGCCATTTCACTGAATAATTGCCAAATTTAGTGTGTAAAGAGTATTTCATTCAGTTAAAAGCCCCTAAATAACACAAAAAAAAAATTAAATAAATCGAAAAAATACCAGCCTAAAATTAAATGCCATTGAAATTGTTTTTTTTTGCGCTAGATCTGCGCTGCTCAAATTGTCATCGAAAGGGAGAGAGTTTCTTAAACGATAATTAAGTTGCTTAATGAAACTCAAACATAGTCAATAAATAGATTTAAAAAGTTCACAACATTTGCAAATTTCCGGAAATCTGGGTATAGAAGGTCTGATCTGCTTTTAGCGGGAAATAGGGGAATTGTAACAGGAAGTCATTTGGGTTAAAGGACATTTTTAGATTACAGTGTTCCAGCAAGTCTCTTATCAATTAATATGAGGATAATCTAATTTAGGGCCTTAAAAAATGTTTAAATGAAAACTGAAATTCCAATATTGTATTCCCATTAAAATAATTCAACATTATAATACATTATACTACAATATTTTATTAGATTATTATTATTATCAAACTTTGAACCAAACTTAATATTAAAGCCATTTTTTATGGCACCTATTTATATTTCATATATATTTTAATTTTTTCATTGTTATTTATATACTCTCAAGTAAATATTTTAACCTTTTTTTAATAATTAAACTTAAGAGTATAGAAATATATAATAAAAATATTCACTGAAGAGTATACAAATATAGAATAAAAAACTATTTACTTAAGAGTATAGAAATAATTATAATTATTGTTACACCATGAAAATGTGAAACTTCAATCTAACGCATTTTTTTCGCAGTGCAGATTATTTTTTATTATCAAACTATGAACCAAACTTAATATTATAGACATTTTTTATGGCACCTATTTATATTTCATATATATTTTAATTTTTTCATTGTTATTTCTATGCTCTCAAGTAAAAATATTTTAGTACTTTGTGTCAGATTGTGATCAGTCCAAAAAAAACATCAACAATGACTTATATGTATATATATAGATATTAAGATATATGTATATGTTTGTTGTATGTGTGGGCAGCCTTTTTGGAATCTTATTTGATTAGGCGGACCTCGCAAATTTATGTAAAGCCGCTAAGCTCTCGGGGCAAGCTGCCAAAGAGCCTGTGGCATTGCGCCACAAGGCACAAAAAAAAGAGGCAAAAAAAAAAAAATTAAATAAAGGACACGAGAAAAATGTTGAAATATATTAGACAGGATGTTAACTACGAGCAAGTAACTAACTAACTATATTAGGCGCTCGTTTGCTTTATGGGCTTTTAATTGATTAATGAGACACCCGCAAAAAAGAGAAAATAAAAAGAAATGAAACTTGTCAACGGCGCAGCGTGTTTGCCATTTTTTGGCTGCCAACTTACAATCAGTCATGTGGCATGCAGCATGCGGCATCTTATTTGCCAGCTTGAAAGAAAAAACCAGCTCCACAAAATACGAGCACGAGTAAAAAATGTAAAATGCTTCAAATGTAATACGCATGCTATGGCACGATAATTGATTGCCTTTCGCCTGTTTGCCAAATGGCAGCTAGTAGCTGGGAATCTAGCTTCTCTGATAACTGGAGAATGGAAAATGGGAAAATGGAAAAGTGGAGAAATGGAAAATATTAGCTCTGGGTTGCTGGGTAGCTGGGTAAATGCAAAGCGTGGCCTGAAATATCACCAGAGTCTCAAAGCCGTAAATAAACAGTTGAAGAACCTTTCTCTCACTCTCCCTCTCTCCCTTTCTCCCTTTCTCCTAGCTACTAAAACAAGGAACTGAGAACTGCCAACTGAGAACTGGGTACTCCTTTTAGGGGCTCAGTAATAATGACCGAAATCAGAGTAGTCATTTTATTAAAATAACAAAAATATTTTGCTGCCAGCAGCCTTTTTACGACGCGGTCCGCTGCCATTTGTCGGTCATTCGCCTTCGAATGTTTGTCAGACTGTTAATAAGTAAGCAATTCCATATATATACTATGTATATATATATTTATTTTATTTGGATGTGAGTGTCCAGAAAGTCCTTTGACTGTAACAGTGACTAGCCATAGGGGAAAATCACAAGACGCTGTTCATATTTGGTGCCAGTTTTTGTTAAGCAAAAGTTATGCACTCGGGCAATTGGCGCTTTCAAGGGGCTAGAATGTTTTATGACTAACTAGGGAATACTGACCCAAAGTTATAGACTGCATATTAAACTAAAGTACAACTTTTAAAACGATAAAGCAAATGCCTAACTTTACTTATTCGCACAACTTTTACCCAAAATCAATAACAATTGCTAGAAAGTTGGCAACTCTCCTTCATTATATGTATCTGCATAATATTTAACTTTGTGTATCAAACTTTAAAATCATCATTAAAACTTTTTAAGCTTTAAATAAATTACCATCAAATGTCTGTTGCCACAAAAAACATATAAAAAAAAAAAGGAAATAATAATAAAAAGAGGAAGCCTTAATGTAAATAAACTATGGGTTAATGCTAAGTGCAGATTATGAATATAACTTAAAGTACACAGAAGTTAAAGTGCTATAGTCGAGTATATACGGCTATGGCTTACCCTGTACCCAAACCCAATTTAAACATATGCAAATACATTAAAGTCAAACTGTGTTGAATTTAATGTTTAAATTTTGAATAATAATGAAATTTTTAATAAAATTATTTCACGTATAATACAAAGGAACCTACATACCCAATTCGGTATCTCTGGCTTCTATAGACCTCGAGGTTGGTGTGTTCTTACAGAAAGTCGATCAGTTCTAAATTAAATCGGCTTTTCATGCTGATCTCGAATATATAAAAAAATGGTGCACCCGGCGTGCGTTGCTACGACTTCCTCCAAAAAAAAATATTAAAACAGAAAACAATCTAATTAAATTCTAGTTGATCCGGCAAACATTGTTTTGCCATATAAAATATTCCTCGTGGCGTTACGTCCATTCATTAAAAAAAAAATACTGCCTACTGTGATTTTTATATTTCATTTGAAAATAATGCCTTTCGTGATTGTGCAGTGCTGTATACGTTAACAGTGATGTGTACTTTAACAGTGCTGTATATGTTAACAGTGACTGCCTCTGTTGAAGCGCTAGCGACTTTTCTAAATAGATTTTTCCCCAATTTCTCTTCTATAGACCTTTTCCTGGCAATTGCGAACAACAGAAATAAATTTGAGTCAAATCATCTAAACCGTTCTATAGTTGTAAACATCTATAAATTCTTTTAGCTTCATTTTTATATATCAACCTCTGCTACCCATTTTTAATGGATACAGAGTGTAATCAGATCAACAGCTAGCAACAAAGGGTATCTAACGATTGTTGCTAGCTACAGTATGTTATAAGTTATTTTTGCTTTACATAAACTAACCACTTCAATACTTAAATTTATTCAATAATGTGACAAATGGGCTACATAAAAAAGATAGCAATCTTTTTTTTTTTAAACTTCAAGTGGGAGCACTCAATCAGTTGACCTGGCAATCCTTTTATAGATCCTTTTCTGCACACTCAGCAGCTTTGCACAACTAACAAATCAAAATACATAAAAAAATCTTGTTCTGTTGACAGCAAACAAAACAGATTTGTATAATTTAGGCCCATGTGCCAAATGTGATGACAAAATTAAGTGATGGATACTTGTCAGGATTGGCCCACACACACACACACACACACACACACACACGCAAAATAGGACAGTTATATTGATGTGACATGTACCCAATTAAATGAACAGCATTATACATCAACTACTTTGTTTGTGTGTGTGTGTGTGTGCCTGTGTGTGTTGTGTATGCATGTGTAACAGGAAGTCATATATTGAGCATTAAGTTTTGTGTGTGCACAACAATTTGCGACAGGCAGAAAAGAGGGCGCTCACGAGGCAAGCATACAAGTAATAATGTAATTATAGAGCTATAAACAACTCATAAATCAATAAACAACTTACACACACAGAGAGAGTGAGAGAGGGAGAGGGGTAGAAAATTTCAGTAATAAGTAGAAATTATACAACAAAAATAATAAAAAGAAATCAAATAAATATACCGTAACGGGGCACCAAAATTCAACATCGCAAAAGGGAACAGGAACTCAGAAACATTTATTCTCGTTGAAAGTCACGTTGTGTCCTTTTTGCCGGTTTCAGTTTTCGGTTTCAGTTGCAGTTTCCTGTCGCGGCAACAACCGGATGCGGCGCCATAATTATGCCATAAAACTGCTATAATACGTATACCACACATATATATTTCCCGCTTTATTTATAGCATACTCCACAGCCGCACTGCTTGCCATTGTCTTTGCCATACCCTTTGGCATACGCATGCTAGTGCACAAGGATCGGGGACAGTGGGAGGAATTTGGTCCGGCATTCTACACAGCACACTTGGAGCTTTTCCTAGGAAATGGCTGCTTGGGTAAGTTAATTTAAGCTTTAGTCAACGGAAAAGTTAAAGCTTTTCAAAAGAAACATTTTTGTTTAAAGTTTAAGTTATATAAA
This sequence comes from Hirtodrosophila alboralis, assembly GCA_035043045.1. Lineage (NCBI taxonomy): Eukaryota > Metazoa > Arthropoda > Insecta > Diptera > Drosophilidae > Hirtodrosophila > Hirtodrosophila alboralis. The sequence goes on along the minus strand of JAWNNH010000522.1, from coordinate 542,463 downwards.
CGGAATACTTAAAAAAGCGTGATTCAGATATTAAAAACAAATATTCATTTAAATTTTTTTTTTTATTGCAATATATATTTTATAGTATTATTCGCCGTGCTGCCATTTTCAATATTCCCTACTTTAGCGCTTCCAAATTGATTTTAAAAAAGTTTACGGATTAGATTAATAATTTGAGTAAGTAAATCGGCAGCTTATTTATGCTAAAATTTCAATTAACTTTTCAATTCGCTTGCTCAACACATTATCCGAATTCAAATTGCGAATGTTTTTCGATTTGCGATTTTCAGAGCGCCAATTCTTGCGATTTGAAATGTAAATCACAAGAATTATGCGATTGCGAAAACGGGAGCACGGCTGAATAAATGAATAAATGAATATGTAAATTCAATTATATAAATACAATCATCACATTCAATGTGTTAATTTTGTAACTCCAGGTGTCGGTGTGATGATGTTACTTGTTCTGACCATCGAACGTTATTTTTCGGTCTGCCATCCGGGCTTCACGCGACCCGTGATGGGACCTCCTGGGTGAGTATTTCAAATAAGAATTTATACTGTACACTTTGTTTAATATTAATTGCTTATCGCAGCGTGGTTGTATTTCTGACCTGTCTTGTGACCTTCGTTATATATCTGCCAAGTATTTTCCGTGGCGAACTGGTTAAATGCATACTGAACTCCAACAATGTCTATGTCTATCTACGCCGAGATAATAATATCTATCAGCGTACCATCTTTTACTCGGTGTATAAGATAACGCTGGAATTCATTTTCAAATTGATACCTACGGTGCTGATAGCGGGTCTCAATTTACGGATAATGTTGGTTTATCGGAAAACATGCGAACGACGACGTCAGATGGTTATTTCCCGATCACATGTTATTAAAGACGAGGATCCACGCAAGTTTGCCGAAGAGCGTCGTCTATTTCTATTGCTTGGCAGCACTTCAATACTGTTTCTACTTTGTGTATCACCAATGGCTATACTGCATATGACGATTGCCGCCGATGTGTTGCCCAGCTTTCCGTTTCAGGTGTTTCGGGCATCGGCGAATCTTCTAGAGCTGATCAACTATTCGATTACGTTCTATATATACTGTCTGTTTAGCGAGGACTTTCGCAATACACTGATGCGCACCATCAAATGGCCATGGTTTAAGAGTAAACTCTGCCACCAGGTAGATGAGGTGAGTGCTAGTCCCCCAGCAACGGCCACCGCTGCTGTTTGTAATCCAGTTTGCCCGACCATTCACACAGAGTACACAGACCAAGGGCGTTCCATTGGCGCAATTCGATAGGGTGACCGTACGTAATCATCACATCACCACAACATCTGGTATAGGACGATCCAGCAGCATATAGTTGAGGCCAATACCCTCTCCCCATCCCCGTATTCACGCTAAGCCTAGGCGTCCCCTACCCCGAACTGATCATTTGCACTATGATGATATTATCAACGCTCCTGTTTAGTTCAACTAAGCTGTCTTTTAAATGCTTTAACAAACTTACACAATTAATGTATTTTCCCTGGTTCAACAATAATCACGACAAACTGACAACATTTCCAACATTACATACTCCTGCAACTCGTTATCCCTGCCTTCCACATTAATACTAGTACATATACATATTTATTTGATAGGAATATTGTGTTCAATAGTATACGATAGTATAGTCGCTGTTCAATTAGCAGATCTTAATAAATACTTCAATTTAGACTTTTTGCAGTAAGAACACAATACATACTTACACTAATCGCCACAACAACATAACATTACAACAAATGAGGAGTTTTTTAGCTAGACCTAGGATAGAGTGGATTTCTTATAAAGAAACCACAGTAATATACATAATTAGTGCTGCAAGACCTTTGATTACGAGCCCATCGACAGTCGTTCAGACAGTCGCTATCCAAAATCCATCGATACTATCGATAGTTTATAATATTCACAAAAAACGATGTTCACTCTCAATCCTTAAATACATTGGATAAAAAAGGTACGCGCATCATCAAAATTTTTCCTTTCCATTCCAAAATTGTATATTGTAATTATCAATTTTCAAAATTGTCGAGCTTAACATGATGCGCAATTCTGTAAACAAATAAACAAATTGCTTGAATTAAAGTTATCGATAGTATAGGTATGGTGAATCGATGGCGACATCCGAAAGCGTATTATCGATAGTATTGAAAGTTTGGCAGCACTTTTACACACATACATATTTCAATATTATTGATGTTATTCTAAGGTTGAAGCTAGAAAAAACAGTTTTAAGAAACTTCATAATAATTGTCAGAAATAAGATAAAATATTCATTACAGGTTACATAACTAATAGCTAAAGAATTTTGATACTAATAGAAAGTCTGTTTTTTGGTTCGATAAAATACATTATCTCTAATTGGGTATAATCGTATAAACCAAAGTTTGGCATATGAAGTGAGCTTAAAGCAGTATAATAAAAAAAAATTCACGATTTGTGGAAATTGAAATATTAATGTCAGATATACATACATACTACTTACCATATAAAGTTTTGCAAATGCTAGGTGTATTCTAGATCGAAGCCCCGAGCTTACCTAGGTATGCAGTCAATGAAGAAGATTAAGTATTAATGTGCATTTAGATATTTGTCAAAGCATTTACATAGCATTAGCATATTCATGAAAGCAAAACAAAAATAGTTAATTCATAATATTCTTATATGTGACAACAGAACAAAACCAAAAAAAAACACGAAAAACATAAACCGAAAACATAATGAACAATATAACAACTTCAATTCAATATACATCAAAATATATACACTTTAGTTTTAGATGATTTTCATTGACATTTCAAACAACAGACACAGAAGACAGATAACAGAGAAGAAATTTATATATATACAAAAACATATATTTATATAAAAATATTTGTATCTATTGATTGTAGAATTTAAGTGCGTGCAAGTGTATTTTCCGATTTTGAATTTGAATTTTTGTGGCACAATGAAAACTTTCGTCAGACGAATTTGTTGCGTGAATATAATTGTTAAATTAATTATAATATTTTAATATGGTTAAACATTAAGTTACATTTATGTCTAGTTAATTAAGAACTAAATGAAATAACAAAAATTTCAAAATTGAGTGCATTTATTAAGTACGTAAACAAAGAACAGTTAAAATGAATTGATATGATTTGGGAAAAAGAAAAGTATTAACTGTTCTAGCCTAGAGCACATCTAGTATATATATTCTTAAGTTATCAACAACAATTTTAATTAGTTAGTCCAGGTATTATGTAAGTTGAAAACTTTATCCAAAATAAACCCAGAAACTTGCAGCACGTCTAGAAATCTCAAATATACTATGTGTGTACCTAGAAAATTATAAATGTGTTTGCAAAATCGCATAAATAACTAAAAGATAAAACTATACAAAAGCATATATGTGTGTACATGTTTAACATACCTACTACTTATGTGTGTACTCTCAAAACAATAGAAATTATAAGAAAAACCGGTCAAGAATACAACAAAACAGAAACTGATTCAATATTGAGAACTATGCATATGCATTCAAAAATATACTATAATATATATAAAATGGTTTTTTTTGTGAGCGCAGCTCAAGGCCAAAACGAAAAAAAATATAGTATAAGAGATCTAATGAAAAGAAAAACAAGAAAATAATTAAATACTATACAAAAAGAAAATGAAATTTATAAAAGAACTAAAAATTCAAGTTTCAGCTGAAACAGACACCAAGGTGAATGAATATAAAATACAATGACTTAAGTCAAAAAATATAATATAAATAAAAATATATATATACAATATATATATGTATTAATCAATATAGCAATGATAAGAATATCAGTAAAACAGTAAAGGACGTCCTTCAAATCAATATACCATATAAAAATCATATAATCCATATAAACATATACTTAAACAGTTAAAATTGGTGTCAAAGTTCAAATACATATTATCAAATATAACAATTTCAATATCCATCTAAATGTCAAAAAAAAATGTCAAACAAAATTATACAAAAAGCCCCCAGCCGACAAGGCAAAGGTTAATAAACAATTCGGAAATTCTGGCAAGTCATACTGTTTCATTTTTTTTAATTACAGCAAAAAAAAATAAAATTATATTTCTTATATTCAGTTTCACAAAAAAATATCTTTATTAAGAACTATGGTAAACATAAAACAGCAAAAAAAAAAAAAAATTATTTTAAAATTATAAATGCATAGGAAAATGGAAGAGCAGCGTGAACATCACACAGCAAAAGGAATATACAGTCAGTGTTGCTTATTAACTATACCACGGGTGGAGTTAGGGTATCCTTTTTTCCCCCACCACACCCAACTGCCTACCAGGGTCGCCAGACAACCAAACGATGCTTCACCAGCTCCGCCAATTGTCGCTGCCTTTGGCGCTTCCTTTCGAATATCTGATGTCGTATCTTTAAGAGAATACTATCACGCTGTGCACCTGTTGCCAAATTCGTCCTCGTTGTCCTTTTTGTGGCCGGGCATATGACATCACTGCAATTGCTCAACTGCTCCATAAGCATATCCATATCGTGTGTACTTGCCGCTTGTGGCTGCAACTGTGCTGGCAATTCAGAAAGTGGCTGCTCGGCAATGACAACATCATTATATTGATATTGCAGCCTGAGACGTTGACGCTAAAAGGTCAAGGGTAAAATATATATTTAGTTTTTTAGTTTATTACTTAGATTTCACAAAATATCTTACCTTTTTGCGTGCCGCATTCTCGGCCAGAAAGCGACAAAGCTGCTGCAACTGCTGCTCGGCCAATGTGTCGTCCTGTTGTTCATGTTGCTTCTTCTGTTGTTGTTGCTCCTCCCTTTGCTGCTGCTGCTCTTGTTCCGGTTCCTGTTCCTGTTGCCGCTCCAGCTGGCGCTGTTTAATAGCTGCCTGCACCTTACATTTGGTTACCGTGCTCAGATCCATATTGATGCTTTGCTGCTGCTGCTGGCGTTGTTGTTTAAGTATTTTATATATGACACCCATGGTCTTTAGTGTACGCGTCTCGAACTGTTGGCAAAGACTGTCCAAAAATCTGAGCATATGCAGCATCTTATATGAGCTCTGTCTGCTCTGTCTCCTGGCAACCCCAAACAGAGAGAGAGAGCGAGAAATATTGAGAGCAACAGCAGCGGGTGTGAGAATGACGGCTTTTTTGGAAAATGCATACCAAAAAAAGAATGAAAATGAAAATGAAAATAAAATAAAAATAAAAATAAAACATAACTCAGTCAGTGTGTGTGTGTGTGTGTGTGTGTGTGGCACATTGCGCGCCAAACTTCAACTTCGCCATATGAGCCGTTGCTCAAGTGGAGTACTATTTTCTTCGCATTTGCTGCTCATTACAATGCCTTTAGCAACAACACATGTGGCGGGCCAAAGACGGCTAATAATAGCCTATGCACACAGATACACACACACACACACAGGCACATGTATATAAATGCAACACTTTCGCTGCACTGGCAGCGCATGTGGCCCCGACCCAGGCCCAGGCCCAGGCCCAGTAACAATCCCAAACCCAATCCCAGGCCGCATGTCCGCATGTTTGGCGCCCCATTCCAAGTGTCGAGTTGCGTCGCTGAGCCCGCCTTTTTACATAAATATACTCTAACCAAAGCAAGGTATATGAAGTGCATGGTACATTTAGTCAAAGTCACCCACAAACTCTCGCTTTACCTAAAATAAAATTTCATTTACAATCATATGCAGTCAACTTTTTACATGCACTCAAAGATACACCATAAAATAAAAAAATAAAAAATTAAAAAATTAAAAATAAAAAAATCAAAGAAAAATTTCTTATTTTTATTATATTAAATTTTTGTTCATTTGCCTTTGAGTTGTGTTTTTTTAAAGTCCCTAAATACAACTATAAAATCATTGCAACCCTTATTTAATTTTTTTACAAGTATTCTTATTTCATCAGATTTTGTAATATTAAATATCATAAATTTAAATAAATATTTGATCAATATGTTGAGTTTAATTTACTTAATTTAACGAGTATTTACAATTTGCTCAAAGTAATATCTAATAACATAAATTAAACTCATGTAAAAAATCATTTTAAAAAAATCAGCACAATATATTTTTAATAACAAATTCAAGCACAATTTTATGATAATAATCTTAAATAATTTTAAACTTGCTTAATATCCAAAATATTTAATTTTTTTAATATATTTTTAAATATATATAAATATATATAGATGAAATAGTTATATTATTAAATAAATGCATTGAAATATTTCAATAATAAAGTTAGGTGTTAATTACATAAATTAAATAAATAAACATCAATTTTAATAAATTTTAATGCTATGATTTTCAATATAATTCATTTAAAATTAATGTTTATTTATTTAATTTGAGTGATTTGCATTTAACATAATTATTTTAGTATTTCACTTAATTCATTTAATAATATAATTATTTTATCTATTACATTTCGGTAACTACAACAAAAATGCATCTAATTATTACTTTGCATGCTCTTTTATTGCGATCTAAACATATGCTATGCACTATATGGTATATGTTTATATATCTTGGTTTATTTGTATGCCAAGAATCAGTTTGGCATAACCGAAGACACAATCTTGATACATTGTTGGGCCGTTATAAATAGCGCCTGGGAAAAAACACTTTGCGACAGACGCAGTCAAATAGTAGACAAAGACAGAGACAAACACTTTTGATTTGGATTCGGATTCGAATTTTGGTTTTGGATACTGATTCTTCCATTGGGCTGCGTGTCTGTGTCATGCCATGCACTTGAACTCCGCATTCACATGTTATGTTATATCTGTGCCTATTCCTGTCCCTGTCCCTGTCCCTGTTCCACTCTCTATCCTATTCCTATAACTGTGCCTGCCCATATGCTCGTTCCTGATTCCCGTTCATTTATCACATGCCTGTCGTTCCACTCTGCATGTTTTTGTCTTTGTTTTCTTTTTTTTTTGTCATACCCTGCACTCATTGAAATGTTTGACAAAGGGTATAATAGGCTTTGCTGGCGGAAAAAGTTATATTTAATTCTGTTAATAAATATCTAAATATATAAAAAGGAAGCAAAGAATGTATAGTTATTCATCAATTAAAAACGGCTGCTGGGCCGATTTACGCTCAGATTATCGATTGTTTGTAATTTCCAGGAGAAGAATTTTAGAAAATAAAAATTTTGGAAAAACCTTTCGGAGAAGTCGCTGGCGCCTTATTAGATTTCCTCACTGCAAACTTATAATGCACTGTTACAACAATCTTAGTACTTTTTTTTTTTTTTTTTTTTTTTTTTGTACAAAAATAGTAAGCAAAATTTTTCAAGTGAAATACGGAAATCGCAGTAAGCAGTTTTTTTGAAATTAATTCGAATTTGGTTATATTTTTTGAACGTCACTAAAAATAATTTATTTGCAACGGAACAACGCGTACCGGGTCAATTTGATTATGATATTGTTTTTTGTGTTTATTTATTGGAGGGAGAGCGTAGCAACGCACGCCGACTACACTAGTGAAGTATATATATTCTTATTTAGCATCAAGAGTCCAGCTAACCAGAACTCACATGAGATAAAAATCGAGTTTATTTTATATTTTGTATTTTCTTCAAAATGTTATTATTGATTGTCTTGTATGAGTTTATTAAACCAAGTTACTCGTGTTTATATAGTACATTAAATTACAGGACATCTTCTAGTCATGACACAATTTATATAAATATTTGTACATGTTTGTTATTGTTGTTGTTGTTCCTTTTATTTGAGCGTCAAGATGTTTCAAAGTGCACTTCAAGTGCGTTACAATTTGTGTCTATTTTTAGGTGCTTGGGAATACGACAGATAAGAAGGCCAGGCACAAGAGGTTGTAAGATTTTATTTTTTGTCATGTAAATCATAATGTAGAACCCCTTGAAAAGGCAAATTAAATAATGCTTAATGAGCAACTAGAGATGCGCGTTCTATTGTGCACTATGCTAAGACAGGCATAAGCTCTTTCTTCCCACTTGTAATTCTAGAACAGAGCGCAATCGCACTAAATTATCAAGTACAGTGGGTCAATGCCTGCCAAATACGGTATGCAGGATAAAGGATACTGTAAATAACACCTTATAATGGATTTACTTAATTAACTGAAATTTAAATTCGAGATTAGATGAACGTGTTAAGGACAAAAGTCTGCTCAATATTTGCTTTTTTATATCAATTGAAATTGAAAAATTTACGAACACAGCATCCTTAAATATGTAAAAAAAAAATCTTCATTTATAAATTTTTCTAGAACTTTCTAGCAAATATCTTAATTAAACAAGAACTCTCAAATTAATAAACAGAAACTTTGCAAGCATCAAGGTTCTTTTAAAACAAACTAATATTTAATAAAAATATTTAGCTTTTATCACAACAGAAACTTTATCAATATATATCACTACAATATAAAAAACCACTAAAAAAACCTGCACAGAAAAAAATTAACAAAATTGTTATGATAAAAAAAATAGTGCATTTGTATATACTTTATTATATTGAAAATATATAGTTTTCAGTACAAAATAAATGAGTTTATTCAAACAAAATAAATAAACAATTAAAAATAATAATTAATTCCTTTAAAGTGAAATTTTTAATCAAAATTAAAATGTTGCTGATAATATTTGTAAGTTATAATTATTAAATAATATTAACCCATTTAATTATAATTATTTTATTTTATTTCTATATTTTATTTTATATTTGAATTGTATTTATATATATTTTTATTATTATCACTTTTTTAAATCAATATTTATTTATGTATATTAGTACCTATAATCTCTTAACAACCACAGAAAAATTTTACATATCTACTAAATGCCAATGTTCTTATAATTCTCAATTGGTTCAAGCAGTCAACAAATAGTTAACTAGTTGAAAATCATTGGGTATTTTGCTTTGAATGAGCTGCATAATCAAATTTTTGATAAGTTAAGTTTCCTAATTCATTTCAATGCATTTCATGTATTTAATATTTATAATATTGCAATATAATAAAATAAAACTATACAACTATCAATTATTTTGTTAAAATCAAAACAAAAGCATATTTTTGTTGTATTTATTTTATTTATTGAAATGTAATAATAATAAGCAAGATTGAGCGGAACTTTTGTTAAATTATTTTGTTAAAATCAAAACAAAAGCATATTTTTGTTGTATTTATTTTATTTATTGAAATTTAATAATAATAAGCAAGATTGAGCGGAACTTTTGTTAAATTTCCAGTTTATTTCGAAGTTGCCGCTTGTTGACAGGCACAATAATTTTGTGTGTTTGTTTCTATGCAAACTAATATATTTTAGAGGAATATTGATAAAATTTAACACAGATGCTACATTTTACAGTAGACAGCACATGTGTCCAGATTCTGCCTGATGTAATGGCTATATTATACAGCTGTGATTTTTATTATCATTACATTTTTTTAATGCCAATGCAATGACTAATGCACTGAGTATTAGTCGCTGATGCCGCTGTAATTTAAATATTTCACTCTTGCATTTAATGCGTTGCATTTTCGAGTTGTGCCCCCTTGAAAATTGAAGCCCTTGTCGGTGGTTTTTGGTGGTGGGACAACCCTAAGTGACAATTAGCTGTGTGCACCGAGACTCGACCAAAGATTTCCCACAATGGAGAGGGAAGAGAACAGAGACAGAGAAAGAGAGAGGGAGCTGCACACTGAGAGTATTATTTCTTGGAAAACCAAACAAGTGCAGTTCGACATCTCTACTCGCTGAGTGGGTAATAAAAATATCTTTTGTCTGGTCTGTTCGGATCAGTTCAGTTCAATTCTGTTCGGTTATGTGGGCCGACATTTGTTCTGGCTCTGTGAAGCTAATCGATATGCATTGAAAATAAATGCCTGCTGTCTGCTTGTACAGTTTTTCATAATTATTTGTGTATTACTTTTGTTCTATTTCAGTACTTCCGCTTAAATGATGATCTGAAATTTATTTTTGTTCTTTCGCCTGTTATATTTTTAATATGTTATATGGTAAACAAAACGTAATAAAAAGCTGCAAACATTCCACACATTATGATGATGTTTAGAAACTGTTTCAACTGACCCATTAATAATTACAAAAAACTGCAAAACTCAACTGAATCTGAGGCGCCTGCGCGACGCCCAACGCGTTGGCCCATATCATTCATGATGACATTTGGGGGCTATATAAGAAGACGTCACTCTGTGGGGGCCACGGCCACGGCCACCGGCTGTTCTGCAGATTGGGGGCCTGACAAGCTTATATATATGTACATATATATAAAATACATACATATATACACATAAGTAAGTCGCCCAAACATCTTCACACAACACACAATTTCTCACGCTCTTGAAGCATTTTGCCAAAGTTCGCACTAAAATCTCGAAGGGGAACCCAAACGTCTGACAAGTTGTCAGCAGCGGTGTTAATGAGCCGCGTGTAGGGTGAACACAATCCAACTTATATATATATATATGGTAGTATAATGTAGTTGAGATGCAGCCTCAAATAAGATTAACAGATTAACATTTTGCATGGCAATGATTTCAGTTGCAAATCAATGTTTGACACATATTTTAAATTGATATTTTTCTTACTTTAACTTAATTGTCTTTCTGCACTTTCATTCATTCTATATAATGCCAAGCATATATATATATATATTGTATATTATTTATTAACCCTTAGATGAGTTATATATTTTGAGCTCAAATAGAATGTCACCATGAAACTAAATTCAATTTCAAGCTCCCGCTGAATAGCATAAAGATTTCAGGTTGAGGTATTTTAAGGTATTTAAATACCTTTAATTAAAAAAAAAAATAACACACTTTTCAATCATGTTTGCCTCAATTCTGTGCTATCATTTCACAAGAAATTTTATTAGCATTTTTTCAAACATTTTTTTTTTTAATTTGACGAAATGAGTCGAATAAGCCATATACAATTTTTTTAGCGTATGACTATTAAATTACTCTCTGTCTCATGCCAAGCTTAGTTTTATTTTATTGACAAAAATTTCCTATTGAGTTTTAAGGATATATACATATTTTAAATTTCAGATCCCCACTTTTCTTAATGAGCCTCAGTACATAACTTGTACGGCTTTCATATTAAATTTTCGTACCTACCTTCTTTAAAATCAGATTTTTCATATTATTGAAATTTTTGTGGTACCTGTTAAATGAAATCTGTAGCTGTTAAATTATCCACAAGTTAAAAGCACGTTAAAAAAATAACATAATTTATTTTAATATTTATTAATAACAACCATACCGAAGACATATAAGTAGGCATATGATTATTCAGAGCCTAGCCGGGAAAACACATGTCAGCATGCCGCTTCCCGGTCTGCCCCATCGCCCTCCCCCCATGATAAATGTAGCAAGAAACTCCTCAAATTAAAGGCCCGTTTACATGCACTGTACTACCAAAAAGGTGTAAAGGGCTGCCAATGAGATATACTCAGCTGTCTTCCAAAGATAATCCCATTTGCCTACAATATGCCTATTTTTATACAAAAATATTGAAAAATTTATTCACAAATTAGCATAAGTTGTGGGGAGTAAGCAGTTGTCCTTAAATTACATAACATTCTTTAGGCTACTTTAATATATAATACTTTAATAATATAATATTAAAAAATAAAAACAAAAAAGAAACGATTATCTTCGGCACGCCGAATTTATGTACTCTTGCAATGGTCTTCTTTAATATGTCAAAATTTACCAGATTGTTATATAGCTGTTCAATGTTAAAAAAAACTTGTACAATCCGGTACAGAACATATATATATTTTTTTTTTGATATCTTGAAAAATGTTGTTCATGGAAAATTCCTTTTTTTTACCTGATTTCGCCTATAAAAAATATATGTGTTTATGCCGGATTTTGATAAATCTTTGTCAGATTTGTACAATCTCATAATAATACATAGTTTCACATCGAACTGTTGAATTTTGTTGTCATATCCCAAAAAACCAAAAAATCTTTTCATACAAACATATTTTTCGACCGATTGTTCCTATGGGAGCTCTAAGATATAGTGGTCCGATTTTAGTGAAACTTGTTCAAATTGTTCAGATCATAATATTACATTGATTTGGTAACTTTATTTTTGATATATTGCAAAAAAAATACGTCTTCTATAAATCCTCCATATATAGTTCTATAAATTATCACATACTTTGAAGAAAAAATCTTAAAAAAATAGAAAATGAAATAAGAAAAAATCCAGTGTAAACCCATTGCTAGTTTTGTTCGACAAAGAATAGTGCGTGTAAAGCGGCCTTTCAGTGTAAAGACACTCCCAAAGCCCCCAACAACAATTCCAAGTTCGACGAGACGGCTGCCACAAGATTATTGCCGCAGCAGCAACAATTGCTGTCGTGCAACATTGGCGAGCGTGGGAAAGTTGACTTTGCCGCAATCTCAAAAGTCATTTGCCAAGTCAAGTGATGAAAGATCAACAACAACAACAATATTAACCAAAAGCAGCATCTACTGCGACATTACAATTACTAAAAGTTGAGAAGTTAAGGGATTATAATAAAAGTACTTAATAATCTGTATCTAAATATTTAAAAATGGTGTAAAAAAATGTATAGTTTTTCATCAATTGAGAACGGCTGGGCCGATTTAATGTTCGTGATTTCCAGGAGAAAGTATCAGGAAAATTCGGTAGCACCTTAACAGATGTACTCACTGTTAACGTATACAGTACTGTTACAACAATCACAGTAGGCGGTATTTTTCAAATGAAATATGAATATTGGCGTAGCGGTATTTTTTTAAATGAAGCATTGCCGAGTCAACTAGAATTTAATAAGTTTATTTTTTTAATTTTATATTTTTGAAGGGAGGGCGTATCAACGCACGCCGGGTACCATATATAAACTTAGCCCGGTTTTATTACTACTTTAGCTTGAACTAGTTTTAAGCAGGTCTCTTTTAAAACACTATTAACTATTACAATAAAGCAATAGTTATATTTTCTAAGTAACAATAATTTTCTATTAAAGTTTAAATCGAAAGTAGTAATGTATTGTAAGATTAAAATAAACATAAACATTTGAAATGAGTCAGCTATTTTACAGTTTAGTTTAAGAAATATATTTTGTCTTTACGAGTTCAGATTTCAAACAAATCTTCACAGATATTATGTAATAATTTCGCCACCCAAAGTGTCTTAGCTCAGTTTAAAAAAGCTCTTAAAAGCTTTGTAAGCTTTCAAAGCTTTCTGGGCGCAAAGCTTATGCGCTGTTTGTAAAGAAATTATGGAAGGTCCCTGGATGCAATATAGTCTGCTTTAATCTTACTTATTTCGTTAATATGTCGCATTTTCTATATTGATGATATTTATACTTATATTTATATCAGGTTGAGGAGATACTGGGCAAGGCGAAAAAGGTCGATTTACTGGAGCTTACCTTGCATCATCTACGACAGCGATCTGGAGTCGAGTTCAAGCTTGTGAAAAATTCCAACTAGAGAGATAGGAAATCAATCCAGATGAAGCAGCATTTCTGGTGCGAATTTCAGCAGTGCATTCTACAGAATTTGCATTTACTACAACAAAACGAACGTCAACTCAATGCTAAATTCTTAAAGGCTATGCAGCAGCTAATGCCAGGAGTTAGATCGATTAGATTTTTGATAAGGAACTTCCAGAGATCTATGTAATTTTATTTTTTTCATATATAAAGTGAAAACTCTCTTGTGCGAATAACTACCTTCAAGTAGGACAAGAGGAGTGTCTGCCTACAGGAAGGGACTTTATTCTATTTTCTTAATAATGATTCCGTCTATTAGAGCTGTTCGTTAGGAGAGATTTCACTGTATTAATTTATTCAGACATACGGGGAACACCAATAACCCCTTTGCGAACTTTTTAGTCTATTGATTTAGCCCCTTTATTTCGGTGAAACTATAAAACTTTTCAAAAATGGAATCAATTTATCTTTGTGGATAAATTGTGTTGGAATAGTAAAAATTAATAGTTTTTAAGTCTGAGTATTGTTTTCAAGCTAGCTCTGCAATACTTTATATAAAAATATTATTTTAAACATCAAAAGTCTTATATAAATTAAATATTTGCAATTACAATATTTTACAAAATTTATTTAAGCTTTTGATTGAATAATAATATATTTATAAGTATGTTTGTAATAAGAGAAATTAATTTTGTTTAAAAATTATGGCGAGTGTTAAACTTTTGGAAATAGTTGCAACCTTAACTGACTGAAATATCTTCAAATTTGACTATATTTTTATGTACTCTAAACTCATTTATTTAAGACATAATTTCAAAACAAATATAAATATATTTTTAAATGTCCCACAATAGAATTTTCGACTTAATAAAACAGCGCATATATGAGTATATGATTTTTTTTTTGTTTGTTTTTTTCTCATTATAATAATTTCAAAAAACTTTTATTTAACTTTCGTTTCGTTTTGCGTGTTGTTCAATTGTGTAGATTTGTGTGCAGAGCTTTATATATTTGCCAATTTTCAAGTAAATTATACATTTTTTTTTTTGCATTTTGAATGGTAATTAACAGCGCCTTGGGCTTTAATAAAGTTTTAATAAAAATTTTGCTTAATTCGTTTTAATGCTAAAAAAAAATATTGCTTACGTTTGAATTTATCGCACAAAGTAAATAGTCGCATTAAGTTAACATTAACGCTAAGTTATCGAAATTTATAAAAAAAAAAAATTGCAATTACTTTGAGTTATCATAAATAGTAGAAGGTACGATTATGTATAATAATAGATCGTAATAATATATATTTGCTGTGTTTTGTAATTTTTATGTTTAATCGGTTTGTTGTTCTTTTTGTTGTTATTACAATCTTGAACTTAGCTGCTACATTGTTTCTATGTACAATTGTTTTAAACTTTGTTGTCAAGTGTAAGAAGCGCGAAAAATTGATTGTTGTTGCATTTAAATTTTTTTGTTTTGTTTTGTTTTGTTTTATAATTTTGTTGATATTCTATTTTTAAATCATTCTTTACTTTTTGTATGCATATGTATGTGTTGTGTGTGTATAAATATATGTATGTATTTTCATATAATATTTCATTATTTTGTTTTTCTCTGTTCTGTTTAGATTTCCTCGTGTAAGCAGCTTATTTGCTAGCTAATAATATATGTATATTTTATATAATTATACTATATATATATAATAATAATTATTTTCGCATTTGCTGAAGAATTTCGGTGAGGATAAAAAGGCATGCAAACATTTTGTGCATTATACATTTGATAGTTTAACTAACTTGAAGTTTAGGCTGCTTATAATATTTAAATTCAAATAGTTTGAAACAACATTTCAATGTAAAAAAAACCATTTGCAATTTTTACATAAATAAGTTTAAAGTCAAAATACATATATGAATAGATCTTTCAATTTTTGGCCTCTAAAATACATTATAATTCTGTTTTTATATTTTTTGTGTGCAGAGCAATTTATAATTTATAAAGTGATAAATACATGTATATATTACGAGTATATAATATCGGAAACCTCATCTTGAATTAATATACTAAATCAGCTTAATATTGAAGCAATTTTCAGGAATTTCACATTTTAACATATACCAATACCAATATAATTTTAAGTCCTTTTTTTTAATGTTTTTGTGAATTCTTTTTTAGTTATAGTTTCACATTTTGCCACATGAGAATAATACCAAAATTCCATTTATTATTTAAAACAATCAATATTATTGAGTTCAGTGTAAGGCATTAATCCATTAATAATTTAGCGCAATTAATCACATATCGGACCCAATTATTTTCGACAAAAAACAAATTATTGAGCTGCCTGAAAGATTTTTCTGATTTTTATTTGATAATTATATAAATATATCTTGTTGTACTTTAACAATTAACATCAGCTCTTTTGCTGGACCTAATTTAGATTTGTTGAGCGCAATATATAGAATAAACAAAATCTATATACAGTAAACGTTTAATGTAAAGAAAACTTAATTAAAGCCAACTATGCGATCAACTTAATTTGCAATTAAAAAATTTTATTATTTCAACACCATTTACAAAATCAAATGATTTAAGGTGGCTTTTATTCAAAATATATTAATTTACACTTGCGAATTCCAGATTTATACAAAATTTGCAATTCACTTTTCAACTCGCTTGCTCAACAGAACCCAAATAATTGTTTGCGATTTCCGGAGCTCCAAATTCTTGCGATTTGAAAAGTAATTCGCAAATATTTTTTAAATTTTGATTAAATCGTATATACATGAAATTCACAATAACTACACCATATATCATAAATAGTATTTAGAAATAAAAATTTATTTGTTGGCATATTTTCTCATCAAACGTTTACTATATGCATAACTATTTAAAATCATGACTACAAGTTCCAGTGCAAGTAATATATAAGAAAGCGAATTGAATTGCTAAATAAAATATATAAATTTAGTTTGAGTGCTAGAAAACTATAAACGCAAGACAAAGTTGAAAAAAGATATAGTATATCTATATAAAACATCTAAAGAAATATAGATAGATTTTGTAGCATGTAATTAAGCACTGCAATAAAAAATTTACAATCGAAATTTATTGAAATATTTATCGTTTCATTTCCTTTTTTTGTTTTTGTGTTTGGTTATAACATATGTATTTTGTATTTATTTAATATATTTTGCGGATTTAAACTTAAGTTTTTATTGATATTTTGTAATGCTCACATATGTATGCAAGTATTGTTTGTAGAAAGTTTAGAGATTTGTTTTTATTGATTTGATGTTTTAATAAAGCTGAACCACATATAAAATAGAAATTATTTTAGCATGGTGATTATATTGTTGTAGAGAAGAAAATATACGAAAGCAGAAAGTTAACAACATAGTAAATGTAGTATGTAAATTGTTATGTATAGTGTGTATATAGAGTGTATAGGAATAGTCCTCTAGTATATACGTATACCAGATAGTTTCCAGAGAGTTTTTACGCGATGATGATTGTAAAATGCGATAGCTCATAAGGCATATATGTATATACATATATATATAGTATATATACATAAATATATATATCATAAAATGTGTTCAGTTTCATAGAATATAGTTTAGAAAGTTGCAAGCTCTATTTATGGTAAAGAATGCAAAAATAAATTTAATAGAAAAATATGATATTGTTTAGTAAGGCATGCAGAAATATATATAGTATGTAAGTAGTTTACTGTGGGTAAATAGTATATTTTTTAGTTCATTCAACCTTTTTATACTGAGCTCAAAATAACCATAAGTCAATTGTGAATGAGTTTATTTTAATAAATTAATGTATATGACTTTTAACCATAGGGTTACTAGCTCAATTCAATCAGACAAATTTAAAAAAAATATATATTCTCTTAAGAAAAAAAAATTTTTTTTTGAGGATTGAAAAAAATATATAAAACTGAATTATTTAAACGAAATATTGATTTTACATAAAAGATTGACATTCTAATTTCCAAAAAATGTATTTAAAGCTTAGCTAAGTAAACAATTTTATTCCTAACAATTTTAATATAATAATATCAATTAATAGCTAATTAAATTATCGGAGCAGATTTTTTTAGAGCAAACTTGATAAATAGTTCAGAACCAAATTGATTGTCTGCGCAGTAGGTAACTGCAGGGCAATGGATAATTAGCCTAGCTAGTTTATTCTATTAATTATTAAAAAATGATATAGTTGAAAGATATAGTAAAGTTTGATACAACCAACCAGGCACACAATGCGTTCTTATGGTTTTTGAACTCAGTTGGAATTACTTGCTAAAAGATACAAAAAAAAAATACGAATTTCAAGCAAATCTTTAGTATATAGTATGATATATATTGTAAAATCATGCCACATGCAAAAGCTTTTTTGTATTCGTGTCTATAGGGTATACCGATTTCTTTCAGGACAGATCAGATATCATAATTATTTGTTGTTCTTAGTTTAGTTTTGAGCATACCAAACTATAGCTCGACTTTGGTTTTAGTAGGTAGTTAGTTAGTAATATATATTAGTATAGTTATTATAATATAATTAGCTTGTTAAGCAAAAAACTGTGTAATTTAATTCGATTATTAACACGTTCGATAACCAACAGCTGTTGATGGTTCAGCGAAAAGGCAAAATAATCGAGAGCAATGTTATCGATAAGTTCGCCTTATAGCATACATACTTATGTACATATATATGTGTATATAAGTTTTTATTAAAAGCTGTAGCAGTTTATTTAGGTATAGTATATACTTTTATATATATACATATATATATATAGTTTAAATTATGCACTTGGCGCATTTGCATGGCGTTTCAATTTGCCTACAATATTTGATTTTTATATATTATAATTATATATGTATATATATGTATATGTAAGTAATTTATGAAAAAAAATTCCAACTATAAATTTCATTTAGTTAATTTTCGATTTTGGGTGGTTTTCAATTTACTTTTTTGTTTAATTTTCTTTTCGTTTGCAAGCATTTCAATAAAAATGCCTTCACAATAGAACAAATGCCTAATGTATAGTTTTATGTATATATATATACATATATATATATATATGTATGTCGTGTATACCTATATATGATTTGTTTTTATTTTGTTTTTTTTTATATATGTATATACATATATGTATATGTAAGTAGTTTTAAAAAAGCGTTTCAATTATTTAAATTGGTGTTTTATTTTTTACGAATTCTGCATAACATTCCATTTGCGGATTGCATGGTTAATTGTAATTCTACATTTTATTGTAGCATTTTTTATGGTATATTATACTTTTGCAATTAGTTGGAATTTTACTTAAAACAAGTTGCTGATTTTGGTTTTTATTATTTTTTTTTTTGTTTTTTTTTTCTCTTTCATTTTAATTGGGGTTTCGATATATATTTTGGCCGCGGCTTTGGGGCTAACAAGCTGCCACCAGGCAAATGGCATATAATACATATGTGTGCATGTGTGTGTGTGTCTGTGTGTGTGTGTGTATATTGGTTTGGATGTGGATTTGTATGTGTAGGTGTGTAGGTATAAACTATTTGATTTTTTTTTTTAAATTTTTTTTTGTTTTTTTTTTTTTTGCAATTTTTACTTAACCAATATATACGAGTATGTATCAAACCATAATTATTTATTATTGTGCACGAATTCGTTGTCTCTGCTTCCATGCATCCAACATCTCATTGACAATCTCTCGAATTTCAGCGCAACTACAATTTTTGCGGTTAATCACCACCTAAACTTAACGCCTGAACTATACGTGGATCAGCTTTACTACCCTCACGAAATTCTTCTAAGGTTAGACGATCATCATGATTCTTATCCATTTGATCAAAAATCTTATCGACACGCTTCTGCGGTGTGTTCTCATCCTCCGTTTGCGGTTGTTGGCCCTGCTCGAGAAGTGTAGAGAATATTATTGATATTTCAATATATAAACATATAAATAAGTATTTATTTTTATTATATAAAATATAAGCTAAGTATGATAGAATTAAGGCATGCCAATTGTGAGTTTCTGAAAATCAATCGATGTGACTAACTATAATACAGTTTTTTTGATTCAACACTAACGATATTATTTTTTAAAGCAATAGTTAGTTTATCTAATAAGAAAGCAAATATTAAGCATTTTTTTAATGACAATTTTTATAAGTTCAGCATCAAGTATTAAGAATGATAATCTTGAATTTAATTTATATTATTTTGTTTAAATTAAATGAAGCTTTATCTATATATGTTGCTATCAATGCTGTTATTGAATTTATATATATTTATTTGCAGTCTTAATTCGTAATGGAAACTCTCTTAAGGTATTTTTACAGTACTTAAAAAAATATATTTTCTATATACATAATAGCTCACCCGGCGTGCGTTGACACGATCCTGCTCAAAAAAAAAATTCAAAAAAAAATTCCCAGATTTTTATACAATTTTAAATTAATTTTTGACCCACTTCCCTATTTAATTTGTATTATTTTGTTTAAATTAAATGAAGCTTTATCTATATATGTTGCTATCAATGCTGTTATTGAATTTATAAATATTTATGCAGCCTTAATTCTTAATAGAAATTCTCTTAAGGTATTTTTACAGT
Source organism: Hirtodrosophila alboralis (assembly GCA_035043045.1). Taxonomy (NCBI): domain Eukaryota; kingdom Metazoa; phylum Arthropoda; class Insecta; order Diptera; family Drosophilidae; genus Hirtodrosophila; species Hirtodrosophila alboralis. The sequence continues at coordinate 522,271 of JAWNNH010000522.1, read as the reverse complement.
ACTTAAAAAAATATATTTTCTATATGCACAATAGCTCACCCGGCGTGCGTTGCCACGCTCCCGCTCAAAAAAAATAATTAAAAAAAAAGAAAGCAAATCTAAGATTTTTATACAATTTTAAATGCATTTTCCACCCACTTTCTTATATATTTTTGATTAATTTTTTGTGTCAACCTTTAATAAGAAGCAATATTAAATAAAATTTCAGTATTCTAGCTTCTACCGTTCAGGTTAAACAGTTTTATATATAAGTATAGATAAAGATTGTGTGTAAACAACATTTTGAACTCTACAGAAAAGAGGGAGAGCGAGACAGAAAAAAGGAGATGACATTACAGTACAGCAGAATTTACTAATTATTTGAATTTTCAGTTAAGGAAATCATTTCGTTTTTAATGAGATCTCTTACATATTATTTTATAAAACAGAGAAACGCGTAAAAAATAAAATTAAATGTGTAATTGGATTCTAAATCTAATTATATAGCTTTAATGGAATCCCTGACATCGTAGGACTTACCACCATCTGATAAATGGCATCAACAATGTTGTACATCTCTTCTCGAGTTATGTATCCATCATTGTCCACATCATAAAGACGGAAGGCCCCTTAAGAAAAACAGACAATTATTATTATAAGCAATTATTTAAAATTATATATATTTTATTATTACAATGTAATTTTTCATCTAAATTTCCACGTGATGTTATGGAAAGTGCACGTATGAATTCCTCAAACTCAATGGCGCCATCCTGAAGAAAAAGATATATTATATAGTGAAAATCTTAATATGTGTGTATGCAAATTTAAAATACTTACATTATTCTCATCAAATACACGAAATACCAAAGATGCAAATTTGCTGGGATCTCCATCAGGGAAAAATTGTTTATAAATCTTGATGAATCCCTGTGTGTGCAACAAGGATTAGAACATAATATAAAGAACAGAGAGCATACAAATAAAAGAAAAACAAAATAAAACAATTTCAAATTTGCATTATACAAGCATAATACCCAATACAAAATATATATAGTACGATATACGCGAGATCTTCTCGTTTAATGTGTTTTTAGCATTAACAAAGTTAGTCACATCAAAATACATTTAACATATTAAAATATAAAAATTTTAAATAATACACAGAGCTTGAGAATAGACATTTCAAGCCTATATCTAATGAAGTTTTTATATGTTTGTTAATAAGAAATTAAATTATTGAACTATGTTAGCTTATTTGTAAAAAGAAGTTACTTTATATACGAATTAATTTAGTATATTACTAAAGAAAATGTTTCTGCTTTCAAGGGCAATAAATGTTTTAAAAGATTTCGACTTTATTTCAAGTTTTACTTTGCTTTATAGCGTCAGTGTTGCCACCCTCTGTATATTACATATACATTTTTATTACACCCTTTTAAGCAGTTTTAATGGATAAAGCGTGTGAAGACATCTCTTATATAATCTCATATATATATATATATATATACAGCAATGTTTTTATACAAATATGATTTTTTAATCACGTAGTATTGTAGTTACATAAACTTATTACAAAATGCTAATGAACTTCGAACCTGACACAAAGGGAATTTTAAATTAAATAAAACTAAAATGGAGAATGACAAAAAAAAAACAGCTAACCACACTTGGCATATCAGTAAAATTTGGGCAACTTGAAGTGGCAACACCAAAAAAATAATAATAAAAAAAAAACCAGTCTAAAAACAAAGCCACAAAACTACAACAATAATGTTGATGATGAGGATGAGGAGTGTGGAGTGTGGAAGGCCAAACACTATAAAAGCAAAACATAAAATTACGAGAATAAATACAAAAAACAAGAAAACAAAACTAAAGAATGTGTTTAAAAAATTGCCAACTTAGTTTTGTACAATTTTTTTTTTATAAATAGTATTGGTTAAAAAATGTACATATTTTTGCTTTGGTGAGGTTAAAATAAAAACAGATTTTGTTTTTGTTATGGTTTTATGGTTTTTACTAATAGGATTCTGTTGCGGTTAGTTCGTTTGAAAATGAAATATGATTGTGGTGCACATTCAGCAATTGGTACAGGGCTTGTACTTACTTGTTCGGTCAGCAGACCATTCGGGCAGTCTTTGAGAAAACCTTTATGCCTTTTTATTTTTGGGTTGGGTTTTTTGCAGAGTCACGAGTCATAGATCAAAATTACATAGTTTTTTTTTTTGTTTTTTTGATAGCACAGTTGAGCGAGGTATAGAGTTGGAGATAAACCAAACCAGAGCAAGAAGGAGAAGTACATATATTTATAGAGAGAAAGAGAGAGATTTGTAGAAAGAGTCGAATATTATGAATAGTTAAAAGTTGTTGGTGAAATAATAAAAAAAAAAAAAAATAAATAAATAATATAAATAATGATTTAATTACAATAAAAAAAAAGAATGGACGACTATCTTCGGGTTACCGAATAAAAGACTATTATACCCTTGCAACAAAGTTTTTAATTTTTTTTACACAATTTTTGATCTAGATATAAGAAAAATAATACATTGAACAAATAAGTTTTGTTTTAAACTATTAAAAAAAATAAAAAACAAATTCGTACTAAAATTTTTATTTTTTTGAGCTCTTATTTTGGAGCTATTAGATATAGTAAATAAGTTGGGATAAAGTCTATTCAGATTATGTGAATTTTATTGAAAACTTGTGCTTTGTGCGATTTTAATTGATATATAATGCACAACTAAAATAATTCTTTAACAGATCAATCCTATTTCTTACTTATGATATAAAGGTCCCATTCGGCCAATTTAAACATACATATATGTAATCAGCTCGTCCATTTTGATCATATATATATATATATACAAGAACTTTATAAGTTCGTAACAAATTTTGTATTAAATTTATTGCAAGGCTATACCAAATTGTTATATCATTTCATATATACTACTATATACACAGAAAATAAAATAAAATATTATAAAATTGACACAATCAGAAATATTCTTCGAGTTTGGAAAATCAGTTGCACATTGATGGGGGAAGGTAAAAACAAAACCAAAAATAATATATACATGTTACGTTAAATGTATTATAATTGAATGTCAACAATTTGGTGCATTATTTAATGCTAATTAAACTGTGCAGCTTCACTTTTGAGCAGCCAATATATATTAAAAAAAAAGAGTTTTAACTTATTTACATATTGCGGCGCCAGCCTCGAATTTCATGTATTGCATTATTCATAATTATTTATTTTGACAGGATAAAAGTTGAAAGTAATTTCGAACCGAATGTACACACACATACACACACACCACATACAGCTCGAAACGAGTAATGTGCAAAATTATCATAATTAAATTGAACCGTGTGTAAATGTGCTGTAAAAAATATAAATGTTTGCCAACAACAAAAACCTCAAATATTTTTGCACTGCTTACAACTTTATAACGAATGTTGATTATATTGCAAGATTAAATTGATGTTTAAAATTAATATTTTTAATATACTTTTTAAAAGTTATAACATTGATTTTAATATATTTTGCAATGGAAAATATTTGAAAATAAAATAAATAAGTTTGATTTTTTAAAATCAGAATTGCAAATATCGACTAAAGTTGGAACTTGTCATCGTTTCAAAATAAACTAAATTTTGAATGTTGCTTCAGAATGAGAAAGAAGTAAATTTACTAAATATTGTGCCTGAAATACTTTGTGTATTCAATTAAGATATTCGAATGTTTTCAACTAAAATACTTGAATATTTTTGTTTAAATCAATTGTTGCATTGTGTAGTCCAGATACCAATTGCCGGTTGAGTTCAAATTGTTCTTACCATTGACGTATTTCCTTTTCGGTAACTGCAAGTAAAATACAAAAATATATTATAAGAAATGAATGAAAAATGTTTAAAAAATTATATATAAATCGGTTAGAACTCCTCGAATAGTGTGCATATTTATAACTATGTATAAATATGATAAGATCCTAGATATACTCTTTATAACTCATTAGTCTTACTACTTACTAAGCTAAGTTCAAAGCACACTCTTTGATCCCATGCTCATCCCATTGAGCCACCTCTTGCTTTATGGCCTACATTATCCGACTGAATGGCCAAGAGCCAACAATGGCAACTCAAGTAATTTGGCTTAGACGCTGAGTTATTGCGGCTTAGCTCAAGTTCAGGCTGTGTGAGGCTTTCAACTTGCCACACAAACAGAAATTGATAATGTGCCATAGACACAGGCTTTGTGGCAACTATTAGACCCAACAGCTGTGTATATACTCGTAAAATAAAATATGTATATTGAATGCAATTGAAATTGACGAGCTCAACTCGGCAATTTAACGGGCATTGTGAAGCTGCTGCATAAAGTGCACATCATTTAATAAATCATTTAATTTATTACCAGGTAGCAGTCGAGTGTGCTCAAAGACAGTTACACACATTCAATACTCAGGCACACACACACACACATACCATATCCATTTAACTACATATGCTTGCAACATGTACCCAACATGTGCGTATACGTAATATAGTATACTTTGAAGCGCGTGTGTTGCATGCACGTCTGCACTTAGAAAGCAAAGCCAACACGTTTGCTGTGTGCCACTTTACAAATGAAAAACATTATAAAACAAGGCAACAATGGCCACAATTTGTTACACCACAATTCAAATACTCTTTTTAAGCAAAATATAAAGCCGAAACAGTGATATAGCAAAAGGTTAACAGATACATTGTATTATTTTTTCCATAAAACAAAAAACTACTGCTACACATCAGTGTGTCCTGTTGTACAACAAATTGGTAATATCCCTCGCTAGGGTATACTCGTACAAAAAAATTGCTTTAATTCTATCATATTAGAGTTTCGAGCTCACACGTGTCACAGACAGAGCAGAACATACTTATAAATCATTATACATAGTATAGTAGACGATGTTGAAATTTTAGAAATATTTATTTTAAATGAAATATTCATAAGTACTTATTATGCATTCACAGTAATAACTAAGGAGTATTATTTATTATTATTAACTGGGTCAAATTTTTTATATTTAGCTTGTTAAATTCTCTAAAACATACACTGACTAACATAAAATGAATAAATTAATAAATATAGTAGACGTTTACAAATTAGAAACTTCAGTAATTAGAATTTTTAGAGCTTGTCATACATTTGATTTAATGTATACATATATATTGAATTTTATAAAATAACTTATAATATGTATTGTATTTTTTGTTTGTATTAATTAAATTTACAAACAAAAAAATGAGTTTAATTGTAGCATTTTTATATAAAATTTAATAGAAAAATTATTTTTTTTATCTTTATACAGAAATAAAAATTTTTCTGAAATTGGAATTACCTTAAAAACAAAGAGGTTCTATAATTTAATTTAAAAAACATTCTCTGCAGCTATTTAAATAAATAACTGTTGCAATACTATCGACTCACAAATATAGTTTCAATTGTTAACAATAAATCTTAATCTGTAATTTTAAATATGTTAAAAGTGGCACAAAGCAGTTATACCTATTTAGTTAAGTATTCAAAACTGATTTAACGATTGCATGCAACAAATGAATACTTTATTTGCGGCACTTTAATACATGCTACAAATTAACATTTAATCGAAAACACACCGCTTGCGTATACTTAATTGCTTTTAAAGTGAATGAACATGCACATTGTATCAGAGACCCAGGCCGACGTCAGATGGTCGCCTAAATATACTCTGTTTCCAAAATGGGTTAAGTAGTATATTCAGATGCAAATGTGTATTCTAATAATAATTAAATCAAAAATTTAAAAGATATCTTCTTATGTACCCTTGCAATGGTCTTCTATAAAATGTAAATAATCGACTGATCGTTCCTATGGCGACTATATGATATATTTTGATCAAACTTGGTCAGATTGTAAAAATCATAATTTTACATCGCGGTGTAGCGTTTATTTTTAATATCTTGAAAAACTTAAAAATTTTTCATACAATATTATTTTTTCGCCGATTATTCATATTGCAGCTATAAGATATAGTAGGCCGATTTCAAAAACAATTAAACACATTACTTTAAATAAAAAAAACTACTAACTGAAAAGTTTGGTTTTGATATCTTGAAAAACAAAAAAGTTTTTCATAGAATAACTATTTTTCCCGCCAAGGGCCTTTAAAAATGGTTGTCAGACTAGGATTTTTCTATTATTTTAGCCCAAAACAGCAACAGGAGCTCAATTTTAAGGTTTGATGTGTTCATAAGAGTTGTACTTTGGAGTATTTTGAATAACTTTGTCAAAATAGGTTTTTGGATAGAAGCAACAAGAAAAGATTTATAGATCGACGAAAAATGCGCTACCTGTTAAAAATATATATATATATATAATTGAGAACTAAAAAAAATTTTGTACAGATATAATGTAGTTGGATTTAGACCCGAAATGGAGTAAAACCGTTTTATTTTAGTTTTCCTTTTTTTCGACTTGCACAGTTTTATTTAAAGCACTATTAAGCTCGAGTTTTAGAGAGTTTTTCAATATGCAAATCAATGCTAATTGGATATTGTGGATATGTGATAATCTGTCAGCCTTTAAATTAATTTTAAAATTTAATTCATTGACCATTGTAATGGCATTGACGACCAGGCTAGCCCCAAGATACTAAGTACATATACTATTCCGTGTGCGGTGCTGTGGTCGCCAATTCACAGTGCTTGCTTTGGGGCTTGGGGCACCCTTTTGGGGTCGTCAGAGCCTTTGCACGCAATGCAAGTTTAGCCGCAAACATTGAGCTGGAAATTGAAAAGATCCCTAGTTGCCTGGCATCAAAATATAACTCATTATAAGCGCCTCACTAGCAGAAACAGTGCCCCCGTGCCAGTTTATAGACAAACCAAGTTTCCTTTTAGAATGCACACCAGCTCCCTCCCTCGTCCCTTTAGTACACACAACACACACTCTTTTAAAAGTCTACGCACGCCAACGCGTCGGCTAAGTTAGCTTCAGGGCACGTTGTTGTCGTCGTCAGAGGAATTTTACTGCGGCTACATGAATAATACATATGTATGGGTATATCCCAGTTTGTGTGTGTGTGTGTGTGTGTGTGTGTGTGTGTGTGTGCAGCGCCGCCAGCAGTAAAGCAAATTAGTTCATAGCCAGGCGCATTGAGTGCGCTACTCAAAGATCCACCTTACTCAACCATATAACCATCTCCCTAGTATCCAACCTTCCACCACCACCACCAGCCCCTTTAATGCCTTTGGCAACACACAAAAAAAAAAAATGAAAGTAAAAATAAAAAAAAAAATTTATTTCGATTTAAATGTTTATTTGCAGAAGGCGGCATTTTTTGTGTCTCTTTTTCCCGCTGCCAAAAGTTATTTGTGGCCCGCAGTGTTTATTTAATCATTTTTGGGGCATTTTTTTTTTTGTATTTTTTATCATTTCTGCTGAACAAGCAAAAAAGGACAACGGGTCGCGTCATTTTGACTTTTCTTTCTTTAATTTAATTTTAAACTGATTTAATTTAACTTTTTTCCACACACACACACACACACACACACACCTATCAAGCAGTAAAGACTCGGCGCCTGGGAGTGGCCACATGCTAATTAATGAATGGCTGCCAAAGGCCTTGCCATCACCCACACATTCGAACAACTAAAAAACACAAGTGTTACGAAAACTCCCGAATATAGTATACTCTATTATTTAGGTAATCAATTAGTTTAGAAAAACTTTGAAAATCTAGGTATTAATATATTTAATCGCTTAAAAGAGACAATTTAAATTTAAAACATTTTTTTCTAACTTAATTCTACAAATAAGATTAGTTTATACGATATAGAGCTGAATTCACAAATTATTTTTTAGTACTTTTTTATTCAAAGAATAGTTTTTAAAAATACCACAAATTACTGGTTTTTCGGATCTATTTTGATTTATTTATTTAAACCTGCCTTAAAATTAAAAGAAAAGAAATGGTAAAATTATTAAAAAAAAAAAAAAAGTATCTCAAGCTCTATAAACGATGCTTAGCATAATTAAAAATATTTTTCGCACCGTAAATTTTAATAAAGTTATGAAAGTTATCATCTTCAAAACAAATGCTATTTTTGTATTTAAAATTTTCATAGCTTGTTGAATACATAACTGAATTATTTACAGAGCATTTGAATATTTGCAAATAGAAATTAACTTATTATTATTTGTTATATCAAGATAAACGACATAAAAATAGCTTTACATGTTAACATCAATAATTTAGTGCTAATTTGAAAAATCAAATAAATGCCGCATTGAAAGTTTTAACATAGATATGACAGTTGGATAAATGGAAGAAGCGCAAGCTGGGAAACTTTTCATTCTGTCATCTTAAATCTCATACTTCTATAACTTTCCGAAAACTCTAATGATTTTGTTGTGGATGGTTTCATGCCTCGTAAAATTTACTAATATCGAAAAATACAATTTTTTATTGAAAACTGGCTTAAATTAAACTCAAACCAACAGAAAATAAAATAAAAAATGTAGTTTAAGTGTCAGCTCAATAAAAAGATATATTATGTTAAGCAATTCATTCGCGTGGAAATTGATTTAGTTTTGATAAGTTTATGATGACTGGAAACCAGAAATCTTTTACTTAGTGTCCAGTACAAAAAGATAGCATAATACAATTAAGTAATAAATAAATCATCACATATGAAAATTTTTAAAATTCTGTTGTTTTATGTTATGACAGTTTTGAGGTAGATGAGAATGAAAATAAAAACCTGAACAATTGTGAAAAAATTTAAAAATTTATAGTTATTTATTATTTATTTATACTATGAATTATTTTTAAATGAATCTTCAATTTATATCTGTGAATCACGAAGCCAATATACTTTTATATCTTATCATAAGCAGAGTATAAAGATAAAAATATAAAAAACCAGCTGCGACTTGCATATGCGGGTTGAGTGTGTGTTTGCGTGAGTGTGTGTTTGTGTGAGTGTGTGTGGGTGTGTGGGTGTGTGCATGTGTGTCCTTTGTGTGTGCTTGTATTAAGTATGTGCGTGTGCCGTAAAACTTTTTGTAACTGTTTGCCATGGCCTTACAAGTTTGAATATGTGTGCACGCTTTAAAGCTCATTAAGTATACCCTGTAAACAAGGTAGGATTAAATATGTAACCAGCACGCCAACTAGTAAGTTATTCATCACAACTTAATTGATATTTTCAATAGAGTTGCAAAATGAAGTATGGGTCAATCAATCAATTTTCTAAATGATACAAATGAAAATATATTAAAAGTTTAAGTAGAAAGTCAAGTGGTTAAAGACCTTTGATATGTGTAAAGTTTCGATAATTTAATGAAGCAATCTATATGTTTTGTTTACACATAATAGAGTACGAGTATGTACTAAACTGCATTTCTAGCACTTCTCCAATTACCCAAGGATCAGCAATTGCATGTTATTGTTGTCCTTGCAAACATTTAACAATGCACCAATTAATTAACCCTTGAGCAATGCTATCAAAATTCTCTATTTGCCTTGGCACAATTTGGCAACATGAAACTAAAAACCAGCTCAAAAGCTAAATGACAAAATCAACGAATGATAAGTAGTAAAAACAGATAGATAACAAAAGAATAAAAAAACATGAACATAAAGCAAAAGCATTTAAAAGTCAGTTGATGTCATTTATAGTACACTGACACTGATCATATCTGAAATTATACTTAAATAGTTCAAAGTGGCAAGAGATAAAATTGTCGAGTACTTATGGGGCAAATAAAAAAGAGTTAGGAAGAGAGTTATAGGGGGAAGGGAAAGCAATCATGTTTCCATATCCAGGGACTGCAAATGCTTTTCATTTACTTTGTTTGCCAAGGATTTAAGAGTATATTCGGTTTATTAACTTCATTTTCGTATTGTGCATCAATATTATGTAGCTTAATAAAATCGCTTTTCTATATATATATATAAACAACTGTTCAAACTGACAGACGATTCACGAGCAGGCCAAATGGTAGAGGTTAGAAACACGAAATTTGTACTATTATATCGTTGGTTGGCACTTCGAAAAATATATCGAATAATATATGCATTTAAAAATTGTATGAAAATCTCAAATGGATTTTTATTTTTATTTATTTATTTTTTGGTGTGAAAGCGGGAGCGTAGCAACGCACGCCAGAAGAGCTAGTGATATATATGCAGCAAATTGAATTTATTAAATTTACTAGTAGTATTTACATAATATCCTACAAATTTTAATTACAAAGAACCGCAAAAATTTTTGATTTAAATTTAAATTAAATTTATTTGCCAAGCTCACTCGAAGCTACACAAAATGCCAAGCTTAAGTTTCTTAGGAAACGGAAATTCACAAAAGATTGTATACATTGTGAACAGTGTATGCAACAGTCGTTAATCAATTGTCCTTTTGCTGTTGTTCTTATTGCTCTAAAAATTGCCATTATGTTAAAATATCGCTGCCAATAAAAGTTGACTCCAAGCACATCATAATTTGACGTCAATTGGCAATTTTCTAATTTTGTTTTTTTTTTTTCCTTTTGATAGTCAATTTCATCGTCATCTCAAGCGTCTGCAATCTAAATCTGCTTCTCTCTCTTTCAATCTATCTCTGTTTTTACAGTTGTTGTTGCTGTTATACCAATTTTCCTGTATTAACATTACAACCAGCCAGGCCAATACATTGAGCAGCAGCCCAGGGAGTTATCTGATTGACTGAATGAAAAACATACAAATCGACTGACAATATGCAGCTCTCAATATTGTTAAACTGAACAACTGTCGAACTGACAAACTGGCATACTTGTATACTTGGGAGCGGTATGGAAGAGCTGCAGTGACGCCATTAGCAAATTATTTACAACATGTGCATCATGTTTCTGGTCTGGGATTGGGATTGGGATTGGCATTGGTACTGGGATTGAGACCTGGTATATTCCTGTTGTACCAAACACTGTCACAAAATAATTATAAAATTGTGAAAAATTAATTTATGTGAAAGATATACAGAACAGTTTGAAACTACATTTTCGAATCGAGATCTTGCTTGGAAAATCATCTTAGGGTTTTAAAAAATTTCAAAAAAAAAACAAAAAAAAAGGATTTAGTATTATTTGGGCATCCCTTGCAATGGTCTTCAGAAAAATTTTAATATTCAACCGATTGCTGCTAAGGCATATGAAAGGACCTTCGATTTTGATTTAATTTACTCATATTATATAGATCCTAATAAAACTGAGAATTGATAAGTTTGCTTAAAATTATCTTTAAAATCAATAAAGTTGGTCATATACAATCTTAATCTCATATACAATACATTTTTTAAACATTTGTTCATATCGGACCACTATTGTTTCGATTTTGATAAAAATTTAGTCGGATTTTCTACATTATAATACCGCTTCGAGCTGTTGTGTTTGGTTCCGATAACTGGAAAATAAAATTGATTAAAAAATATGTTCATTATCACCCGATTGCTCCAATTACACTAGTTTACAGCAAAAAAGTGATAAACAAGGTGAATTTTATTTTGGATGTTTTAACTAATTGCTGAATAACTGTCACATTTACTGACCGATTTGGACAAATTTATGCTTAAAATATTTGTAAAAGAATTATCTAACATATTAAATCTTAAAAAGTATTTAAACGATTTTTTTAAATTTTTAAAAGACCAATTCAAATTCAGCAATTTTTAAAAAATGCAAAAAAACAGTTCACATTTTTCAACTTTGAGGATTTATAATTTCTAAAATTCGCATTCGATCCGCATAAACGACATACCGTTAGAAAGGGGATACAACTATCTATTGAAATGCGAAATGTGCTTCAAAGTCAAATAATATCTTATGTAGATATGAATAAATTAGTCCAAAGACTGCCAAAAAACTAGCTAATCGCGGTTTTCCAAAAAACCATTCTTTGAAAAAAAAAAAAATGGTTTGGAGTTTTGAAATCAGCGCCCAAAAATACATCAAAAAAAGTATCTAAGAGCCCAGCTCCCTCGATTAAAAAAAAATTTGTAAACTAGTATCGCATTAATGTTAAGATTTCAATTAAAAAATGCCGACAATGGGGAATTATACATAGTTTTTGGAATAATTTTAATTATCAAGTTGTTTTAATTAATACTTTTTGATAGTAGTAATAATATTGCGAATACATCCAGCTTAAATGTTATATACCAAAAAGTTTTAACATTCAAGCCACTGTTAAGTTGGCCGCTGTTAAAACAGCTGTTTCAGACAAGAAGAAATGATTGTTGTTAAGAAATATATTTTTCCTAAATATAAGGTACCCAAAATTTTTAAGCAAACAACATTTTGCGACAAAATTTGTAAAAAAATATTAACCAGTGCAGTTTGTTCTTAATGCTGGTATTTTTGGACTGGTGATATAAAACATTTAGTAGTTAAAAACTTACTCAAAAAACAAATTTCTTTCAAAAAATGTTATCTTTGTATAGAATTTTAAAAATATTCAAGCACTTTTTAGCCATGAGATAATAACCATATTTTAGAGCCATTATTACATAGTTTTAATTTTATTACGAAAAAAAAATGATCAAAAAAATAATAATAAATAAATTCTCCCAAAAAAACACTTTTAAATCACATTTATAGTTTTGACATTAAATAATAGCCCAATAGCTCGCTCTGTTTTTAAGTTATTAATTTATTCCAGAAAATATGTACAATTCCTTATTGTGGTTGGATTTATCCATGTATAAATACTTTGTATTCAATTGTATAAATATTGTTTCAGATCACATTTTTTTTTATTATTTTTTGGACGAAGTATGACGACCATGACCACAAACCATTTTATGAACATAACTATGCATTATAGTTAAGCATAAAAAGTTCTTAATTGATTTATTATGTCAGCAGTCAGCTATGACAGTTTTGTAGCTATTTTCACTAGCCTTTGTACCAGTGTGCAGCTGGTGCTTGATGGAAATGTTACTGAAAGGGGGTAGAGTATTGGAGCGGTGACAAAAAAAAAAAAAAAAAAAACGCTTGAGACATCATTGGCAGCAGCTGTTTTTTTTTTTTTTTGTGCAGAGGCGGAACAGCTGGGGATGATGGGGGCAGGATTGTGTATGTTTTTACTGCTCTGGTTGCTTGTTGCTTTTACACGTTTGATTTCCACTGCTAAATGCCAAAATGCTAAAATGTCATGAAGAGACAAGCTGAGTGCCCACTCACACACACAGTCAGACAGACAGACAGGCAGCCATTTGTTGGCACACTCCCACACACACACACACACACTCAGTGATACTGTAAAACACAACGTGACAATGAGACAGCATTGAGCACAAACACAACAAGTGTAATAATAATTTCTACATTGAATTGAATTTTGAGTGCCAGAACTGACTGGATGCCAATGCGTGCGAAATGAACTGACAGAGGGCTTAGGGGCACAGGGACATAGGGACACAGGATACTCAAGAGGACCATCACTATTTTCCATATATATGAACAAATATATTTATGTGTGTGTGTGTGTGTGTGTGTGTGTTTGAATAGCAAAGAGCATGTGCCAAATTATCGCAGTTCAAATGGCATTGCAATATGACATTGCAGCTCGTCTGTCTGCTGTTCGCTGAGTCTATATCCGAGTCTGGGTCTGCTTTTGGGGTCTGGTTTGGGTTTTCTGGGTTCGTGGTCCTGGTTCCCCATCCGGGTATAGAACGAATGCTGTCTGCATTTTAGTTTCATAAGCGATTTGCTGTTCGCCTTGCTGCGACTGTTTGTCGAAGCGTAAAACAAACAGAAATTGACATAAAAGCCACATACTCGTACTTATACACACAAGTAAGATGCACACTATGAGTATGTGTGCGTGTGTGTGTGTGTGTATGTGTGAACACGCCAAGGACATCAACAGCGGCAAAAAGTAATCAAATGTTGGGCACATTTCAGCATCCTTATCCTGCTGGTGCACTCTAATGCATCCTTATTGAGTAAGAAAATATCTGTGAAAAACAATCGTCTATTTGATTTACTCAAATGATTCATGACTAACCTGACCTATAACTTTAAGAACTTTTACAATAAAATTTAGCTCTGTTTTAATTTTCTACAATGCAACAATTTAATCATTAAGATAGCTCTTTAGTTGATTATTAAGTATGCCAAAATCTTAGCATTTATTATAGAAGACATCATGCAACAATTGAAAAAAAAAAATTATTTTATTCCGCGCTTTTAAGAGTTAATTTATATGTAAAATGGGTCACTGATTCCGAAAATAAAAGTTTAAAAATAAATTGCCGGGACCGGAAAATTTCATGTTCCACTTCTTAGCCAGTAACTTCTATATTTGTTGACCGATATTTAAAAAAATGTTGTATTTATTTTCAAATTTGTTTACCTACAGATCCAAAAATTGATACAAAAAATCAAAATTCTAGTTTAAGAGAAAAATTACCACAAAAAAATAGTTTTTTGAAAATATTCATCCTTTTATGCAAAATTTCCATTTTAGTCTCCAATAACTTCTGAACGAATAATCTAATTTTAGAATATTGTATGAACAATTGATAGACAAGTTTATTACCTTTGTTAAAATTTAAACAATTATTATATCATTCAACTGTGTTCAGAGTTATTTTCACTTACCTAAAGCTACATTTAAAAAAAAATAAACGAAAATTTAACTTTTTTTGGATTATCTTCAAAACGTTCCCGGCAACCCAATTATTACAAATTTTTTCCGAAATCAGCGACCAATTTTACATATAAATTAACTCTTAAAAGTCCGGTACAGAAAATGCTGTTGCATAGTGTAAGTGCTAAGCAAATATGCAAATTAAAATTCTAAAAAATTTAAAAAAAATAGAACAACAAACCTTGAATACCTCTTTAGTAAATAACATACTTTAATAGTACGTAACAGCCCCCTTTTCTATTTCAAGTTTAACATGTAGTTCGTGTTAGCTAACAGCCCACTAACCACATCAGCTAGCTAATAAAAGTTTAGCTTAGTATACCAAAGCACCTAAGGATTCAATCAATGAGTATTGCCAATATTATACGAGTATATCCACTCCTTAGAGAAATGGCCAATAAAAACTACTCCTAAAGCTTTTAGAGCTCACGAACAGAATGCGAGTCTTAGGCTGCAATTGAAATGCAATGGAACATTTATGCGGTGTGTGTGTGGGGGGTGTGCGGGGGGCAGAAAATTGCACTCAGGAACTTTTGTCTTGTAGTATGCCCTCTCAAATATATACTTACTCATATAAACTTATTTTGTGCCACAAAGCGAGATGCCCCAAAGCGTTCAACAACAAAAAAAAATAAATAAATAAAAAATAAAAAATAAATAAAAAAATGAATGAAAAAAATAAATTATGACCCTATTGCCGGCATGTGGTAATGCACATAAAGCAATAGATATAGAAAACATTCATCAACTGTAGAAAAGCTCAAACGAGTCGCAAAAGTTTATAGAAATAAAATATAAAATGTATATAATATAAATATCAGCTCATATATTACAAATATTTAAATGGTTCAAACATTGTTAAGAAGTCCTTTGAAAGAAATGAAGTTCCTATGTCGTAATTTTTAACTGTTCAATTATTTTATTTATAGAATTTTTTTTATATTTTTCCTATTGACAATAGTCAAATCTTTCGGGTTCCTAACCATGCAGTTTGTGTACAATGCACATTGGGCGGAAACGGCTTTTTTTTGGCAAAAACTGTAATTTTTAAGCTAGAAACTTGAAACTTGGAGAATTTGCGGCTCATATTATTTGTGAATTTTGAATTAATTTTTTTTTTTTTTTTTTTTTTTTTTTGTGATTTTGAAGGCTTTTTTTAAGTGATGCTTGATAAATAAGGATCAGAAGGATCCAAAGCACGGTGAACTACGTCTGTTAAATTGTTGTCAAATGCAAACGAAGCGTCTCTTCACAAAATTTTTTGAATTTAATCAAACAAATTTCATATTCGCATGATATTACTATTACTACATTTATTAAAATATTTCGAAAAACCGCAAAATTCCGCAAATGTTTTAAAATCTATATAAATATATATATAATAACACATACTACCACATAATCACTTTTTTGAATCCTACTGTATCTTACTAGATATGCTCCACGAAACACAACTATATTGAAGTTAGATTCAACAAAATTATGGTTTATTAATACCATTGAAAAAATAACGAAACAGAAGCACATATGATTAAACACATATATAATACTTTTCTACATACTTTGATGCATATTTTCCATTTTGAGGTATTAAAATTAGTCAAACCGTTTAAAAATGCGAGACTGTCAAATATTTACAAATTTTTCAATCAGACTGCGTACAGAAACCACGTGGCACAAAAAGCGCTAACTTTGGAGGGCTGGCGTAAGACGAGGGTTCCATAATAAAATATAAATTAAATATTTTCGATGAGGTGGGACAATTATTCACTGGAAAAAATATTGTAACCATAAAAATATAAACTTTTTTTTTTGGGATTTTTGCCAAAAAAAAGGCTTTTCCGCCCAATGTGCAATGTAAGTAATTGCAATAAATTAATCAAACAAACTCGTTAACAAATGTTAGATAAATATAAAAATCACAATTTCTCATACTACATTTATATTGTTAGTAAACAATTTAATTAAACAAATTGTCAGTTTTTCTTTGAGTAATATAAATATACAACACACAAATTTAACATCAAGTTAACCTCAAGTGTGCAACTTTCCACTTTATTTTTCATTATGTTTTTATCTTTATGTTAAACTCAACTGCACGACAATTAACATCAATTTAATGATGAGTACGAGCAAACAGGACCTCAGTTGATTCGAGAAGTTTGCTGTCCATTAAAAAAGTAGTGTCAGCTGGAGTGGCAAAATTTACTCCTGAACCTCTCTCCAATTTTTTCTTATTTTTTTTTTTTTGAAAGAGGAAAAGGAGCACTTAGATACATTTCAGAAACATGGTGATATTTTATTGTATTTATTTGCGAAAACTTGCGCACGTTTGGGCTGCCAAAATGGCTTTCAAGTGGCTTTTAATGCTCGGCACAATAATTCATATGGAGTTCAAGGCTGGAACGTATCCAACATGATTTGTGGCCGGGCCTCAGTTTCATTTGCAATGGTATTGGGAATTCACTCTACACGCACGTACATATACTTATATATTTATAAAATATATATATATTTATATGTATATTTATATGTATATACTTACAGTAAGTGTCTGTTGTCAGACGATCAATGGTGTCCTGCTTCAATTTGGAGTTCTTCTTGCCCATTGTGTGGCCGAATAGGATGCGATATGGGTGCTGTGTGTTTATATCTATATATATTTATATATATATATATTGTATATATAATTTGTGTATGCCAATTTGCTGTGAATATCCGCACGGCCTGTGGGGGTCAGCAACGTTAACAGGTAATTGGAGGCGCGTGTCTTATCCCAAATTGCCTTAAGTTCGATCTGTAAGAACAAATGACAAGAGATTAAAGATATGTGCATATCAGCAACATGCCAGGCACATTGTCAAGGCAAAAATGTCATCCATCATGCAGTAGTAGACCATGCACCTGCTGCCATCATGGTCAAAGTACAGCCCCCACTACAGTCCCCTTCCTACGCGATGATGAATAGCTAAAGGTACTTTGATATTTAAGCATGTCAGCGCCAGTTTTGTGTATATGCGAGTATACCGCCCCAACCAAAAAAAAAATACAAAACAAAACAAAAAAAAATAATAATAATAAAAGACTGCAAAAAAAAAAACATGAACGACAAAGAAGATGGCGGCGGCGACAACATCCAGGGACATCCACACAATGCGGAGGCGCTGCCAAAAGGAGCTGCCGTCAGTCACTCATTTAGTCAGTCCGTCAGTTGGCAAGTCAGTTAGTCAGTCAGTCCGTCATTTAGTCAGTCACTGCGCTATTCCGTCAGCTTTTGTGTTTTTTACAAAACTTGCCGCGGCTACTTTGATATTCTCCTCAAATGTGTAACGAGCGACACAAAAAAAAATAAAATAAATCCACCAAAAAAAAATCGCTTAACCATATCCTGAAATTGAGCCTCAAATTTGAATAATTACAAGCTGGATGATGCTCAGTTAAAGGATGATTTAGAAATTCTTTCGATTTTTGATTAATTATTTTTATTATACTAATATATTAATAATATGCCACCTAAATATATTAATAATAATTAAAAAAAAAAAAGATAATTGTATATATATTTTTTATCTATTTGTTGAAATAAGAAAAAAAAAATTATTTAATTATTTTTAATATATTTTGGTAGCATAGACTAAACTCTGAATTTTATTTAATCGAATTGCAAAAGTTGATATATTGAAATATGAGGAAAGTCGCACAATTTTCTTAAATTTTCCTAAATATTCGTCTATTCGATTGTGCATAATACCCTATAATAATATCAAATTACTTTTTTAACAAATATTTTGAATTAGGACTTCGTTTATGATCTTCTTCCAAGCTTGAACTTTAGTTGAAAACAAATATCTTTATTTAAAAAGAAGAAACTAAAGGCAATTAAATATATATTCAGTTTCTCTAGAGTCAAATTTTTTTGAGAAAGAAAACTTTTTGAATTTCAACTTAACTGCAAAGATTTATGATACAAGTTTTGGTTGAAAATAGGAATAAAAGTAGAGAAATTAAGAGACTTAAGCCACGTATTATGAAGTTGAAATTATTTTTAAAAATTTTAGAAAAATAATATAACCCTAATGAGCTAAAATAAAAAAAAATCTAGCTGAAAACCACGAAGGAGCCATGCTATAATTTAAGTTAGGATATTAGTTTATTACTCCAATCAAAATGTTAATAATAATAATAAAATTCGAATAAAAACATATTTTAAAGATATACCCAAAAAAAATACTATTTAAATTGTTTTCGAATTAAAGAGCATTTGCGAGACGGTTTGGAAAAATAAACAGTTTTTTATTGTTTTTTTTTTTTGGCTTTCATTTGTGCTATTTTGCTTACCTTTGCGGTTGCTGTAACAACGAATACTCTAAGGATGCTCTGATGGTTATGCCGACAACTTTTCCATAGAGTTGTGCAATTACAATTTTAATAAATTTGCTAAACAAGTTTTGTGTGTGTGCGCAGAAAACTTTTTTTTAATTTTTTTTTTTTTTTTTTGTTTTGTGACAAAAATTGCGTAAGGATTTAATTGACTTTCAAATGCAAAAATTGATAAAGTACTATAAATCTAGGAGAACATGGTGATATAATTTTATGTTTTTTTAGTTGAATGTGCTATTTAGCTATTTGTTTTTCTCTGTCTCTTTCCTTCTCCTTCTAGCTTATAATATAATATATGTTTGTGGCATTAAAATGCAATAATCATGATTTATATACGCAACAAAGCCAGTTTTATTTAGGAGCTGTTGCTGTTGCTGCAGCAAAAATCACATAAACAATATTTAACGTATGACAAATTAGACAAAACTTGCATAACGCAATCATAAAAGTTTACCTCTATATATAGAGTCTCATTCTCTATTACTCTTTTTCTCTCTCTCCCTCTCTCTCTCTCTCTTTCTCTGTCTGTTTCACTAATTCATTATTTCTTTCTCTGTTTCCCACTCAGGCAATTTCATATTTCATTTCACATTGGACGCTCGCCATTTTACGAGTTGCGGACAAATTTGATGGCCATGTCGGTTGTCGAATGCCGGATGTCGGATGTCGGAGGACTCTGAAGAACAGAAAGAAATGGCGCGCAGGCGGCAACTTTTGATGAAATTTCCAGGCGCACACTTTCAACGTGTGGACACACTTAACACGAACACCGCGAACAACGACAACAACAACAACAACAATCCCAAGCGGATGTGGGAAAAAAGTTAACAGTCGCCTGGGGCGTTGCCTGATGGTATTATATACTGAATTACTCATAAAATAGACTTGTAAAAATAAATTAAAAAAACAGAAACAGAAACACAAAGCAACGAATATTTATAATATCCCGATCAATATTGATAATATTTTGTTAATTCCACTATTAAGCAATGCTTAAATTAAATCGGATTCATACCGTATCGTTTTAAATCAAGTTCATTCGATTTTTGCAATTTAAATCGAAAATAATTATATTAAATAAAGATAATTATATTAATAAAAGCAAACCAATCAAATTCTAGTTGATCCGGCAAACGTTATTCTGCCAAATATATATACCATAACAGTGCTGTATACGTTAACAGTGCTGTGTTCGTTAACAGTGATAACATCTGTTAAGGCGCTAGCTACTTTTCAGCAAAGTTTATCCAAAATTTTATTTTCCAGAAACATTATCCTGGCAATTACAAACAATTAAAAAATATATTTAGCAAAATCGGCTCAGCCATTCGCAATTTATGAATATCTATACATTTTTTAGGCTTCATTTTTATATATATTCATTCGATTTTTGCAATTTAAATCGAAAATAATTAAATTAAATAAAAATAATTATATTAATAAAAGCAAACCAATTAAATTCTAGTTGATCCGGCAAACGTTATTCTGCCAAATATATATAACATAACAGTGCTGTATACATTAACAGTGCTGTATACGTTAACAGTGATAACATCTGTTAAGGCGCTAGCTACTTTTCAGCAAAGTTTATCCAAAATTTTATTTTCCAGAAACATTATCCTGGCAATTACAAACAATTAAAAAATATATTTAGCAAAATCGGCTCAGCCATTCGCAATTTATGAATATCTATACATTTTTTAGGCTTCATTTTTATATATATATGGTTTTCATTATGGTACTTATCAAGGATCATTAGAAATGTATGCCTTTATAAGCTTAATACATTGAGCTAAGTATGTATTTTTGTGCCTAGTCACTTTAGCTAAAGCTTCCTTGCTGAATACGAACACAAAAAGGACAAATGATGCGGAACCGAGACGGTCAGGACACGCTTCAACAAGCACAGACAGAGACAAAGACGAAGACAATGCTAGATGGAAGGACAGGACAGGACAGGACAAGACAGGACACGACGCTGTCTCTGATGCAATTGCTAACGAGCTAGCCAAGGATCGCCCTCATCTGGTAAATATTGCCGACGGAAGTTGTTTGTGCCAAAGGCTCTGAATGTCTGTCTGTCTCTCTGTCTCTCTGTCTGTCTGTCTGTCTGTCTCTCTGTCTGTCTGTGTATATGTCTGTCTGTCTGTCCGTGTCAGTCAGTGTAGGAAATTGAAAAGAAAAAAATGTTGAGCATACTTTAAGACCGTGCCACGGGCAGAGCAATTGCAAATTGCAAGTGGACTCTGTGCAGGATAATTTAAGAATGGAGCAACTTCCCCTAAAAGGCGGAGGGGGGGGAGGACGCATACCGTTAGTGACGTAAAAAGATGTGAGGCAGCTATTACGCGATTTCCGGCTAGCTGTAATTGCATTTCAAGTTTTTGCTGCTTTCGTGAGTCAAAATTATATAAAATGGCCGCTGGCAGCGTTGCCACTTAATTGAATAATTGCCAAACGACTTGTAAACAAGTTGAAAGACAAGTTCAGAACTTTGCCCAACGAGTTCTAATGCCAATTTATTTTGGCCAGACAACATGAGACTGGGCCAAACAACGTTGACGTGGTTGCTCAACTAATTGTCTTGATATACCTACATACATCGACAAATAAATACAAATATACCCTCTCCTACTTAGCTAAGCAATAAGTGAGAAAACTTAATGTTAGGAATCCACATTTAATCAGAAAATTTATTAAATCTTTCATTCCAAACTCATTCAAGCCTGTAGCAGTCCAATTTAATTATTTATATATTTGATAAAATAAAATAATAAGGCAGGTTAAAAATGCAATAACTGTCACAGTAATATAATTATAGAAAATAGCTTAAATGAATCAGACAACAAAAAAAATGAAGAGATTTTCAGAATAATTGTGATTTAAATAATCGCATTAAATGCAATGGTAATATAATTATGATGATTATAATTGGCAGTTGACGCAGGCAAAGGGCCATTTGGTAATTTGAAATACATAAAAAAAATGTTTAAATAAAAAGCCAAATGCAATGAACAAAAAAATATAATAAAACAAAAAACCAATCAAATTATTTAAAAACAAATATAATTATATGGAAATAAATGTTCAGTTAAAGTTTCATGAAATCAAATATTTAAATGAAAGCCTGCCACGAATATGTGGTTAAATTTCGACTATTTAATTATTTAAAGAAGTAGGCATACTATACTCGAGCATACCCGTCTACGGGATACCCTGTACTTAGTTCGACATCCGCAAACACAAGTTCTCTCACAATCAAGCAGTGCATATTAGAATTGGAGCTGCAAGCAGTTCAACGGCTATGCTTGCATGCCAATTGAGAATGGCTAGGCCGATTTGGATTTTTTCAGTTCTGCATAATTGCCAGGAAAGGTTTCTTGATAGAAAATTTTGGAAAAACTTTGTATAAAAGTCGCTAGCCCCTCAACAGAAGTACTCACTGTTAACGTATACAGCACTGTTAACGAATACAGAACTGTCAACGTATACAGCACTGTTAACGCATACAGCACTGTTACAACAATTACAGTAGTCAGTATTTTTTAAATTATATACGAAAATCACAGTAGAAAGTATTTTTTTATAAATCCGGATTAGGTTGTATTATTTGAACAAAGCGGACTAGAAATAATTTATATGGCAAAACAACATTTGCCGGGTCAACTTGAATATGATAATTTTGTTATTATTTTTTGGAGGAAGGGCGTAGCAACGCACGCCAGCTGCACTACCTTTATTATACATATCATATTTATCGATTTGAGTGTGTAAGGGGTAGTACGAACTTTTGAAATAAACTTAATCTAAGATTAGTGTCTCAAGTTAGTACCTGTGTGTTTTTATACAGAAGAACGGACAGACAGATTTGCCTAGATCGGCTTGGCTATTTATTCTAATCAAGGAAAGATATACTTTATATGGACTTATGACACATTTCCCACTTTATTAATTTGCATGTAATAACACTGTTATGTCACATTGATTTATAAGAAAAACAACAACAGTGAAAAAATACAAGCTGCTAAATTTTGCAGTCTAATTCGGTAAATAAAAATAAAATACTGATATAAATTTTTCCCAAAATGATTCAACAGACAGTATCTACTTATCTTAATATTGTAAGTTCAACAGGCTCATTCAGATACATCTTTAACTTATCATAATGTTAAATTTAAAAAGCAAATAAATAATATAGCAGATATATACAGAAATATAAAGCAATAACTATTGAAATGCAATTTAAATTCTGCAATTAATCGACTAAACGGGTCTCAACTTATTTTGCACCAAAAATCCAATATTAAAACGAGCAGCCAATCACCCGGATGGTTTTCCCTTGCCCTTTCCCCTGTTCAACCATTATTTCCATCTGCATTTTTTATTTTTTTTTCTTTTTTTTTTGGTAAAGGTCTCCTAAAGGTCTTGGATAAATGGTTTATATCGCCTGGCCAACGAGTATGCAAAAACCAAATGCCGGATCCGTATACGTATACGTGTTCTTGTCTCTGTTTGTGTCTGTGCCCACGTTCACCTTTCTCTTCAGCCTGCGCTCTGATTGCACCGCCTTGAAGCATTTTTTAGCTGTGATTGCACTTTTCACTTCTTTATTAAGTTTCTCTTTTTCTTTTTTGGCGTTTGCATCATTTACTGATTGCGCCTCATTGTGCTTTGACTGTGTCGGATACTCTGTTCAAATAGGGCTTAACAAAACTTGTAAAATATACAAGTGTCAAATCGATTTGATTACGAAAAATATAAATATTAAAAATTTAAATTTAAATGTCTAAATTTTCGTTTGTTCAAGTTTATTTGACATTTTGCTTCCTTTCGCCTAAAAACCAAAGAAACTTTCAACAATTTACAAGCAAAATTTGTAACTTTGTTTTTCACCACGCCAATATATATATTATATAGTTTATTTATGCAGAAACAAAAATGCAAATAGCCAACTTAAATATGCCGAAAATTTAATACTCTTGCAGACATTTTTATTTTCCATATATGGAAAAATGATATTAGCTGAAATCTTATTACTTTTAAAAGATTTTTTCTAAGACAATTTTTGTGATATTCTGCCTAATATGATTTTAATTAAATAGCTGAAATATTTGTTAGAATCAAAAATGTTTTATTAGACTAGAAAAGCACTAAAGAAATCCATTCTACAGATAATGTTACATCGATCTAGCAAAAATGCATTAATCAAAATATATATTATCTTGTTACTATAGAACGTAAACCCTTTCAGTTATTAATGATAATGTCCTTTGCCAGGACATACTAAGTCTAGCTAATACTCGCTAAAATGGTTCACAACAATTTCATTCTGCGGGCAAAGTTCAAATATTCCACACACAAACACACACACACACACATACATATATACCATAATGTCCTTATATTGCAATAGATAAACCCGAACTCTGCACCCAAAAACTAAAGCCCCGAAACCAAATGTTTCAGCACACATGTGTTTGGTTATTAACTTGTGCTCTAAATTATGCAAATTCCAACAACAGAAACTTGCTGACAACAACAACAACAACAATACGAACAATATAAGTTTGGCGTTAGAACAGTAACTTTCTCGCAGGATAACACAGTCGGTTCGAAGATGGAGAAAAGGAACATAGATGGAGATGCAGAGTAGTAGGGTAGTAGGAAGTAGAGCCAGTGCAAATGAGAGCAAAGCTTTGTAGAAACCGAAAATACACACGTGAGCTGAGAAAATTTACATAACCTCTTTCATTCTGATTTGATTATTTTCATTCAATTTCGTAAGCCACGCGAACTGAGCGACCGCAACAACAAAAATACCAAAAAAAAGCAGAAGAAGAAGAAGAAGAAGAAAACGCTAACGTCGACGTCGACGTCAACGCGCAACAGAAGTGAAAGCCAAAAGCGTAGGAAAGGAGTTAACGGACGCGTCGCAGCATTTTTTGGACACCTTTGCTATGAAGCAAAAACAACAAAAATAAAAATACAAAAAAAAAAAAAAATTGAATATTTTATCACACAATTTTTGTCAGAGTGTGTGTGTGTGTGTGTGTGTGGGAGCGACTGTTACCCTTTATGGCCTGGTTGGACAGTCTATTAGGCTGCCTTTTTACTCGACTTATCCTGCTTATGTTCAATCTCTCACTCCCTCTCTCTCTCTCTTTCTCTGTGACAGTCTTCTTCTTGTTCTTCTAGTTGATTCTTTTGGGGCTTCTTCTATCCCTGTCACTCGCTTTGTCACCCACTCGTTATATTTTTGGGCAATGTTATTTTGTGTCGTCGTACCTCTCTATTTGACTAAGTAAGTCGTTAAGTTGTCAGACTCGTTTTTCAGTGCGGTCTCCCAACGCTTGTCCTTCTGTCTGTCTGACTGTCTGTCTGTTTGTATGTGGGTGTAGTATGTGTGTGTTTGTGTGTTTGTGTAGCTTTATCAATAAAGCAGCTGCGTTCCTTTGACTCTGACATCGCCTGACGTCTGTATTTTAACTCACACACTCAACTGACCATCTTAAGCACATGTCAACACACACACACACACACAAAATATATCAAAATAACATTGATAAAATTGCACATCTACAAGTATAACCAATAAAAAAATATTAAAAAAAAAAAAAACAATGTAATATTTATTATGACAATCGCTGGAAATACCTTCAATCTTGACTTTGAGCCGCTTTGAGACACACTCACACACAAGTTTTTTTTTTGTTAAATATGGCCAAAAAAAAAATAGTAGAATTGTATGTTATTGGCTTAAGAAACACGCTGCATGATTTTTTTGGGCGCCTCGGCTCTTCACTCCGGCAGGCAATCGCAGCAGCACTTGTGTTCCGTACGTGGCACGGTCTGAAATTCAACTGAAAAGCTTCGGTGCGCAATCAACAGTAGGTCGAATGTCCTTGTTGATACCACCGAGGAAGCTCAACACTTGCACACACACACACACACACACACACACAAGCATTGAAGTTGAAAGGACGAGCATACAGTTGCTCCTGGAGCGAGCTTTCAAGCGATAGCCGAAAACTGCTTAGCCAGGCTCGGGGCACAGCAGCCACTGTCGCCGTCGCCGTCGCTGTCGCAGTCGCCGTCGACGTAACAGTTGACTTCACAATCCTCGTCACAGTCAATGTGTTAGCTAAAACAACACCAATATCGCGAACATAATTTAAATAAATAAATAAATACGCGTTCTCATTGAATTCCACAATCTGCAGTCTCAATCCAATTGTAATGCTATGACATTTCAAGCTTGCGACTGGTCACACTGTAATCAAAATAATTTCATGACAGCACTGACTTCAATAATTATATTTGGCTTATACTAAATTCTATTTTCGAAACAGAACATTTGAGGAGAATAATAAATAAGCTTAGCTTAAATATATATATATATATTTATATTCTTTAAAATTTATGCAAAGTTGTAACTTGAAATAGATCCTGACTGATTGGCGACTCACGACCAGGCCAAACGGCAGAAGCTAGAAAACTGAAATTTTTACTGTAGTTTTCTATTATATTGTAGATTGGCAGTCTGAAAAAATTTTGTCCAAAATATATCGGGAAGTGGGTGAAAAATGCATTTTTAAAGTGTATAAAAGTCTCAGCTGAAGCATACCCGGTGGCACAGTAGGTTACAATAAAAGCGACATTGTAAAATATAATTAATTGTTTTTTATTCTGTTTTATTTTATTTTAAATTTTTTTTTGAGTGCATTTTTGTTGAGAATCAATAACAGAATATTTGCACTGAAATTAACACTAGGTACCCGATTAAATATGGAAAGAAACATTGTTAAAAACATAATTAAGTTTAAGTACAATCAATGTCAATCCAATCTTTTTTAAAATATCTTACATATTAATAAAATACCATAAAATAACATAATGCCTGCTTTATTTTTATGTAACTCACTCATACAACCCTCATCCCCTAACCATTATCAAAGAAATTTCTCTTAACCCTTTCAGTCCTAGTTATTGTCATTGAAAGTGAACTGAATCTTCTTTGAATTGCAACCTTATGTCAAGGACAAGAGAACTTAAATGTGAATATGAAAAAAATAATATAGACATAATGCTCCTAAATAAAGTTTCCGAAACAAAAATAAAACGATATAGACCTAATTATATCAGCATATTTTGATTATTTACTAACCGCAAATCTATATAAATATATTCATAATTTAATATATTATTTGATATATTTTAAACGCTTTTGAATTCCAATATTTAATGTTAATAACAATAGAAATAGAATACAAATAATATTATCACATTTATAACCTCAGATTAAGCAATTCTCCTTTAAAAGAAAAACAAAAAAAACCGCTAAAGCTCAATTATACAATTTCTAGGCAAAATATAACCAATTGTATATATAAAGCTTGTTTCTTCAAGCCATCATTTATGCTGACAATAATTCAGTTCAATGTTATGTTTTTACTTATTTAATATGCTAAAATAGTATTTTGCATAAGCATCACAAGTTTAGTCAGGTTTTCGAACACAACAAAGCAATTTGATATGCCTCCAAGGTTGCAAACCAGCCAGCCAACCTTGACTGTATAAATTCTAATAAATAAAATGTAGTGCCATCAGCTTGAACAACAACAACATTTTGAGGCTCTCCAAATGGTAACCGAGCTTAGATGCAGCCAAAAATTGCGGCCACACTTCTGGGTTAGCAAGGACCTCTTGCACCCTGACCATGAACCCTACTTTAAATTATCCACACTAATTTTATTTATACATTTATACAGTTTTTTTGTTTTTTTTTTTTTTGCCAACTTTTACCAGAAATGGGAAAATGTGAACATGTGAAACTGTAAATGTAAAATGTAAATTTTGTGGGCACTTGGTTTTTGAAATTTGATTCAGTTAGTTCCGCTTGAGGGTCTATTTAGTTGTCCTTCATTTATTTCAATGCATTTAATTAAGAGTTATATGAGATGAGTGCGCTGTTGTTACCAGACTTTTTAATTATGTTATGCAATTTGTTATTTTCATTTATCATTTTTATTAATTTACTTTTGCACCTGACCTAAATAAACAGCATCAACAACAGAAACACAAATCAGCAACTGCTTATGCGGCGTATGCGTAATATTAACGCATTAATATGTGCACGCTGAGGGTGTATGTGTGCATGTGTGTGTGTGGGTTGTGTGTAAGGTGTGCGTGTGTGTTCCTTGTCTGGGATGCGAACGCTAAGAAAAGGCACAGGCTTAAAAATACTGCACACAGACTTAGAACACAAGCAATTGACATTACGAGCGTTGCCACCCACCTGCCCTACCACCAACCCCTAGCTCAAGCGCACCCTTTTACAAAGCTTTTCGCTCTCACACTCTCTCTCTCTCTCTCTTTGTCTCTCTATTTGTCGGTCGATTTGTGAATTTACTCACCACAAGCTTTTGTTAAGTTGAAAAGCTTTAAGCTTCTCGTTCACAGTTTTTGGCGCCTGCCCGCAGCTAAAAAACACAAATCTCATCTAATCTAATCGCATCAAATCAGCAACATTCTCATTCTCTGGCCAAAACTTAGGTCTGTTCCCCTCTCGGTGTTGGTTTGTTATCATAAACCAGGCAAACACTTAGAACAACAACAACAAAGCACTGAAGAAACAATTTGAGCTAGCCAAATATTTATCATACGCAGCGTGTGCTGTTTACAATGCTTAATCATCTAGCTCAAAACATATTTTGTGCATCTATAGTAAACAATTGAAACCAAATATGAGTTAATACATGAACTTAATTCATATGTTGCATTTTAGAATATACTCAGAGTTAACAACACACAATAAGAGAACAGCTAAGACTAGAAGAGGATAACATGAGGCAGTTAAGCTAGAGACACGCTCCAGGACGAATACAGGCCAAGTCACACTTATTAAGCTATAATTTAAATATACTTAATAACAATGGGGAAGAACTTCCTTAGAATATTCACAGGGCCCTAACAGGACACTGAGAGACCATCTCAGGAAATTAGGAATCCTGATCAGGGAGACATGCAGATTCTGCGAACACGAGGAGGAATTCTTATTGCACACACTAGCAGAATGGCATTGCACTAGCTTGCAGAAGAAAAATGTTCCTCGGCAATTATATCCTTCAGACCAGGAACATAGAAACCCTCAACACTACAAAAATCTTTACATTTGTGCCGGAAATAGGGCGGACGAGTGAGCGCAAGACTCAGAATGAAGTACAATAGACCAAATAGGTCGCAGTACATTTCTGGAGTTTAAAAAAAATCTTAAAGATACAAATTCAAATTTAGCCAACAAGCAAAAAAAAACATAGATTAAAACACAGTTGCCCTGCCTTAAATTTTTAACTTATTCCTTTTTGTAAACTCTTATTATTATAATTTATAAGAGTTTACAAAAAGGAATAAGTTAAAAATTTAAGGCAGGGCAACTGTGTTTTAATCTATGTTTTTTTTTGCTTGTTGGCTAAATTTGAATTTGTATCTTTAAGATTTTTTTTAAACTCCATCTAAAATCATAATAATACAAAGTGACTAAAAATGTAGTAATTTATCCAAAAAGCCACTACTTCGAACTATAATACTGCATCTTTACATTTATTATAACTATAATTCAGTTAAACAAAGTATTATTTTTTTTAGTTTAGGCAAAATTTGCTGTTCGACTCATCGAACGATGGGCTAAAATGGAAGTTTTTAGTGTGGGAGTTTTTAATATAATGCTTCAAAGTTAGAGCACATTGAATTAAAACACTATTCTGATGCTTTCATAGTCCAGACATATTGTTTAAAATTAATCTTAAAATTATAGTTGCATTCAAAGCCTAGATAATAAAAATTAATCAGGATTTCAGCATTAATTTTAAGTTTAAGGTAAAATAAAACATTATTTAAATTCATTTATTTTCATTGTATATATTGATACAGTTAAATTTTGCAATAATTTATACACTGTGTAAGCTTTTATTAAATTAAATACATTTAAGTATCATAGACTGAATTTTTAAACAGTTTAAACTTTAATCTCACATATTACATATATAACAATTTCCAAATATTGTGAAATACTTAAAAAATTTAAAATTGAAATTGAAAATATTCGATGTAGTTTTCAAAGATCTAGCTATAATATTAATGTTTTAATATGATATTAATGTTTTATCAAATGTTTTCAATTTCAATTTTCTACTTTTTATTTCTCACTATTTGGTAATTGTGATTTTCTTGTATTTTATCAAGAACATCAAACATTTCTATGACAACACAAACGCTCAAATTGTATATAGCCAAGCCTGGTTGGGTTCACTAGGCGTTATCTGATATTAAATATATGATATTTTTGTTATTCAGTTAAGAAACTATTTTCAGCCGAGTAAGATTGTTAAGTCTAGATTATAAAAAGATTTCGACATATTCCCCCACAACAAGCTATTTTATATTCATCCAAGCACACATATATAATAAGTATAAAGATATATATATATATATTGTAGATTGCAGGTGCAGTGACTTTTAGAGTATGCGCATGTGTGGGTTGTCATTGGTCCCCGGTCTCTGGTCTCTGGTCTTTGGGCTTTGGTCTTTGGTCTTTGGTCCTTGGTCCTAGGTCTTTGGCTGTTTAGTTTTGGGGTTTTAGGCTGATGGTCGCTGGGTTGACGCTGTGCTCGAGAAGGCTTAGTCCCGCCTGGTCCGCCTGGTCCGCCTAGGTCCACCTAGGTGCGCCTGGGCGCCATATCGTTTAGCTGCCTCAAAGCCATTGTTAATTAGTGCACCGACCTTGTCGTAATTAGTGCGCACATTGCATACAGCTCTCTCTCTCTGTCTCTCTATCTATCTCTGTCTCTCTCTCTCTGCATATGGCCCACTAAACAAGCCAGATCCAACCAAGCTCAGGGACCGTCGCCCCACGAAGCCAGTCAGGCCAACAAAATATCCGTTGAGTTTATGGCAAATGCCGGCGGCTCTGTTGAGATGGGATTGCAGAATGCACTAAAAATGATGATGACGATGATGATGATGATGATGATGATTATGATGTTGGTACTGGCACTGGGCTCAGCTCGTAAACCCGCAAATTCGCATAATAACTTTTGCATTAAACGCAGACGAGCGCGCAGCTTAAACTAAGGCAATGCAATTTTGGGATTCTTGGCTAATGTACGAGAATGTGCCTAGTTTGGCTAAGAAGTAAGGCAAAATGCTGGCTGCAGTTGTTAAATGGTCTAATGAGCTGCAAAGAAACATGAGCCAAGTAAACACAAAACTGTTCCAAATTGTACATCGAGTAGCGCTAATTGGATTCGGGGAATGGCTTATGTAACTGCTAAAATAAAAAAAATAAAAAACCGAAATTTAGTTGACAATGGCAACATGTTTAGCATAGACAAAAGCCAGAGACTCACAGCATTTTTTATTGTATATTTTATAATTCTATTTCCCTTTTTACACAATGTACATTGGGCGGAAACGGCTTTTTTTTTTGGCAAAAACTGTAATTTTTAAGCCAGAAACTTAAAACTTGGAGAATTTGCGGCTCATATTATTTGTGAATTTTGAATTATTTTTTTTAAAGCTGCAACCACGCCTTCGCCCACGCCTTCGCCCAAGCCCACATAAAAAAAAAAAAAAAAAAAAATTAAAATTAGTCAAACCGTTTAAAAATGCGAGACTGTCAAATATTTAAAAAATTTTCAATCAGACTGCGTACAGAAACCACGTGGCACAAAAAGCTAACTTTGAAGGGCTGGCGTAAGACGAGGGTTCCATAATAAAATATAAATTAATTATTTTCGATGAGGTGGGACAATTATTCACTGGAAAAAATATTGTAGCCATAAAAATATAAACTTTTTTTTTTGGGGATTTTGCCAAAAAAAGGCTTTTCCGCCCAATGTGCAATGTACAATGTACAATGTTTAGCATTTTGAATAGAAAATATTTAATGCGGAAATTTTTGCTTACACTACACAGTTCAGCATTTGATAAGCTGGTTTTTGTTTTGATTTAATTGTACACATATATCACATATATATATATGTATATACATTTGAAATAAATTGACAGTTTACCAATATTTGTAAAGAATAAAATGAGTCAGAGCGGATCAATATGTTGCAAGAATTTATTACAATACGTTTTCGCACTCTTTTTACATAGTTATTTAACAACACAGAATTCCATATGACAAATGCAAAAATTTACTTTTATCTGCCTACAAATTATTTGCATTTAACAAATACTAGAAAATACAATCATTTATTTGTACTTTGACTCCATAATTTAAAGTAATAGTCAATTCTGTCAATGCACACAAAGCTCTAAAAACACAAATTTCAATGTGTCATAAAGTATGAATGTGCTCAAATCGATAATTCATGCAATCCTTTTTAAATTGTTGCATTTATTTTAAATGTAGCACTTAAACATGATGTACAACAACAACAGAAATAAATCGCAGAAATTTAGCATTTTCACAGAAATTTTCCATAAATTAAACACGCTTTTACAGAAAATTAAAAAATAATTATTTTTGATGGCAGGAAAATTGTAAAATGTGAATATGAAGTAACTAATATTTCTATATTTATATGCTTTTTGAACTGATTTGTTTATAGTAACTTAGAGTAACTATTTCATCATCATTTGAGCTGTTTTAAATATATTTGCTTAACTTATCCATCTGGCTTCTATATAACTTAGGGCTTATCTTCTTTACACTACATTGACTGGTTGTTCTTTGTTTTAAGATGAAAAATTCTCTGAAAGAATTTTTTTGACGAGACTTACGTTGATTAAGGTCCTTTTTGTTGGCTATTTGTTTCATCAAAGCAATCAATTATATTTGAATGTCAATTTACGGTCTATTCGCTACTGGACTATATGAAACACAACTTCTAATCCTTATTTAAGATCGGACACCACGCAACAAACTTATATACATTTTAAAAAATTTTAATTAGATTTAACAAAGAAATAAGAAATTCACCAAAATTGTATTTTTATTATTTTTAGCGTACTCTTTTCAATATATTCATATTTATCGACTTTACACAGCTTGCCAACATTTTTAGGCAATTTTTAGCTCACTTGAGCAATTTAATACACACAGAAAAATAATATGATAAAACTCATATTAATATTTTTTGCTTAAATTTGATACACAAAATATTCCTAAATAAGTTATATTTTAATAAAAATTACATCGAACATTTTCGAAGTCAATTCCAAGCAAGTTAGCAGCGCTGTTGATCATAGAACGAATATTCTATAATCGTTCTCCAACAGTATTAAAACTTAAAGAAGTATTTCAAGAATTTTGAAATTCCTCCTCCTTTAAAATTATCAAATGCCAGAAAGTAAGAATTCTTAAGTTTGGATGTTATACTTAAATAAAAATATAAAATCAAAATTAGCAACAGTTTTGCGCTACACATTATTATTAATCATAATTTATAGGTCATGTCTATTTCTCCTATAAGCCATATTTCTTCCTCAAGTTCTATGTCTCTCTCTGTCTCTGTCCCTCTGTCTGTCTCACTTTTCCTTGCTCTTCAGACTGTACAAATGCTAGCAATTAATCCTTTGTAGCATTTAATGCCCGGCCAGCTGTCTGTTTAGCTAGCATTTCAAATTCTATGAAATTCAAATTAAAAAACAATTAAAGATTGCCAAAACTCAAGTCTCACAAGCAGCTGCTTCCGCCCACCAATCGCTTCGGGGCTTACAAAATTAACTGAACGTTAAAAATTACGCGCCGAAAATAATTAAGCGTGTAATTATTTAATTTAATGCGGCGACGGCATGAAGATTTGTGCCAAATGAAATCTGAGGGCGTGGCCGCATTAGCCCACTAATATAATTATTGCGATATCTGTATATATGCTCGGCAAATGGAAATTAATGGATGGTGGTTTCGAGCGACCATAATATAGATACAGATACAGATACATATATATATATATATATATAGTCACACAATCAATTGCTTCATGTGAGTTATGTGTGTGTGTGTGTGCTGTCTTGGATTGGTAAGGGTTGCTTCAAGTGCCCAGCAAAAGGGGTGCTTGACTCGACTGCCCAGGGGCGACAACAGCTCAGACACTCGGGCAAATGTCGGCGCCAGCACAAGCAGCACTTTAATGCTATACTGGGATGGGTTTTTCGGAGTTAAGCATGGCGTATGCGTAATATTTAAGAAAAGGCACGCCATTTGGCAGCACAATCAATGTTTACAGTCAAATGTTTCAATTGTCATGCTCCTAATTTTGCCACTTTTATTTATTTACTAAATTAACCAATATTTAATTAAAAGACATAAAAATTATGCTTGCCTTTTGGTAGGCTACTTAAATCATTGTAATAAACTTACCTTGATTGTGTCTGACTTATGCCTTTTGAATGTTAACAGGATAAGTTGATTATTCTATATAAATTTATTATTTTATTTAATTTTATTATATTATATTTAAATTTATTTAAGTCTGTTGAAAGAACTTTAAGTGAAGCGTTTTGTTAAAATCCGTTTTATGCTAAAAATTAAATTTCCTAGTAATACTATATTTAATCTTGAGCATAAATTTGTATCATACCAACAATATGCTACTTTAAAGTATAAACGCTACAAATAAATAAGATGCAATAGGCAATGTTGTTGCAAATGTTCTCTTAGATCATATTTTTGCTTCTAAATTAACGTGTCCTATAAGATTTAGTAATTACTTAAAATAATACATTTAATTAAAATTTGACAAAAAAAAAACACAAAAATAAAATGTTTATTCGCTTTATTGGTACTTAATAATACTTTAAAATATTTAATCAATTTTTAATATTTAATCAATTTTAAAGTATTATTAAGTACCAATAAAGCGAATAAACATTTTATTATTGTGTTTTTTTCTTTTATTTTATTATATATTTTTTTTTTTTTTTTTTTTTTTTGCAAGGCTACATTTTCTGTATGCAATTTTATGAACAATACAATAGAAATATCGTTTACTATGGGAAATTTTCATACCTTTAAAACATCTTATCCTAAATTTCTAACTTTCAAAATTTGTTAAAATTTATCGGATTTCTATGCGATATTTGTTAAAATAATACAAGTATTTTTCTCTTAAAATTCTTTCTTTTAAATCTAACGAATTTATAAAAAAAAAAATACTAAAAAGCCAAGCCAAAAGGACCAGAAAATGTTAAAAAAAATAAATTTTCAATATTCAAGGATCATTTCAATAAAAAAAAAAATCAAAACCAAAAATCTGTTTCGGTTTTGTTAACGTTATAAGAATTGAAAATCTAGAAAAATCATTTAATAGGTAAACTTTCCATCTTTATTATAAATATTATTTTTTTATTTCTTGGCATAACTTGGCTAAATAATTACACAAAAGTCTTGTGGCCTTCTGAATGACCAAATGCCACCTGACCCACTCAATTGTGGAAGTAATCAGACTACTTAAAAATCGCGTTGTGGCGCGTAAATGAGGCAAAAACAAAAATCTATATATATGTATGAATGTACAAATTTATATAGAATGTGGATGTAAATACACATGTGCTCGTTTGTGTATGCATATGTGTACATTACACACATCTACAGACACGCTGTTGGGCATAATGTGCCGTCAGCGAGAGTCAGTTAACAGCATATGAGGCAAGTGGCCCAGCCATAGGTGGCTGTCTAGTTAGATTGTGGAGGGGTGTTAGAGTGGGAAACTTGGTTGGCCTTTAGCTGAATCAGAGGAAGCTCTGTAAGGTGTCTAGTGGCAACAACGATTCAGTCGCCCTGTACCATCCAGCCACCCACTCTTACAGTCGCCCTATTCACCCTGTTCAACCTATTCGCACACGCTTCACCCTGTTGCCCTCTTAGCGTCTCGCCGTCTCAGCCAATGCCGCCTTGCTCTTTGCACTCCTCGTTCACTGGGCCCAGTTCCAAGTAAACAGCATTCGAGTGTAGTGTAAACAATCATTGACCTCGTTCATATTTCTCGGGTAGCGCTAGCTCATTTGCCTTTTGGCCTCAGCAATGATAATGGCAACGATGACGGCGGCAACTTTGCCCGGGCACAATTAAAAATTGTTGTTTAGTTTAGTTAAGTTTAGTTGAGTTCAGCTTAGAGAGCTGAGTTTAGTTACCATCCTCCACAAGTTGCCTCTTAGCCAACGTCATTGACAGTTGTTGGCAGTTTGAAATCAATTAGCCACAGGAGCATCTATTGTTGTATGTCACAGCAATGAAATCCCAATGAGTTCTTTGCTTGGCCTTTTGGCAAATGATGATGAGTACAAGTCGAGCACAAAGGCAGCACAAACACAGGCCAAAGGCCACAAGAAATGAACAAGAGAATGAAAATAACAAAAAAAAAAATCACATAATACAAAAGGAGCAAAATCACGATAGTCGCAAGAAAAAATGCAAAAAAAAAGAAACACGCAAGATAATTGTTAAGAGCTTTCAACTGGTAGATATCCTGTAAACTAATGTGGCTCATACTATAAAAACTAATAAATAAAAATGATTCTAATACCATATTATACGAATACAGAAATATAGCCTTTATTTTGAAAAATGTAATTTTATTTGCAAAGAATTGGATGTACTTTTTGAAGATCACCCGGCGTGCGTTGCTACGCGCTAGAACCACAAAAAAAGTAAGATAAAAAAAATAAACAATTTATTTATTTTCTACAAAGTCACTATGATTTAGGACTATTGCTCTATTGCTCTACTTGGTATGATTTTCAAACAATTTTCAAATGCAATTTCCACCCATTTTCCGATATATTTATAGGAAAATTTTTACAGAGCGCCAACCTACGATATAATAGAAAGCTGCAGTAAAAATTTCCGGTTTCTAACTTCTACCGTTTAATGAGCTCATGGGTCAGTCTGATTCAACAGCTTTATATAGATAAAGTCGTTATATTCAAGCCTGAAACTCAATCACTTAGTCAATCATGAAGTGGATCATAATATAAAAGGTTTCAAGCCAGATTTGCATTCATTTTGAATTTAAAAAAAAAAAATATAAAAAAATATAAATTAAGGAACTATAAAACTGAAAAAAAAAAATACTAAAACTTAAAGAAGTGCTTTATCATCTGATTAGAAAATATCCATTATAACCTTCTTAAGCCATTTGATGGGTATAGGGTATAAGAATACGTTGAACGGCTTGTTTGTAGCCGCCTCATATCCTACTATCGAAGCAGGCAATCAAGGATAACGCGCATTATCCCAGCATCCTCTCTTCTTTGCCACCCACACACAGACACAGACACACACACACACACACACACACACACACACACACACACACACACACACGCATACACATATGAGTTGGGTGTTTGCGTCGTTGCGACGCCAGAGTATATAGCGCTGGTTTAGCATTTTTATGTGCCCCGACCACGATTACACCCCGTCCATGCCTACAAAGACATTATGTAGTTGGCTTTATCACAAACGATTTGCCAAACACAATATGACGACGACCAAGACCCAAGACTAAGACCAAAACCAGTAGCACATCCAAGACGAAGTCACTGCCAAAGGCGACCACAGAAACTCGCATATAAATTGATAGTTGACAGGCGACAAATATGTCAATTTCAATTGATAGACATACAAGTAAAATAAAAATTGTGAACGCTATTGTTATATATGTATGTTGTATTAGTTGGTCAACAATACTTCAAGGTCTCTAAATACTATATAATATTTTCATAGTAGAAAAATGAAACCAAATCGAAAAAAAAAATTTATTGTAACTTATCTTAAATACTTAGAAAACTATGCCAAAAAATTCAAATCTAACTATAAGAAGCATATTAAGTTCAACAGTTAAGTATATTGATTTTTATTTTAAATCTATTACTATGCCTTTTCTTTAAAAAAGTAAACAGAGAAAAGCTCTTATTATATTTAAATACATATATAACATAAATTCACGAATTTACCTTTAAGTAATTCAAGACCTCAGTAAAAAAAGCCGTATTTCTTTACAATCTTTGAAATTTCACTTAAAACTTTATATATATTAATAAATAAATAAAGAAATTTCGTATTGTTATGCTTTATATAAATATATTGGTATGATGATAAAAAAAACAAAAATTGTTTATTTTAAGGTATTTTTTATAATTGTAAGATATAAATTCTTTTTTCTTCTTGTTTCCTTCTTATACTTTTGATTGAAAAATATTTTTAGAGAATGTTAAAAGTAGGAAAAAAATAAGGACACCTTAAAAACAATGTCGTCGCCTAATTAATAAATAAATTTAATAAAAAAATTTAATTAAAATTTGAACGGTAAAGACACTTTTCACTTTGTTAGTTTATTAAATTTCTTCAACTTATTTTAATTAAAGTCCAAAGCAGAGAGCTAAAAGTGTCCTGTAAATAATATCAAATTTGACTTTTTCTAGCTCTTAAAATTAGACTGGAAAATTCTTTAATAAATAAAAAAAAAAGTTGTTCTTATAACTGTCAAGTTGCTTAAAAATTGTTTTTAGTTATTAATTCAAATTTTTTTTTAGACCGACTTAAGCAATTGGGTTAACATTTTCTTTGAGCACATTACCAATTTTAGATTGTAATATTTTGTTTTTTATTTTTCTTTTCGTTTTTTTTTTTTTTTTTTTGCCTGGTGTGCCATGAATTTTAGGCCACGTCGTCGAAGATATTTTTCTGTAGTTGGTGGCAGTTTTGTTTACTTGACGCCGGTGACTTTTAGGTCTACCGTTTATATGGCACATAAAATGAACAAGAACAACTACAACTGGGAGTACAACAAGGAATAACCCACAAGCCAGAGGCAAGTCAAGAATTTATTTTTTTTTTTTTTGTTATTCTTTTTTTTGGGGTTAAGGGTTCCTTTTCGGTTTGCCAATGAGCATGTGTAATGACAGCATGGCTTGGCTTGGCTTGGGGTAGAAATTGTGGGTTTGGAGTCGGGTTGGGGTTTGCTACTTTCAGTTGGCTGACTTGACTGAGAAATTGATTTCGTAGCTAGTAGTTTCTAGTTCTAGCTAGCTGGATCAGCATGTAAAACTATATTTATAATTTTTTTTTTTTTTAATTAATAGCAATCGCTTAATCTGTGACTAGCTAAAATTTCTTTAAATATTTATATGATCAACTTTTCTTCAATATGTTCATTACACTAGGTAACACATAAATTGTATATTTTACCAAAACCTACTTTTTCTGATACATATGGTGCCCCAAATGACGAAAAACCACTTTAAAAATTTTTGGTGAGTTTTTTCTTGAAAAATTTTTTAACTCTGGTATTTATTTTTTAGCTTTTTTTCAGAGGCGAGCCTGCAGATTTTAGCATTACTCGAGAATCTTACAGCCGATTTTCAAATGCTTTACGTTTTCTGAAAGCTAATAAATATATCTATTAATCATACATATATTTGTTATAACAAATGTTTCTTTTTGTATCCTTAACTAAACCTACTTTTGCTGATACGTATGGACTTACAAACGGCGTAAAACCACTTTAAAAATTTTCCTATGCTGAAAACTTTTTTTTTTAATATTTGAAATCTGGTATATTTTTTTAAGCAACGAGCTTGCAGTTCATTACATTATTATTGTACACTAAATTCAAAGATTCTAATATAAAAGACTTCCCAAAAAAAAAAAATAATATATAATATATTGTAATATATAATTTTTACTAGAACTTAATTGCTTGTAATTATACGATTGCAAAAATTTGTATTTGATTTTTATCTAAGCTAAGAATGCATATCTGAACTATTTGTATTTGAAAATGACATTATATTTAATTATAATATTATTAATTGTATAGAAAACTTAGTCTGTAACTAAAGTAATCTTAAAAAGAGCACTCTAACTTATTGTTATCTTTTGCATTAAATATTTATATATAATATCAAATTTATAATAGCAAAAGTTTATCTAAGTAGCACCGACAGTGCTGTCATCTCTGCCTTTTTATCAATTTATTTACAATTGTATACACCGACAATACAATACACAAACTTTTGAGATATATTTTAGAAGAAAAATCAGAAAAGTAAATATATATATATATATTTTTCAAAATTTTGTACTCGAAATAATTAATTCAATGAGCCATGACAACATTATGTTTATGCAAAAAGCATATTTATACCAAGGAGCTGGTACGCAACTTCTATGAGAGCATCCTGATACTAACATTGGGTATCCTGTTGCAATTGAATCAATGGCATGTCCTTTGCCTGTTAAATACCCAGCATATAAACGATGAGCTAGCCGAAGTGATACCACAATTGAAAGTCTTTAACTGGTCAACCATGTTCTTTAGCAGTGGCCTATTGCTAACCCTATTGCAATATCGCCCTAAATGGATTCAGAATTATAAGCCAAATATGCGAAATTTATTTTTATTATTGGAAATATTTGTCATCATGTTTATTGTGGATTATGTGCTCCTCTTAATGTGGCAGCCATTTATTAATATATTTCATTTGGGCCTGATTGCATTGGGCCATTCCCAATATCCATGGATGATATATATATTAAATAATATACCTGCACTATCCACTTGGCTGATTGAAGATGCTTTCTACTTTTTACGCTTAATGGTATCTCTATTCTGGTTCCTACTGGCCCTTGAAGCTTCAGGTAAATCACTATATATATATATAGTTTTCCCAAATATATATTTATTAAAAAATTCTGACAACTTACTCAGCTCCCAAATGGCGTTTGTCCATTGATTTTCTAGTATTGGGTCAATTGCCTGAGTTACCAATCGTAAAGCGCAATCAACGCAAACGCATTCGGGCCAAGAAAATGTTGATCTCGAATTAGTACAATACCTAATTATAACAAAATATTTTCATTGCTATTTAAACTAACTAAATTAATATTATTCGGGCCAAAGAAATGCTGATCTGATAAACAAAAAATGCTCATTATTATTTTAGTCGACAAATTTTAGTAGTGCCACATTAAATAAAGCAATTATTTTATAAATATATACTAATTTTTGCCAAAGTCTTATTTAGCTAATCGAATCTATTTTATGGATACATACATATACACTTCTAGCCATTTGAATAGTACAGCTCTTAAGTGTTGTTTTCAATCGTTCCCCACTCCCAAGCCAAAAATACTAGGGACTTAATTTTATTTTTAAATTAAAGTCCTTTTTATTTATATCATTTAATTAGAAAGAAAATTTAGTGTACAAGCTATAGGAATTAATAAAAAAAATATTAACCAAAAACTGCCAAAATGCAGGATGCTAAATTTGCGCGATTTAAGGGCTGTCCTATTCAAATGGCGCGGAGTGTAAAGTGTAATGCAAGGCGGCAATATTTTTCTTAATTGGGTATCTATATAGATATATAAAAATGCTCTTAAGAATAAACTGCATTTATTTCGTTTTCTTAATTGTTATTTCTGAACATTTTTAATGATAAAAATAATTGTTTTTTAACAAAACCTTTAAAATTACCAACTATCTATTAAAATTGTATTAGTAAGTTCTAATAAAGCTGTGGCATTATTTCTATAAGCTATGTGAAATATTCTCAATCAGCAACAATCGCTTGCATATAGCTAGATACATATGTTCTTTTCATATTAAAGACAATAAAAAAAACTAAAAATATCTTATTTTGTTTAAATAAGAAAATAGAACAATTTGGCAGTGAGTACTCTGATATTTGTTATACATATAATTATTACAATATGTATGTTGTTAAAAGTAATGAGAAAATTTATTAATTATGTCATAATAAATATTAAAGTTGTATCAAATATTATATTACACAGCTTAGCAGAGAAAACTGTCACTGAACTGCTTAAAATGTCTTTTTAAATTAAATCATAAATATTTGATATAAATAATTTATTATTATTATTAAAGTTGTTTCAGATATTATATTACACAGCTTAGCAGAGAAAACTGTCACTGAACTGCCTAAAATGTCTTTTTAAATTAAATAATAAATATTTAATGTAAATAATTTATTATTATTATTAAAGTTGTATCAAATAATATATTACACAGCTTAGCAGAGAAAACTGCCACTGAACTGCTTAAAATGTCTTTTTAAATTAAATC
Organism: Hirtodrosophila alboralis; assembly: GCA_035043045.1. Taxonomy (NCBI): domain Eukaryota; kingdom Metazoa; phylum Arthropoda; class Insecta; order Diptera; family Drosophilidae; genus Hirtodrosophila; species Hirtodrosophila alboralis. Next base: position 480,087 of record JAWNNH010000522.1, on the reverse strand, counting down.
ATAAATATTTAATATAAATAATTTATTTTTTGTTTTATTTTATTTTAACGTTTTATTTAATTTTTGTACTTAATGCTTTGAAAGAGATTTCATGCATTTTGTGTACATTTACATATTATTGAAACAATCAAAATCTTGCTCACTATTTCGCTCACTTTTCTCTCTAATGCTCTCTCTCTCTCCCTTTCTCTATCTCTATTTCGATTTAATTCTTTTATGCTGTTCCGGCAAATGCAATTATGATATCATATTATGAAAAATCGACATATTACAATTTTAGCTATCTCAAAAATATCATTTAACAATCAGAAACGCGTAATTACAGACACTACAAAATAGTCACACTCGCACACCCTACTCGCACACACACACATTGTGGTTTATACACACACATACACAGGTGTTTGGAGCGGTTGCCTGGGGGGTGTTAGTTAGAACTGCCGAAATATGCCTAATTATAAGGCGCATTAACATACCTGTATACACTTGCGGTCACGCCCACTGCGCCCACTTTTAATTGAATTTATGAAACGCAATGCAAATGTTTAACTGTGGTCAATGTTACTGTTGTTGTTGGTTTTATTGCAATTGTTGTTTTTGGTATAATATTGGTGTTATGGTCGGTCACTGCTGGACAGAAGGAATATGAAACGATAATTGCTTTTTAAATTTAAATAATTATATTATTCATTTATTTAGTAACATTGTCAATGTGCACAAACACACACACACACAGTTCGTGGTATAACGAGCTTTTGGCATTACACAAACACATTTAATTAGAAAGATCACGAGGCGCGTCCAACGGACTAACTGAACGATCTAAAAGGAATTTGCACGGCAGTACACAAAGAAAAAAATGGAAAAAAAAATAAACTCAAAATTTTAGAAAATCAATGAAAAATAATGAAAAAAAAAATTTGTATAAAAAAAAAATTGTAAATAAAATAAAATAGCTATTTAAAATATGCACAACGCACGCGAGCCGAAAATAAAATAACAATGCGAAGGCAGCCGAAAATTCGAGCCCAACATGCAACTTATGCGAATGGCAAACAGCAACCGAGTGGCTACCAATCCGCCAAAAAGTCCGCCCAGTGGCAGACAGCAGCGGCGTCGACGTAGCTGCAGCAGCGGAAGAGCTGCGACGTCGACGTAGGCGGAACTACAATAAGAAATTTTAGATTGAGAATTAAAAAAATCGAGAATTGAGCATTTACTTTGCATTTTTAGTGCAAAGATGCCGACAGTTGTTATACTCTGTGCCCTCAACGGTATAATGAGTATATTGGATTTATGCACTATCGCAAATGCAATTCCAAGGCTTGTATACCCCCTGCAACTACAAAAAGTTTTAGAATTTTACCACAAAATTTGTATGGCATTGAAATTAGATTTTCTAGTTCAAAATAAATATATATCTACTTATATGTATATATAATTTGACTTTGTAGTTAAAAAAAATATATATCTATTTAAATGTCTATATAAAAATGGAGCCAAAAACATTTATAGGTATTCATAAATTGAGAATTGCTGGGCCGAAATGGCTCAATTTTTTTTCAGATGAGAGTTATTGCCAGAAGAGGGTTTATAGAAAATAAAAGGTTGGGAAAACTTTCCGAAAAAGTCGCTAGCGCTTTAACAGATGTACTCACTGTTAACGTAAACAGCACTGTTAATGTTTACAGCACTGTGTTGCATTGGAAGGGAGCGTAGCAACGCACGACGGGAAGGCTAGTATATTATATACTTATGCTGGAGCAGTATTACTTTTAAAAACTATCTAGACAATTCTATTCTACCTTTCATTTTTCAAGTCCCTCAACTATATTAAGAAACTTTTTTATCGATTTTAAAATCGATTTACAGCTACATTTTTGTATGAAAATCTTTTTAAAATCTTAAAATATTTAGAAACAAACTTTAATATTGTTAGAACTAAGTATCTACTTGGTCCTTGGTCAAATTTTAATATAATGTGAACATTATATTTTACAGCTTCCCTATTATGGGAATAATTAAAAAAAAAATAATTGACAATCGATGAACAATTAAGTTTAAGTATGGAAAACCTTACAGCAAGGGCAGCCAAAAAATGTTAACTAACACAATTTTATAGCTAAAGTCATCAAAATTAATATACTTATTAGATTTTATATTATTTAAACAACTTTTAAACAGAGTAAGCAACTGTCGTGAGCTTTTACTGATTGCAATGTTTTTACTTGTTGCTGTTGTTATTGTTGATATTGCTGTTGTGACTAATTGTAATAAGCCAACAACAGCAACATTTATTGCAATTGCCAGTCAGTATGTGTGTGTGTGTGTGTGTGTGTGTGTATCTATGTGCAGGCATCGTTAGTTTCAATCGGGCTCGCTGCCTAAATATAGTAAATAATTAAAACTGTACGAGGCGAAGCATAAAAACAAAAGGCAAACAAAGCAAATAAACAATAAAGCGCAACAGATACGGCAAAGCGCAAATTTGTTTGCCATAATCCACGTTTCTTCCCCTCCCCCTCCTGTCCATCTCCTATTGCTCTTCAATTGCCATAATCCACATTCCCCCGCACACACTCCCTGCTGCCATTGACCTAGTAAGCAACGAATAATGTAGACGCTACCTAACGACAGGTGGCGCTCGTGGCTTAGTTCATAAAATACAATAATCCTGTATTTTGAACTTTATGCCTTAATCCACAAAGGAATTATATTTTTATCTTAGCCTAGTACGTAGCTTTCAAATGACATTATATATTTGTTATTTATATGATAGCTTAGAGTAAAAAAAAACGTTTTAAAGGTGTTGTTGTTTAGATAATTATTTCCGAGAAACTGAAATATTTGAAAAAAAATTTAAAATAACTTTTTCAGAATTGAGTACAACATTTAGAGTTCGTATTTTTATGTCTAAAATCAGACATCAAGGCTGTAAATACAGTTTCTATTGTTATTTGTAGGAGAGCACATTGAATTTAACAAAAAACGAAAGATAAATTTTAGGGGATAACAAAAAACTAGTTACATATAAATTTTCTATGTGTTATTGTAATTATAAAAAAATGAAATTATTTTAAATTAAATGTAATATAACTTAACATTTCAGTATCATTTAAAGTTCAATCAAGACAAAAATATAAAATATTATCTTTAAATTAATATTTAATTATTATTTCATTGTCATATAAAGTACACAACGATAACCCAAATGCGAACCCATCGTAGCGCCTCCAAAAGTCGAACGCGCAAAGAATAAAATTCAGAAATTGCGTACATAAGAGGCGCATTTAATGGGCAACAATCGACGCACCTAAGCGGACGCGAACGTGGACGCGGATGCGGATTTGGTCGGTGGCTATCGTTGCTGTTGATGGCCGGAGCCGGAGCCGGAGCGAACGCGTCATTGACGTCGCCGTCGACGCTGACTTCGGTTGCCGTCGCGGCAGTGGCAGCAGCAAAAACGATGCACTATGGAATTGCTGCTTAAACATTTTTTAAAAATTTTTATGTAGACAATTATTTTCTTAGGTAAAAAATATTTTAAGTAAGTCAGAATAATATAGTTGATTCGGAACTACGAGACATTCTGCATTCAGTCCGTAAATCGCAAATACTTATATTTGCAGATATACATTTCATTCAAGCAGTGCAAAGCAGTGCAAAAGCAGTATTTGCATGGCAGGTGGCTGTGGCTGCTGCTAAAGGAAAAAACAATAACTTCAGTGATTATTTATTATTCGATCGTGTTAAAATAAAACACATCAAAGTAATAACTTGAAAACTGTTTTTATCGAATTCTGGTAATGAGGGAGTTAGTATCGGAATATTGAAATAAACTCAATCTGCGTATGGTAGAAAGGAACTTACTTATCAAATTTTGTGTCTCCAGCTCTTATAGTCCCCGAGATCTCAACGTTTATGCAGACAGGCAGACGGACGGACAGTCAGATAAACGGACTTATAAGGCTAGATCGATAAGGCCTTTGATCCTGTTCAAGAATATATATACTTAATATGATACTTATGCCTGTTACATACTTTTGCGCAGTCTAATGACCTCCTATTATACATTTTCATTGGGTAAAAGGTGCACAAACATGTTTAAAATGCATTTTAAAAAATATATCATGTTTAAAATTCAACTTAAATACAAATGAAATCAGAAAAACATGCATTCTCTTTTGAGCATGTTAAAATAGTTAGAAATTTAGGGAGAGAATTTACTACACATACTTCCCATCTCAACTGAAAATTCTCATCTCTAACAAAACTTAATCGATTTCGACATTTTTAATAATTTATTTTAGTAATTATTTTTACCCAAAAAAAAAATGCATTAATTCCACTGTGCAACGCTTTGGCGGCAGCAATAAACGGAACGCATAAACGAAATGCTAAGGAATTGAACGCAGCCAATTATTGTTTATTTGTTTTAGTTGAACTGATCGAACACACTCAGGGGATGGAGGAGCATGGAGAGATTGGGAATTGGGATGGATAACTGGGAGTGTGTTTGTAGTGTGTTAGACTGCAGAGAGGGTAGTGGGCAGTTGTGGGTAAAAATATTGGGTGTTGGATGGGGAATGAGGTGCTTTGCAGGCAATGCGAGAATTGCCTACGCTGTAATTTGAATTTGTTCATCGAGAGAAATTTGTTCATGTATCGTGTACGTGGCATTGTTTTGCATTTGTAGCGTTTATTTGTTTGTTTGCTCGATGCCAGCGGCAGCGCTGTCGCAGCGGCGCAACGTGGCAGTGGCAGCGTCAGCGTCAATTTTATAGTTAGATACAAATATACAAAAAAAAAAGATACAAAAGCTATTTTCGTTTTTATTTGGCAGCCTTTTCATTATAAATAGTTGGGCTGCCTAGATAAACAGACGCCGAATGTTGCCCGCACGAATTTACTCATACACACACACACACACACACACACACACACAACTACATAGATACTTGTTGTAGCTGCTAGATACTTTTATCGCTGTGCCTCATCAATTAAATATGCACGTGGTGCTGGCCACAATGCACTCGCATATTTGCAATATAAACCAAAACCATGGCAAAAACTGACACTGCGATTCCATTATTATTATTTCATGTTCAATTTGGTAGCTCGAAATAGGAAACCGCAAAAGCAAACGGTAATTAAACACCCCCAATCCCGAAACCAAACCACATCAAAATTAACTACACCACTCAAATGGGGCACCTCAAGTTCACTTTAAACATTGAACGCGTGTAAATTTTGTAGGTGTGGCCAGGCATTTCACATTCAGCTCTATACCAAACCAGCCACAATATGTGAGCAAGCAAGTGAGCATATTCGACTCGATAATACCCTATACTAGCGCTACAAGGCCATAATTAATGGTTTTTAAGTTTATCGGCCACAAAAGTGATTAAATCTGATTCAAATCGATAGATATGCATCAAGCAGTACACTGCTTGTATTTAAAGCAGTTCAGCAGTAACACAGCTTTAGCGTATTTTAGTAATACTATAGCAGTTTCTTGAAAAACTTTAATGTTTATTAACATATCGTTATTAAATAGTTTCCATAGATATCCTGTAAAGTTCCTGTGCATTCCTGTTTGATTCTAGTTTTGAAAATTTTGTTTTATTTGTAGAAATTCGAACAAGTAACAAACACATTGTTTCCTTTACCGAAGCTACATTTTTTTGATACATATGTATCCCCAGATGATAAAAAAAAATTTTTTTTAATTTTTCTATGGTTAACCTTTTTTTATTTAAATTTTTCTTAATTCTAGTATATTTTTTAAATTTTTTTTTAAGAGGCAAGCTTGCAACTATGTTAATTAATCGGCAATCTTAATGCCGATTTAAAACAGCTTTACGTTTTTTGAAAGCCAATAAATAGGTCTATAAATCATTCATATACTTTATTATGTTTAAATCAGTAGTTTTGCACCTATATAATTTTGAATTAATAAAATTATTTTTTTTGAGCGGTATTTTTTACGATTTTTTGACTTTACAATTAGGGGAACATTTTTTTGTACTTTTCTTCTGTGTGATTACATAATCGCATTCATTAGGCGTCGTTTAAGATATTAATTTTTGAAATCGATAGTTAGACAACGAATAAAAAACATTTTATAGCTAGATATGTTTTTGTAAATATTGACTTATAATTGTTCATTAACCATTAAAAAGCGATATTGAAGAGTTAAATGAATATGACTTGATAAACTGAAATATTTACTATAAATATATATCCTGCTGGCTATACAAACACTTTTGTCCAACGAAATTATACTTCCAGTCATATTTTATGAATATAGGGTATCAAATTATACAACATTTCCAAGCATAATGAAATCATGTGCAAAAACCAGAAATGAATTAAGCCCTGGCAAAATGAAAATGAAATGATTGCTTGAATGAACTGAAATGGAGTGCGACTGACCGCAAATAACAAAAAGTCCTTAACGATGGCAACCGCAGTGGGTTGTCTTTTAATTTCCTTTCTGGCACAAAATTGCCACAAAACGGTAGATATTAATGAGCTTATAGCTACTTATTCATAAAAATAACCTTGGTTTAAGGACTAACTTGTGTTTATATATTTATGAATGTGAAACTCAACAGCCGATGTAGAATAATTTCCATTTGCATTGAAGTTGCATTTTTTAAATAAAAAAAAAAAAAAAACTTTCAATCAGGCTTTTGCCGGGAACTTGGGATAATTATGATGATTCTGACAGAAACTGGTTGGCTACAAAATTATATTAAATTCGTATTTATGGTATACAACTTGTAACTTATACCTTTACAGGAAAAAAAAAATTATTTAAAGGCAAAACGTAATTCTCTCATTAAGTTGCAAATTGGTCGCAGTAACCTGAACACCCGCTATAATACGCTGCATATCACATTGAGTAAGTTCAGTTTATGCTTTTCATTCATTAATTATGCAGTTCGCTTTGATTTTTAACAATTTCCTTTTGCCTTTCAGCAATTTTCTTTTCATAATTGCAAATTGAACGGAGCTCTGGTCGATTTCGCTTTTCATTCTTATTAATTTTCAAAATTCAGGGAAATACTTACTCACGACTTGTGTCCTTTGCCAGTTGTTCTATATTTTCCCTCTGTACATTTTTTATTCTTGGTTGAAAACATCAGTTTTATATGCAATTTCAACTGTAATTAACTAAAATGTCCAGAACGTGTGTGTGTGTGTGTCTGTTTTATTACTTGTAACAGTCGTTAAATAAATTGTTTAGACATTCACAGACAGCTGCTACAATTTTGTTTATACTTACGTTATGGTAGTAGAATGTATAGTACTTTTAATTAACCTTGTAAGCTGAACAACTACTTTGTTAGTTTAGAGTGGTCCCAGAACAGCTGTTCAGTTCGCATAGATCTTTTGTGAGTAGTATAGCATTATTATATAATTGCTTGAGTGGCAATTTGTGTATTAAGTTAATCATTTTGAAAATAAGTAAACATTATGTGGTCATATCGTTTTTAAAATTTTTATTTGAAGTAAGTAATATTTTCTGACAGTAACAAGATAAATTTCCCTTTTTCTTATCGTTTTTGTTTTTGTTTTTTTTTTGTTTTTTTATTTGTTTTTAGTTTTGTTTTATTACTTTTAAAAAAAATATGGTAAAAGAAATTGCATTTTTTCTTTGTTGTGGTTTATAAGTAAGTATGTATATAAGTATTTTATGTATACATAATAATCATTGTCGTAATAATAAATAACAGTAAATAGTTATAAAAAAAAAAAAAGAATGAAAACAAAAACAGAACAAAAAGGGAAATTGCTTTTTTTCATAATTTTTTTTAAATATATTAAATTTCTAGATTTCGTGTTTTTGTTTTTTTTTTAACGTTTCTTAGCAAATAAATCAGATTTGAGATTTGCTAAAGAGTATCACTAAAAATGTGTTGTTTTTTTTTTTTTTTTTTTTTGGTTTTTTTTAACCTTTTTTTCAATCTCTCGTTTTGTTTTTAAATTTTTATATATAAGTATGTATATTATTATTATTATTATTACGGTTTAATGTAAATGTTGCGTTGCTCAGACACTGCACATAAAATAATTATTGTAATATTTGATTTGTTAGACCAATTGTCATGTTTTTATATATATATATAGTATATATATATGTATATATTATATTAATATGCAATGTATGTATATATATATATAAATACATGTATTATATATATACTATATAATTGTAAAATATTGCTTGTGAAACGTTTAACTTGACATTCGTGCATTGTCAATGTCGGCTGATTTTTCAGACCGCTCATTGCAAAAATTATTATATTTATTTTTCTATTTTTAATTCATTTCTTTCTTTTTTTTTTTAATGGTAACTATGTTTTCTCATTCTTCGTATTACAATTGACTTTAATGCCTTGCTTTTATTGCCAGAAAAAAAAACTGTCTTAGCTGCAGGGCGACCAAAAAAAAAATCAAGTTCTTACTTACTTTTTACTGTTTGTTTGTTTGTTTGTTTGTTTTACTTAAGACCCGTCATATTTGGTGTTAACAAAACTTATATTGTAGTTCCCTTTGGGCCTGGGCCTTAGCTTAGCCTCAGTTTATATGCATGTACTAACTGTGAGTGTGTTTGTGTGTGTGTGTGTGTGAGTGTGTGTAGATGTATGCTCTTAAGTGTTATTTACAGCATTTTGTTAAAAAAAAAAAAAAAAAAAATAATTTTTGAAAATATCTTCTTCTTTTTCTCATATAGTATAATATATGTTGAATGTTTATTTTGAATTTTCTTTTTTTTTTGTTTTTTCCTTCTTCAAATTTAATATTTTATATTTGTTACGTATAACTACTAAACTACACACACATTTGTTTTTGTTTTTTTAATTTTTTGTCAGCTATATCACTTTCGAATTATTTAATTATTGATTAAGTTTTCTTTTCTTGTATTTTTTTTTTTTTTTTTTGGTTTGTTTTGTTTTGTTTTGCATTGTATATTGTATTTATTTATATGTTAGTATATTAGTATATAATTTTGTTTTTTTTTTTTTAGTTTTATCGAAGAATTTCAGTGAGGTTCTTAGAAGCGTTTGTATTGTTGTTGTTGTTGTTGTTTCGACTTTCATTAGATTGTAGTGCTTACTATAAGTATATTTTTAGTATAGTAGGTATATATAGGTATATAGGCTATATGCATATATATATGTATGTGTAAATGTATATCTATGCCGTTTGTTGTTTTGATTTGATTTGATTTGGTTTTTAGCATTTTTTATGTTTTGGGCGACAGATTTTAATATATATATATATATTTTTATTCAATTTTGTTTTCTTTTTCTTTCAATTTATTAAATTTGGTATTTTTTTTTTGTATTTTTGCTTAGGCGTGCGCTTAGTAAGTCAAAAAGAATTAGAAAATTAATTAGGAAAATATTGCAGATATTGCATAGAAATGATTAAATATATTTTATATGTACTTTTTTTTTATGTACTATGTAGTATTTTTTATGTAATTGCCAATATATTCGATGCTGGTGCCGAGTTGAATAATTTTCGAAGCGTTTTTGGACAAATTGACTTAAGGCCACTCATTAAAAAAGAGACAAAGTTTTTTGCAAAATAAACAATAAAAATGCGTGTGAGCCATGTCCATAAGAATGGTGGATTTTATGATATATGTAGTATGGTATATGGTATTTTTTTTTCATTTATGAATATGGGCATATTGTTAGGCATTTATAGTATTATCTAAGCATGTATATTTCACTAGAAATATGTATATATGCATACATATTGATTTTGTGTGTATATATATTTATTTATTTAGAAGTATTTTGGGTAAGTGTGTGACGATTTATATATTTTGTATGTATATAAAACTAATGTGGTGTTGTATGTGTGTGTGTGCATGATTTAGCCATTTTCATAAGAAGTAGCAAATGTGTATTTAAGTTTATATATACATATATGTATGTATATATATAAATATATATATTTTTAGTTAGTTTTGTAATAAAATAGTAACGGGATTATTAAATCAATGCAATAATAAAGCTGAACCGCATATAGAATAGAAATTAAATCGTATGATGGATTTGTATATTTTCTCTTTTTTTTTCGGTTTTTGTTTTTTTTTTTTTTTGACTCTCAAACGGGGCTTTTAGTCACATAGAAAGATAGAGGAGAGAGACAGAGAGAGCTGACTATTGTTGTTTGCTGTTGTTGCTGTTGTTGTAATTGTTGTTGTAGATCTTGTACTTGTTGTTGTTGTTGCTGTGGCGTTTTCTTGTTTAGTTTTTGGTTTTTATATTTTTTTTAGAATTTTTTATATTTTTTTTTATTTTTTTTTTAAACGGCATGTTGTTTGTTTTGTTGTAACTGTGCGTTGTTTATTTTTTTTTTTTTAACTCTTGTTATTTTTACTAAACTAACAGATCTGTTTCCATTTCCGAATCGAGTCGAATTCATTTTCGTTTTTGTGCAAAAAGCAAATATTTCGTTTATAGAAAGTTCTATTTGCAATCGATTTTTTTTTTTTTACAAATCTCAATTGAAATCGCAAACAATTTTACGAAATTGAAAGCAGCGAAAAATTTGCATTTCGAAAATGGAAACCGAACTTTGTTTATTTTGTTAGTTTCGGCGACTATTGTCAAATTTTGCAACTACTTAATATAATTATTAAAATAAAAATATATAATTTTGGTAAAGAAAATATATAAATTGGAAAATTTGTTTCGGGTTAATTTGCGCTTTATTTTGGTTTTTGCGTTCTCATCTTTGCGCAAGGATGTGTGTATGGGTGTGTGTGTGTGTGTGTGTGTTTGTGTGTAGATGTGTATGTGTGTATGTGTGTGCCTAATTGCAAATATTGCGTTAAGGTTTGCGCGGCTTTTGCACTTGTCATTGATTAATGCCTGTTTGTCAATTAATTAATTAATTACGTTTTCTGTTGCTGTTTTTGTTGTTGTTGTTGTTTCGCCACCTATAATCCATATAAAGTGTATATATATATATATATACTATATATTTTTATAAGTATATATATAGTTTCATATAATTTATGCATTTTCGTTTCTTGCTTCTGTATATCAACAATGCTTAGGTGTTAATTTTTAATGTTTTTTTTTTTTTTGTTTTTATCATTATTATTATTACTTTTTATAAATATCTCGAAGGCTGCGTTCGTTAAGTGTTTTTCTTTTTTTGTTATGTGTGGTGTATTTTTATTTTTTTTTTAATTCAAATATGCAATGATTTTTGTTACTAATATTTGGTGTATGCTCAAAAATTGATTTACGTTTCTCGTTTTTCTTCAATTCATTTCAATTCAATATTTTTTTCTGTTTTTTTTTTTACTTTAATTTATGTTTTTCATAGCTATGACTACGCCACAATTTAGATTTTAGCCATATCTTTGTGTGTGTATAAATCTATGCATATATATATATATATGTATATATATATACATATATATATATGTATATAATTGAATTTTAATTCGTATATATCAAAAAAATTATTATCAATTTGAATGTTAATCGACGCGCGAAATTTGAGGAAAAAGAGGAAATAAATATTAGATTGAATCTTTAGTTGGGCGATTTCTGATTGCTTTTATCGGTTTTTGCATTTGCATAGATTTTCAATTTTGTTTTGTTTTTTTTTTCGATTAATTATGGTTTTTTTTTGGTTTTTATATATAGTTTCAGTTATTTTCCTTTTAGGATAGTGTAAAATGTTAGCCAAAAATCAAAAGCACTGTCTTTTTTTTTGTTTTTTTTTACTTTGTCAAGAAACTTTTCGCTGCGTTTTGCTGTTTTATTAAATATTTGTTGTTGTTGTTGTTTTGTTGTTGTTGTTGTTGTTGCGCGTTTTTCTCTATATATATATATTCGATTCGTTTAACCACCACCTAAACTTAACGCCTGAACTATACGTGGATCAGCTTTACTACCCTCACGAAATTCTTCTAATGTTAATTTGCCATCATGATTTTTATCCATTTGATCGAATATTTTATCCACACGCTTCTGCGGCGTATTTTCATCCTCCGATTGCGGTTGTTGTCCCTAAATATATATATATATATAAAACACCAACGAATTGCTTAATATCACATCATCATCAAAGACAATTGTTTATATTTAGGGTATGTACATATGTATTAGCTTAACTTACCACCATCTGATAGATTGCATCCACAATGTTATACATCTCCTCTCGCGTTATGTAGCCATCATTATCCACATCGTATAGACGGAAGGCCCCTGTACATATATATAAATAAACACACAAATATATACAAGTATATATCAAAGGTTAAACAAATGGAAAATGCCATATGCCAATTGACATTAATTGAAGTCGGAGCCAAAGCGCAATGGCCAATCAAAACTGATTGGCCTCATTATTATTATTTTGGCCAAAACAAACTCTCACACACTTACATTGCAGTTTCTCGTCCAGGTTGCCCTTCGATGTGACGGATAAGGCGCGTATGAACTCTTCAAACTCAATTGACCCATCCTGGCAAGTACAAATATACAAAAACAAGATGAGAAGAGAAGAGAAAGAAGAAGGAACAGAAAGAGAAAACAACAGTAAAGACCCCCAGACAGCTGAAGGGTTTAAGGCGCCTTCAATAGCACCACCAGTCAACCCATCAACTCCATCACCACCAACACCAAAAAGCCATAAATAATATATAATATAATGAACGCAACTTTATGGGTCCCACGGGGCCGGGTCTTTAAAAACAGGAGCATTATAAATAAGATATATGAACGGTTTGATTTTTTTTTTTGTTCGTTCGTTAATTGAAGCTTTTGCTTTGGTTTTAAGATATTCTTAAATAAATATTAAATATATACATTTTTTTTATCAACAAACTATTGGCATTTTACTTAAATAAAACAAGTCGAAACACTTAAAGTTATAACAAAGTAAACAACTTGAAATCCTAATTGTTTAAAGTTTACTCTTTTAATATGCTCTCTGCCTAAGTGTTCATTTATTTTTCAACCTTTTGGATTTTAAATGATTTCGAGTACTATATTGAAATTAAATATATATTATAAACGACTAGGAATCTTGATTAAAATTAATAACTATTTATCAATGATAATAATTTGAATTAGATTTTGAAAAGTTTAAAATAAAGAAATATATATATATTATTTTGCCTGGCTTACAGTATATTTCATATAACATATTATCATATATATTACATTATTATTATTTTAAGTAGTATAAGAATTTATCATAATTATTTTCCAGTTGTTCGTAATTGCAAAGAGGTATCTAGAAAATACAATTTTGGATAGAAAATTCGCCTTAACAGATGTGCTCACTGTTAACGTATAAATCACCGTTACGGCAATAGCAGTAGACAGTATTTTCAGTATTTTTCATATGAAATAAGAAAATCACAGTATTTTTAAAATGAATACGAATTAGATTATATTATGTAAATGTAACGGGCATAACGCCACTAGAAATATTTTATTTTGCAAAACATATTCAACTAGAATCTGATTAGTTTAATTTTATTTTTTTTTTTTTTTTTTTTGAGGAATGAGCGTAGCAACGCACGCCGAGTACACTAGCTATATATGTGTATTTTATTTTATATCGAATTGAAATCCAAATATGTCTTTAGTGTCTCTGACTTTTCTTTTTTTGATGGACTATATTAAATTGCTACAACTATCGATTACAAAGTCGATAATACGATAATGCGTTCACATTTTTCACAATCTTGTGTCTTATAAAACTGCTGATTTCCTTTCGATTTGCTTTGTCGATTTCGTATTCTAAAATATTAGCTATGGTTTCAAAAAAAAATTGTCTAAAAATAAGTAACATAGCTTTTAAGCTATAAAAATCTACCCATCAAAGGAAATCGTGTATTTTATCAAATCAGAAACGTATCAGCAATTAGAGCATTCAAATGTAATTTAAACATATATTTTTATTATTTCAAATTTTTAGTTAAATTTAAATACATTTTTTAATTGAATAAATAAATACAATTCTGATTTCTTTTTGCTATTATTTATTTTTAAGCTTTCGTTTTTAAATTGACTTTCAATAGACGTATTTCAGGCAAAAAATAAAGTTTTGTAGCACCAATTTAAACACACTTACCCAATAGAGTATACACATTTCAGGCTTAAAAATAAATTTGACAGTATCACTCTATTGAACAATTGCTGCTAATTGGCCTAAATCGTCAACTTTTGCGCTCGAGTTGCGTACAAATTCATCAATGTCAATGAGGCTGCTTGCCAAGTGGCTGTTTGGCTCTTTGATGGTGGATTGTGGACATGGGGATAGGGGTTGTGGTATAGGGAATAGGGAATAGGGAGGGGTAAGGGCTGGGTGGGCAGTTGAACAGAGACAAGGACATTAGCTGTTGGCCTTAATACTCACATTGTTCTCATCGAAGACACGAAACACAAGCGATGCAAATTTACTGGGATCGCCTTGTGGAAAGAATTGTTTGTAGATTTTGATAAAACCCTGGCAAGAGATGAGAAACAATTAGGGCGTTGTTTTTTGGGCGTGACAGGACTTGGAGTGTTTGTGTGTGTATGTGTGTGTGTGAATATGAGAGTGTATTTCAAGTTATGTTCCAATGAGGCGCGCATTAATAAATTTCATTATCAACAGCAGACGACAGCAGCAACAGCAACAGCAGCAACAAAAACAACAGCAACAGTTGCCGTCAACACATTGGAAATGGCCTGCCATTCATTTTGGCAAGGACATTTTAGTGGGTTGTGGGGATATACATTTTGCAGCAACTGTTGTTGTTTATGTTTCTGCTGTTGCAAGAAATTAGTGTTCACATATTGAGAAGATTAACTTAATTAACTGTATGACTTGAATGAATTGAAGCTGCTTGTTATATGTGGGTGTGTTTGTTAGGTGTGTATGTGAGTGTATATATATATAGTATATTCTAATATATATTGCTACGTACTTGCTCTGTGAGTAAACCATTCGGACAGTCTTTTAAAAATCCTTTATGCCTGTTTACATATATTTTTCACAATTAGAATTGAGTAATTTATTATTTTAACACATTTTATTCTTAATACTCACCATTGACGTATTTCTTTTTCTGTAACTGAAAATAAACAAGATCATAAAAAATTCATGAATATTTAATAGGCGCAAACAACAGCACAATAACTATAAACCGCACAAATATTTCACTTATGTGAAAAACAAAAATGAAAAAAAAAATTAAAAATGAAAAATGAAAAAAAATAGAGTAGAGTAGCGAAAATAATAAATTTTTATATCGCAATGTGTTTAAATAATGAAACAAAGAAAACTAAATATATATTTATAAATGCTCGACTAGCTAGATATCCTTAAGATCAAGTAATTTAATATTTAATTTAATTTAATTTATGTTAATTTCGTATTGATACTAAACTATTTTCATATAGAAATGCAAAAAACCAATAACGGAACTAAGCAAAAATGACAATAATTTTATGAACTAATAGATAATATATACAAAAGTAGCAACAAATTTGGAGAGAATAAATACAATACAAAAAGAAAAACAAAAAATTAAATACAATTTTTCGAAACAAAAATGTAATAGTTAGGTAAAATTAAATTAAGAAATTATTATAAAAATACAATAAACAAATAAAATAGCAAAATAAATAGTTGATAATAATAAAATAAAATAAAAACAAAATTCAAGTTAATCATTATTTCAATCAATTTCAAGTAATAGTAAAATATTTTCTTTTTGGCAAAAATAACAATAATTTAATAAACAAATAGATAATTTATACAAAAATAAGCAATATATAAGGAAAGAATGAATACAATACAAAAACTGCAAATATAAAAAATACAGAAATGTAATAATTAAGTAAAATGAAATTCAAAAATTACCATAAAACAAAAAAAAATAAAATAATAAAAAAAACAGTTTAATAAAAATAGAAAAATTCAATAATTAAGTAAAGTTAAATTAAAAAGTGACTACATAAAAAAACAAAAAAAAAAAAAACAACAACAAAAAATTAATAAAAATGTTATAATAACAAAATTTAATTAAATTAAAATTGAGTTGATTATATGTAATAATAATAACGAATTTATAATAAATTAAAAGACTCTTTGTTTTGTTACTACAAGTGTCCTAATATGACATTATTTTATATTTTTATTTATATATTAATTAATAACATAAAAATAAACTATTCAGCAATAAAACATCAACTATGGCAATCAAATGTATACTATATAATATTTTATATTTATATAATAATGCAGAGTTGCTTTTAAAGCAAAGAAGCTTAAAATCAAAGTAAAGCACATCAGGTTTATTATAAATAAATAAATAAATAAAATCCCAAAAATCAAATATCAAATAAATTATATTAAATCGGTAATTTTCATCTAGAAAAATAATATAAAGATTATAATTGGCTCGAGGTCGAGGATTCCTATAAAAGATCGAGAAAATGTCGCTAAACATTAACTATTAAAAGAATATTAAGCCGAAAATATATTAATATATTCTAATATCAAACATCTATATATATAAAACTGTTCAACCTGACTGATTGGCGACTCACGAGCAGGCTAAATGGTAGAATCTAGAAATCTGCAAATTTTAATATAACTCCCTGTTATATCATATGCTGATACTCTAAAATAATTTTGCCAAAAATTTATTCGGAAGTGTGTGAAAAATGCATTTGAAAATTGTATGCGGGAGCGTAGCAACACACGCCGGAGAGCTAGGAGTATATAAAAATACCCTTAATAGAATTGAGGAATTAATTTACATTTTGTAACTAAAATCATAATTTCTATCAATTTTATCCTAAAATTGTTTGCATTAAATGTTTAACTTCAGACAAACAGCGTTTCAATCTTTAAGTTTCTTTCTACACATAGTATCATAACTTATTATCATAATATTTACTCAACCTAATAATTTCCATAATACCCAAATAAGCCTGTTTTCTTTTTTTAAATTTTTGGGGCGCAAATACACAATTTTCTTAATAGACAACATATTTATTTGCACACAGGTATTGCTCAATAATACTTAAAAAATGCACAGCTCCTAATAGAGTCTATATATATATATAAGTAATTTTAAATTGACCTTACAAGTTATATTCCTTTTGGCCTAGGACCTACGAGTATATTCTATTGCAGCTTCTTTGTTCCCATTGTGTCTTTTGACCACGCCCAAGGCAAACAAATTGTTCTCCTCTATGCATTACAATATCTATTTTTTGTTTTGTTTTGTTTTTTATATATATATATATATTTTTTTTTTATTATTATTATTATTTTTTGGTCATGCTTGCCCATCGCCGTGGTCTAATGGCCGTTTACAAAACGTTTAAGCAACAATCTCCCGGATCCCCAACCGGCGCCAGCTGCTCCCATTGTGACCATTATGGGCGTGTGAATGGCGCACATGTTACGTGAGGTGGGAATGAAGACCGGGGGGGTTGGGGGAGTATCCGCCCACAAGCTCGGATGGGTGGACTTTTTGGGTGAATTTTTGTTTGGGGTTTCTGGATGAATTGGGACTTCTTATAGCAGGCAGCAAAGTTAGAGACCAAAACATAAATTCACGCAAAATTACACACATTGGAATTGCTGTGAGGCGACGGGCAATGGCCACAGCCTGATGCTCAAGGGAGGGGGGAGGGTAACACGAAGGACCAGCACCAGAGGCTTAGAGTATTGACTGCCTCTGTATGCTTAAATGAATACCCAAAAGCCGACCACAGCCATTTTTCATACCGTTATGGTACATCCTTCATCCTTCTCATCTTTCATGCTAGCTGTGACTAGCTTTTCCTTTTGTTTTCTTATCGCTGTTTGCCTTATCTAATGATATTCTTCTTTCTTATATTTTGAACCCAACACTCATAACTTTGTCTAAATTGACACCAATTTTTACAGTGAATCTACGCAGCGATTACACTATGCAACATATTTAAATAAAATTCTTGTCTTTCGAACTTTTTTAATAGTCAATTTATATATAAAATGGTTTGCTAATTTCGGAAATAAAATTTAAAAAATAGGTTGCCGGGACTGTTATTGAGATAATTAAAAAATAAAGCTAAATTTTCGACATTTATAGAAGGCAATTTTGATAAAATATCACTGAACAAGGTTTCGAGCTATTAAATTTATTTATTTATTGTAAAGATAATGAAATTGCCTTTCAACCTGTTATACAACATTCTAAAATTAGATAATCCGTTCAGAAGTTATTAGGGAATGAAACGAAAATTTTGTATAAAAAATATCCCATTTTATAAAAAAATCTATTTTTTGTGCAATATTGGTTTTTTGTATCTTTCGTAGGATTTCAGGATTAATATTTCTAAAATAAATAAATTACAAATTTTATATATTAGTAAACAAATATTAAAAAGTAATTTTTGAATTGTTGTGTGAAAATTTTCATTGTGGGGAGATTATGATAATTTTTAAAACTTTGAAAAATTCGAAAAATAATTTTAAAATTGTCAGCTGAGTCCTTAGATCCTAAAGCGCCAAACAAAATATTGTTTGTAAAATTCATAAATAATTAACCAAGAAATTCTATAGATCTAAAGGCTGATACCAAAAACCCAAAATTCTATTTTTGGAAAAAAAAATTTAAGAAAAATAAATGTATTTTAAATGCGCATATTTTTATGCAAAATTTTAATTTTTATACCTAATAGCTTCTAAGCGAATAATCGAATTTAAAAATGTTGCATAACAAATTGATAAAAAATTTCATTACCTTTTCAAAATAATAAACATTAACCAAAACTACATTTTTGAAAATTTAAAAATCTAGCTTATTCCGATTATCTCAAAAACCAGTGCCGGCAAACTATTTTATAAAATATTTTTTTCCGGCATCAGCAGACTATTTTAAATACAAATTGACTGTCAAATATGCGGGTTACAAAATGCTGTTGCATAGTGTTATAAGTCCTTTAGCTATAAAAGCATCTTTTGCATTTTACTACAATTCTTTCTTGTTTATATATTAAATAAAAGCTTTAACTATCGCACAATTGTCAATTGAAAGTGTGGACATGTTTCATTCAGTTAAAAATCACATTCCATTGCTGCTCATACATAATATCTGTCAAGGGGGGGAAGCTATCGTGTTGCACTTGACGTCCGTCTCTACCCAGCACCCGACACCCGCCCGGTCCCAAATTCCTGCAACAATATCTGCCTCATACTATAAACTCGATGGAGCATTGAGAATTTGCGGCAATTGTCGCTGGCATTCAAATGGAACTGTGCCCCATGCGAAACTGTGAGCCGTGTTGCATTTCTGATTTGCATGCCACGTATTATACACACCCCCCCCAACACACAGATACATATATGTGTGCGGTACTCGTGGGTATATGCATCATATATACGTTATATGTACATTGGAGTACGGAGGACTCTATATGGCCAACTCTACGGCAACATGAAATATTCGTTTAATCGCCTGCCATCAATATGTGTATTTACAACGCGCTTTTAATTGCATTTCTGTCTGTGCGAAGAAGACTCGAAAACGTTTCCGGTTTGGTTTTTGTTACGGTTTCTGCATATTTTTAAAATTTTTTATTTTATTTGTATTTCTTCTTATTTTCTCGTACTATTTTTTTCCACCTGCATTTTTGCAGCTGCGCAACATTTGCTTTTTGGTGCATGTCTGAAAATATGGCAGGTAAACATTTTATCTGGTCTGTGAAGTGTTACATGTTATGTATAAAAATGTACATATGTTTAAAAGCAGCCAAAAGCCAAAAGTAATAAACAATGTTAATATTGCGCTCAGAATTCAACACAAAAGGGTTTTTGTCTGTAAACATGTTTAAACTGCTTGAATGGGGCTTAAAAGTCTTTTAAATGTGTTTAAAGGCAGTTAATTTTAGTCTATTTTTGCCTTTAATTATAGGAAACCTATTTGTAACAGGAGATCAGCAGAATATCTCGGGATTTATTTAAGTAAAAGAGTTGAAATTTAATGTGCATAATTACCATTTTATTAAATCAAAAAGTTTATCACTTTTTTAATAAAAAACTAATTGTCTTACAATTATTAGAAAATTATTAGGAAAATTAAATTTTTTGGAGGTATATATTACGGTATTATCTTGCATTTAAGTATAGTTGAGAAAGAATCTATATATGTATAATTTTTGGTTTTCAAATTTAGCTTGACAACTGCCTTGTTGCTATTATAGTTTGCCGCAACTGTACATGATCATATCTCAGGATCTATTGAAGTAAAACAACTGAAATTACTTATATTAATATTAGTAGAGAAATATTAAAATGTAATTTTTATTTGTTGTTTGAAAATTTTCATTGTGGGAAGATTATGCTAATTTTTAAAACTTTGAAAAATTCGAAAAAATAATTTTAAAATTGTCAGCTGAGTCCTTGGATCCTAAAGCGTCAAACACAAAATATTGCTTGAAAAATTCATAAATAATTCACCAAGTAAATCTATAGATCTAAAGGCTGATACCAAAAACCCAAAATTCTATGTTTGAAGAAAAAATTGCACAAAAAATAACTTTTTTTAAATGCGCATATTTTGATGCAAAATTTTCATTTTTATCCCTAATAGCTTCTAAGCGAATAATCGAATTTAAAAATGTTGTATAACAGATTGATAGACAATTTTATTTTAGTATGCAAGTCCACCTTTGAGAGACTTTTAAGTTAATTGCACTTTATAAATGCAAACTAACAGCATCTTTAAGAAAACTTAAAATGTGAAATACAACTCAGTATTAAACTTGTATAAATAGCTCAAAAATTTATTTATTTTATATTTTTTAAGGAAATTAACAAAATTAGTTTAAGAAAATTAAAATCATAAATTACTTAAAGCAACAGCTTTTTAAAGGATGTAGTAGAGTATACTAAAAAAAATACAAAAAAAAAAAAATTGTGTAAGATAAATAGCTAGATTTACATTTTTAAATGCAGCTTGTAAGCGCTTACTATCTAAGGCTTTCAATCAAAATGCAAAACTTCAATTTAAATAAACAATGACAATCATTTTATCTAATGTCCCAAAATACTAGATTATCATACACTTTATTCGACTAATGACCATGTTGTTTTATGGCTTGACAAATTGAACGCATCTCGAGTTGATTGTGTGTACTTATGTGTGTGGCAGTGTGTGTGTGTGTGTGGCAGTGTGTGTGTGTGTGGCAAGTGTGTGTGTGGCAGTGTGTGTGTGTGTCTTTATGTCCATCGCTCCGTTTGTTAAATAAGTTTAGAATCAATTAAACTTGCTAATTCGCCGGCTAGTAAAATAAGGCCAAAAGCAAACACCTGTGGGCCTTAACACACACACACACACACACACACACACACACACACACACACACACACTAGACATACATTTTAAAGTCCCGTTTATTTATTGAAGATTGTGGCTAGCGATGACCCCCTGCACTCTACACTCTGCACCCTGCCCGCTCTCTAACCTTTTCTGATTACTGACCAACGCTTGCTGCCTAGACCGTAATTTGTATCTATTTTATACACACTTTGGGATTTACATTTTATTGCTCGGGTCATTCGATTTTCGAAACCCATCCGAAACTAATCAAATTTCTAGCTATTTATTTATTCATTCGCTTGGGCTGCCCTTTGGCAAATGCACAGTGGGAGTGCATCGCCGATATGTGAATAGAAATTGTGCTGAATGGTGGAGGAGGTGGGCGGGATCTTACAATTTCTATTTATTTATTTTTTTTATTTTTTGTTTTTGTTGTTTAGTGTAATTCCCAATTGATTGGTAGACAACAAATTCATGGAACAGCACATGATTATTGAGCCGGGTAGGTATTCCGGTTTGGAAATTTTCCATATTGCTCATACGACCCGCTGTCTCTTTGAGCCCATAAATTGAATTTCAGTTCATTTGTTTTGGCGAATAAATAAAGTTGAGCTCGCTGCTGCTGCTGCTCTTAGTCCCCTCAACCAACCCGCCCTCCCTCCTACTACCACCCTCAGGTGCAGGCCGTAATTTCAAATTTGAAATGACGGGGCATTTGGCCCAAAGTTTTACGCTATAAACTTTAAGCCCAACACGCTGCCAACTTATAACAAAGTTATTATTCATATAATTTTGGCCCAAAACTGCAGCAAATTGCATTGGAGTTTTACTGAAAGTTAAACAGTTTCGCATACTATATTTTGAAGTAATGCAATTGTTAACATCCTCAACAATATTTTTGCATTTGAAGTAGAAGAATTTTGATTTAAGCATAAGTATTTCACAACAAGGCCATTTTTAAGGATTACACTAGTTTACAAATTATTTTTTGATCGAGGGAGCTGGGCTCTCATATACTTTTTTTGATGACTAGAAAAGTGATGAGCAAGCTAAATTTTATCTTGGGTGTTTTTACTAATTGCTGAATAACTATCACATTTACCGACCGATTTTGACAAACGTATACTTAAAATATTCGCAAAAGAATTATCTAACATAATAAATCTTAAAAAGTATTTAAACGAATTTTTTAAAATTTTTAAAAGACCAATTGAAATTCAGCAATTTTTCAAAAATGCAAAAAAAGTTCACATTTTTCAACTTCGAGGGTTTATAATGGCTTTGTTTCTTATTCGATTCGCATAAACGGTATACAGTTAGAAAGAGGATACAATTATCTATTGAATTGTGTAACATTATTTAAGATCAAATAAGATCTCATGTAGATATGAACAAATAAGTCGAATGACTGCCAAAAAACTAGCTATTCGCGGTTTTCTTGGAAAAAATAAATAGTTTGCATTCTTTGAAAAAATAAATGGTTTGCATTTTTGAAATCAGCGACCAAAAATACATCAAAAAAAGTATTTGAGAGCCCATCTCCTTTTTTGCTGTAAACTAGTGTTGTCAATTGATTAAATTTTTCATAAAATCTATTTTATAGGAATATGCTTGGACAATAAAAATGTTACATAAATCTTTAAACTAAGGTGTTAATAATTTTATAGGTAAGTTATTTATATTTATCATTGCAAGATATATTTATTTAAATAACATACACTGGCAAGTGTAATTCTAAATTAAAAGGTATTAAAATTTAACTTAAACACAAATAAAAGTACAAAACCCCATTCACAAATGGAAAAAAATGAAAACTTAATTATGTATATGCTATCGAATAATTTTAAATAATAAATTAGCAACAAAATCTATTATTAACAAATAAATTCAACTATAACAGCTTCAATGAATTTAGGTTTATTAAATTTAAAACCCTTCTACATTCGGCTGTTACAAAGCTTCCCAAATTTTTTTGGAATTTTTTATTAATTAAAAAAACCGCGAACCCTTTTTGTACGTGAAACGAAAAGGTTAATGATTAAAAATTACCACGACTACACTTTCTCATTAATAATATGACCGTGCCAAGTGCTCAGCAGTCGTATATACTCCCATTTGTATCCATTTTAATATAGAGCATTGGTTAGATTATTGAGTTGAATGGCATAGCAAAGCGTAAAATGAATTTCAAGAAAATGTTCTTACGAGTCGAGCATGACCCAAGCAGCAAAAGACAAATTGCTTGGACCAGGACATTAAGAACTGGCAACTTGGCAGCAATCTGTCAACACTTTGCAGTCCTTCCCTATACTCCATTCCATGCCAATCCCAAACCCCAACCCTGTAACCAGGTGCTCAAAATGGCCCCCCCAGGCGGCGTAATTATTTATATTCCCGTCTGTCGCCTTCATTCCACGGACCGCAAAAGGCACAAACTGAGCGAAAAGGCGAAAATACTTTAAGAAGCAATTAGTCAACAAAGTTTTTAGGCGCAAACTTGCTGACTTGCATTTTTAAGCAACCCCAAAATAGAAAAATGTAAATAAATAAAAATGACAACAAAATATAAATAAAATGAAAAACAAAAACAGGATGCGGTTAAGTAAATGTAAAACAACTTTTGCTTACACAACAGCAAAGCACATTAGCATCGTAAGCACTTGATTTGAATAGGATTTGAATTTTGGATTATAAGTGCGGACAAACTTTCAGTTAATCTATGCGCGTTAACCAATTGAGAATTATAAATATTCAAATTTCATTTTACAGAGGATATAACAATTTTGTGAAGAAAAAAAGGACAAATATTTTTGATTCGATTCAGAACTGAGTTGAGTTAGATAATGTACCTTTTATTCTTTTAGTTTTGAAGCTATCTTTGTGATATTTAAAAAAACCATTTGTATAACTATAAACATTGTTCGAGTGTTATATATTTTTTAATATATTTTAAACATTTATGTAAGGGACCTTATTCTTTTTATAACCTCTCTAGAGATTAATCAAAATCAGACAACTATTGAATCGCAAATCATCTATAATATAATATACATACAAAAATCAGTTTCTTTTGTCTAAATCTTATAAAAGTGAGTTTTAATATGAGCAACGCTTTTGTTTTTAAAAATATTCTAGCAAGTTCAGTATTTCTAAATTTTATTATATTTTTAATTACAATTCCCCTTACCATACCAAACCTCATTTTGAACTTTATCAAATTACACTAGGTAACACACAAATTGTATATTTGATCAAACCTAATTTTTCTGATACATGTGGTGCCCCAGATGACAAAAAACCACTTTAAAAATTTTTCTATGTTAAGACTTTTTTTTAAAAATTTTTTGAAATCTGGTATTTACTTTTTAAGCTTTTTTTCAGAGGCAAATTACAGATTTTAGCATTACTCGATAATCTTACAGCCGATTTTTAAATGGTTTACGTTTTCTGAAAGCTAATAAAAGGGTCTATAATTCATGCATATATCTTACTAAGTTTAAATTACTAGTTTTGCAACTATTTGATTTTGAATTTAGAAAATGATGATATTTTGTGCGGTATTTAGATAATTATCTGTGTTGTAAAGATAATATTTTAATGTACAGATTCAGCGCTTAATAAATGATAAAATTAATTTTAAAAAAATATATTTTTAATATACAAAATCGGTTTAAAACTGCAATAGAAACGATAGATAGAAAATTAAATATTTTGCATGAAAAATGTTCCTATATTTATGTATATATTAAGCCTATCATTGATCATTTTATTAACATGTCTGCTAGGGTATTTCAACTTCGACACTCTGAAGCTGAAATATTCAAGCAACTAGGCCTTGAAAGCTATTTTTAAACCGTTTAAATAGCCATGGCCAAGACATCTTTGTTTAGATATTAAAATTTATTTGCTACTTTTGATTTCTGTATATTTTATTTTATAATCACTCTCGCTAAAAAGCCTCAAAAATCAACATTAATTTAGTAAGTGAATAAACGTTTTCTTTTTTTCTTTTTTCTCAAAAAGTTTCAACAAGCCAAGTATAGACATGTGTGTATTATTCAAATTGTTTACTCTGATTGATTGTGTGAGCTATAAATTGCAGCAAATAAAAGAGGCAATCAAAAAATTATAATCCAACAAACCAAATGCTACAAATACTTATTAGAAAGTTTTAAATATATTGTTTGATGGATTGGTACTCACAATATGTGTCAGTTGTTAAACGATCGATGGTATCCTGTTTCAATTTCGAGCTCTTTTTTCCCATGGTGTTGCTGTTGTGTTGTTGTTGTTCTTACTTTTGCTGTTGTTGCTGAAGCTGCACCTTTTGGCAACACTTGACTGCTATTGCTTTTTAGTACCAAACTTTTTTGTTGTGCAAGTTTTTTTCTTCTCAAAACTTTTTCATAAGTATTTTAATATGCTTTATAATTTTTCTTTAAAAAAATTTAAAAAAAAATATATAAATATAACAATAACAACAAGAAGAACAATACAATGGCACCAAAGCTCACAACACAATTGGATTTATAAATTTTTATATATATTTTTTTTTGCTTTCTTTTTTGTATGTGTTTGACAAGATTCAAGGATTTGTTCAAGCGTATTAGCAAGCGTTTTTTTTTTCTTTTGGGCTAAGGAAGTTGTTAAAAGTTGATTTGTTCGACCAGCTTTTCAGGAATTAGGTATTGTGTTAATAAACAATTCTTGAGTTGAGAAGGCAACCAACGCCTACTCATATACTGAGTACACTTAAAATATGTTCTTCAATAAGTGCTGTATTTATGTATTATGCGATTATTATGAAATTTGTGAAATATTTTATATGTAGCTGTTTATATTTAAGTGTTATTTTGGGTTTGTATAACGTTTAACATTTATTGTATCCATAGATTGAAAATTTTGCAAAATTTATGCATTTGCTTAAGCATTTTCATATTCTCATTTGCAAGGACATGCTTTCTTAGAAGTCAGGGTTTTCTTTAATTTGCAAAGGACACCTTATTCCCTCAAAGTATGCTGAGCGCCCTCTTTCCATAATAAAAAATTAAAGCTTTCTATTGACTAACAATTTAATTTTTTACTGGGCATATACCAAACATCGGAGCTATATCGTATATAAAGTGTACATAAATTGTTTGTGTGGAAATAATATATTAAAAAAATATATACAATTATTTCTAAGTACCTAATATTTATATAAAAGTCTAGATAGGCTGGCCAAAGTTACAAAAGACTCCAACTAGCTCTGCCGACGCGCGTTGCTACGCTCTCGCCCAAAAAAAAAAACAAACAAATTATATTTTACAATGTCACTGATCCAGCTACGATTTTCATACAATTTTCAAATGCATTTTTTACCCATTTTTCGATATATATTTAATAAAATTTTTTTAATGTGCCAACCTCTGATTTAATAGGAAGCTATAGTAAAAATTTGACGATTCTAGCTTCTACCGTTTGGCCTGTTTGTGAATCGCCAATCAGTCCGTCAGTCAGTCAGTCAGCCAGTCAGCCAGACATGTTGAACATTTTTATATCTATATATATAGACTATAGGTTGAACAGTTTTATATCTATGTATATATATATAGACAAGGTAGACTCAAGAACATAGTGAAAAACAAAATTTGTGTCCAAAGATCTTAAGCTATCCTCTAAATCGACTTAAATGCCATATTACCAATTGTATAGGTAGAATAAATATATTATTACTCTTAGAAGTATGTATGATAAATGAATATGCAACAAAACATAATGGATTATGCTGCTCTGTGTTGACAGCACATTTGCTGCTTTAGATGCACATTATTGGGATGCTCACGTTAGTTGTGCAATTTGCATGATATCAAACTCTAATCCAGCACATGACACTTTGGATGGACAATGGCTGGCAATGTATTGTTGTGGGAATGGTCTGCTGGCTGGTTCAATTTGAGGTGACAACGTAAAATAACAAATAATGAAGACAAAACAAGCATACACACAAAGCACACACATAGAGTACACTTTTCACTTTTCAGGTCAACTCTAGACTCAAACTTTTTATGACAGTTGCCAACGGCAGCAACAACTAAAAAAAAAAAAAAAAAAATGGCGAGAGTGAGATGCTGCTAACAAAAGCGCATAAAAAACTTAACCCTGCACATGTGGGTGGTTGCTAGAAGGTTTGTGGTAGAATGGTGCGGTATTTCAACTGGGTGGCTGGCTGGTGGGTGGCATCTGTTGTCTCTGCGGCTGACGCGCAACGCATAAAAATAAGTTGCCTTTGTTTGCTCAGGCACAGACACGAGTGACGATGGCGATGACGATGACAATGTCGCCCGCAATGAGGCGCATAAAAATGCAATGAAATAAATGCTGTTAATTTCAGACGCAGACAACAACAACAACAACAACAATGGCATGTCTATTCAACAACTATTTCACAAGGCTGCCACTGAATTGTGGCATGCAAAATGGCCGTAAAACAGTAACAAAAGTGTCAAGTGTGGACCAACAGGCAAAATCAAAACCAAACATACTCAGCCAGCGCTGAAAAGTATGCAACGTTCCTTTTTAAGTGCCATAGACAGTGCAACGCATACGAATATATTCACTTAACCTTTTTTGTTTTTTTTTTTTTTGAACAATTTATGAGTTCAACTATAGCGTGTATTTTTTATATATGTATATATATATGATTTTTATTATCGATGCTTAGGCCTGCTTTGAATAACAGCTTCAAATAGTGCTAGATGTGCAATATAAATGTGGCAAAACTTGAATTTGCTAATTTTTTCAAACCCGCAAAGTATGCTACATATTATTTTAGCATTTATTTGACATAACTCAAAGAACGGCGAGAAAAACTTATTTAAAGTTTTCTTTTTATTCTCTCACGCGTAGAGTATTTAAGTTAGGATGATGAAATTGTTTACACAATATAAATCATAGTGCAATGAACATTTTAGCTTCATTAACGCATTAACACAAACAAAAAGTATCTCCAGAAAACCCGCTAACACTTGTCGAATGCCATCGATCATACGAAAAACAGGATTAACTTTTGCTTCTCTCACGCGGCGGTTATTTAAGTTAGGATGATAAAAATTTTGCCCAATATAAATAATCATATAATGCATATTTCTGCATCAAAAACACAAAAATCGTGTTTTTTGAGTTATGTCACTCTTCAAGTAAATAAACGAATATATCTATATTTAATATTATTATTTTTAGAATATTTTTTAACACAGAAAAATATATTGTTACTATATCTTCCCATTATTCAATTTACTCCTACCTTTAACAACATAATTAATTTGTCAAATCAAACTGCATTTATTATGCATTTATCGCACAAATTTTAGTCTCGCAATTCAATCTTTCAATTTCTGGACATTCAATAAAACTAAAAGCACCAATATTTTGATTTATTATTTTGGAAAAAAAATAAATATTTTTAACTCATGATTTTTGGCACACACAATTGAAATATATTTTTGAATATGATGTGCAAATTTTATTACTATCGGACAATAAACATTGAAGTTATTAAAGATTTAGTTAAGGTTGTTAAATCAGCTAGCAGCTAGAAGTCCACTGAAGTTGTGTGTTTGCATGTATGTATGCAAGACATCTATGTGAATACGTATACTGGGTGTAACGTAGACGGGTATACTTGACTATAGCACTTTTACGTGTTTCTTTTACCAAAGCTATAAAAATATTAATTGTATTATGGAAACAAAGACATTTGAAAAAAGCGATCAATTTGAAATATCGTCCTTTGGCTATTATTTCAATAGTCTCTTTGTCTTTTGTTTGTTTACAAAAACGTACAGAGACGCACACACACACACACACACACACCTTTCCACTTCCTTTTTTTATTTTTTTTTTTTTTATTTTTGGCACATAAACTATTGGCATTTCCTAACTAAACACGACTTACGCTGACTGTGTATAAGTGTGTATGAATGTGAGTGTAGCTGCCCGTTATCTTGTCAGGTGCTCATACTATATATATATATATATATATATATATATATATGTGTGTGTGTCTGTGTGTGTAATGCTGTGCTGAAAGTTTTCTCAGTGTTTCAGTTTTCGCTTCTACGCTTTTGTGAAATCGTTCACACTAAAAATATTTTTACGTTTATTTCGTTCACAGCTGGCTGCTAATGCAGTGCCAGACAAAGATAGCAATATGTGTGTATATATATAGAGAAAAAGCGCTAGAGATAAAGATACACACACACACCAATATCTTTTCTACACAGTTACTTTTTCAATCCGCGACTCTCCGCTCTGCTCAAAAATTCAACAACTCTTGCTCACTTGTAGGTGTAACTCGACTCTTTTTATCTGAATAAATGTTGCTCTAACTTCGTATATATTATATATATATACGAGGGTTGCTCTTTATATATCTGGTCTAGGTAAATTTTAGCCGTAATATATCCCAATTGACATTTTTAAATAAAAGATTCGAGTTTTCTGACTTTAATTTGCATAGATCTTTTTTCTCTATGGTCACTCTATTTATTATTTGCATTGAACTAAAAAATTAATCTCAACAAAAAAATGGAATTAATTTGTGAACATTTTCGATTATAAATTTTCGTCGTCAAATATTCTTAAATGAGCCACATTCTCTTTATGCTGAGCAAGTACAAACCTTAGGCACTGTAAAAAATTGGTATAATTAATTAAACCGTGGTTCCCGTTCTATGCAGGAAGACTTCTAATAATGTCGCCCTAGATCAGTTGGAATTGCGGCATCTTTGGGCATAAGTATAACGAGCATCAATAAAATATTGCATAAATATTTTATTGCTAAAAATACATTTTTGCGCTGGATTCCGCATAATTTGATAATCGCTTAATTCGAAAATTTCAATTCGATCAAAATATTACTCAAAATATTAACATCCTGCATAGTTGACAAATTTTGGAGCCCGAAACAACCCCGAAGTAGGAAAAATATTTTGAAAATCGACAAAAAAAAAAAAAAAAAAATATTTTCGACCCTAAAATTTTGTTGTTTCATTACTAGGCCAAATACATAAATGGCAACCCTCGTTTGTACACTCATATATACATATATAAAAGTGTATATGTATGTGTATATAGCTTTGTTGTTGCTGAAGCGTTTATATCTCATGCTGTTGCAGTTTTATTGCTGCATTTTTGTGCTCATCTTTTACTTTGCTTTTGCCTCACGGCGCTGGCTGCCTCTTAAAAAGGCGCAGACTGCGCGTATGCTACACTTTTTTTTTTTTAGATTTTTATTTATGTATACTCTTCTTTGGCGCGAGTATTGTTAGTTTGTTAGCAATTGTGTAGCGCATTGAAAGCGTTATATATTTTTATGCAGCATCAATTGCTGTCAGCTTTTGTGATTCAATGTAAACAAGGCTCTTACTTTTTTCGTTTAATTAAAATTCGCATAATTTCCACTGTTGTTGCAAATAGTTCATATGTAAATCAAAAACAAACAATTGGCAACTTTACATATTTTTAAAAATAACTATCTTTAAGCGGCTTTAATTTGAATTTGAATTCTATGAATCGATACGTTTGCCTCTATATTTGTTAATCGATTGTAGTCACAAGTAGTATTTATGTTATCGATATATTGTATTTTTTAATGATCACACTGAAAGCGACTGCCGAAGCGAATGAACGCTCGTGCAAAACTAATTAAAAACACCACAAAATAATTCAAATAAATCTTTTAGTTTATTTATTTAGTTAATTATTCAAAACAATCATTAAAACCAGCTCATCCTCAGCGATTGCTTCAGTCACGAACTATGCTATTTAACATTATGGCTAATATTATTTACAAAATAACAATCAAAACAAAAAAATATTTAATATCTTTGCAACCTTTTCGTAGAGAGTTAGTTCTCTTTGAAAGGAGAATTAAAGCATGCGATATATCGATATTGGAAATCAAAATCGATTGTTGTAAAATGTGAAAATGTTTATATTTACTAAAGTTGTACAAGGGACAATAATGTTATGAAGTAGCTCCAAAATTCATGAATTTTACTAACAGACGTATATTTTTCAATTCAATGTTGCCGTCTAACTACTATCGATTACAAGTGGCATCTCTATTTCATGGATTTTATTATTTTATATATTACATTAACAAAAAGAGGTATATTAACATTTTTATTTAAATTAAAGCGCATAAATTTAATAAATTTAGTATGCTAATAAAGAGCACAAATTATCGATAACCTAAATAATCAAAACAAAATACAACTCTGCGTGCTCGCCATAATCTGTCTCTTCCGTGCGCTTTCCTTAAATCATCACATAGGCGTGTTGTTTTGAATAGGAGTTACTGAAATTTATTCGAAAATAATTTAACATCAAAGCATTATATTTTTACAAAATGCTGTTCTTTCTTGTAGCCATCCAGACATTGTGGATATTCGTATACTATTATCTACAGTCGGACGCTACAGATGCTTCAATAATTTCGGTCTTCGAGTTAGAGCAATTGGAACTATGTCAGCCGATATTTCCAATACAACCATACGGACAACAAGAACCACAGTGTACAGCAGCACTACCAAAACCTAAGTCAAACAAATTCGCAATGATATCCGCAAGAATATTAAATCAACACGTGCCACTTGAGAAACCGTTCATTCCGGTGTTGCATAAAAATCAAACTGTCGAATTGTGGCATATTCTAAGCCTTGCACAAATCTTTCAATTTATTTGGATCATAGGCTTTACATATGCAGTTACTTCCGGCACACAGATCTTTTATAACAAATTGAAATCACGTTTAATGCGACGCCAATGCGAAGACCAGGAAGATTCCGAAAATGAGGAACAGCATGACGAACTAGTTAAAACATTGACTGAATCAAAGAGTGTATATGCGACTTTGTCAGGCTCCATTTGTGAGATATATATGTTGTCTGACAAGCAAGCTAATGACAATGAAGATGTGTATCAGGATCTAATAGACGAGCAGGACGAGGCCTCGACAGAACCAGCTAAAATGGAAAATACGCTGATCAACAATGAAGCTGTGTACCAGGATCCAAAAGACGAACAGGATGGGTCTTTGGTTAAGTCAGATAAAATGATGAACAATGAAGCTGGATACATTGATTCTGGTATAAAAGAGGAACAACAAGACGAACAAGTTGAAACATTGACTAAATCTGTTGTAAACAATGAAAAGAATTTGAGGACCATCGAAGTGTCAACAGAAGAGCTATGTACGATTTTGGCAAACTCAATTTGTGATATATGTATTTTATCCAACTTTAAAGCTAATGATGTTGTAAATACGCTGATCAACAATGAAGCTATATTCCAGGTTCAACAAGACGAGCAGGATGGGCCTTTGGTTCAGCCAGATGAAAAGCAAAATACTACGATCAAGAATGAAGCAGGATACCTTAAGCCTGGCATAAATGAGGAGCAACAAGACGAACAAGTTGGAATATTGACTGAATCCGATGCAAATATTGAAGAACATGCTGGGACTATCAAAACCATCGAAGTGTCAATTGCTCCATTTCTGGAAAATCAAGATGAACTATCTGACAATATGTCAGTCTCAACTTGTGATACTGACACTGAAGCAAATATTGACAATGTAGGGAAAAATACGCTGATCAACCAGGTTCAACAAGACGAAAAGGATGAAGCCTTCATAAAACCAGATGATCTAGAAAATACTTTGATCAAGAATGAAGCTGTACAGCTTGCTTCTGGTATAACTAAGAAACAACAAGATAAACAAGTTGGAACATTGAATGAAGTCGAAAAATGTAAAGAAATATCAATTGAATTGCCAAAGGACGAGCTTTGCGAGATTTTATCAAACTTAATGAGTAAATTATATATTTCGTTTAAGAAACCGACTAATGACGATGATATGGATCAAACACTGTACCAGAAGCAATCCGATGAAATGGACAATACATTGGTTAACAATGAAGCTCTGTACAACGATCAACAAGCCAAACAGGACGAGTCTTTGACTGACGTCGTACCAAGTAAGTCTGTGATCATTTTTATTATATTTTTTAATAAATCAAAAATCTATCATCTTTGCAGCACCAGCATCCAGATGATGTTAAGCCGAGTATGCCGATTAACGATCAAGACGAAGCGATAATACATCAACACCTCCTACTTTATAGAGAATTCTGAAGTAGTTATTAAAGGAATTATAGAGAATTATAGAGAATTCTGAAGTAGTTATTAAAGGTAGTTATGTACATTGCAGTTTCAAATCGAACGGCTCTTTAAAACATTTATGATGATTGATTTATTAGTTAGGGACTTAAATCACATGTATAAAAAAAAGAAAGTAATAAAAAAAAATAAAATTTTGGCTTGGTCCATTGAAGTAATGATTAAAACTTCGAGTTTTTATTTGAACAAAATCAGGTCTGAAAGAGTATTTCATATTTTCAGAGCACACCAAAAAATAATTTCAGTTTCATCTTATTCTTATGTCACAACTACACTTGCCAACAAATCTGTGGTGTTTGCAACTTTGTCGCAATGACGTTGTCGCCTGGGGGCCCCTCCATAACCAAGCGAGTTATTCGAATTAAATGGATTGTAAATTATATTTCTGCAGCAATCTCGTATATGTTTGTAGTATACTATATATGGCAGGCCAGTCATAACAAATGCGAATACGAGTTTTCAAGTACTTGCCATATTAAATATTTTATATTGCAGATGATTACTGACAACGTTGATGTCAGTATTATAAATAACGAGATCATCGAGTGGATTGTAAAAGCAACAAACAGCAAGTGTGTGTATGTGTGTGTGTGTGTTTTTTAAAAATTGGTTCTTTTGAAAATACTAAGTGAAGCATAAATGCTTCAATATGTTTAGAAAATGCAGAAAAAAACATATTTTTTAAAGCGCAGAGCTTAAAGGGACAGATTTCTGCTGATTTTAAAATTACTCATCATTTGAGATATTTTGAATTTTCTTAGTTCTTTGCCAGCTTAGCTTCATTGTAAATTATTTATTTATGAATTAAAAATAATCAACGTATCTTTGAAGCCTATTTAGAAATATTTATACAAGTACTTGTCTAAGTTTTCGATTTTTAAATTAAAAATCTCTGTTTTTTTATATGCAATTTTATATATCGCAAATATGTTCAGAAATATTTAGAGTATTTTTGTAGAATTTAATTTAAAAGTATAATTTACAACAAACATTTCACAGGTATCTCAAATAAAAGTTATGAGTTTAAAAAAATCAAGCCTGAAAAACAATTTTTAAATGATTGGGAAAATTTTAGATACACTAATTTAGGTTGCAGGATCTTGAAAACAGAATAAACTTTTATTTCCAATATTTCCAATTAAATTTGAACTTGTATTTTTCGAAAAAAAAAACTGTGAAATAATAATTAAATTTAAATTTTTATTTAAAAGTAAAAAATAAAAAACATTTTTCTATTTTTACTTTAAATGTTAATATTTTAAATTGATTTTGAATATTTTCCGAACCAATCTGCAAAAATTAAATTTGAACTTGTATTTTGTCAAATAATAATTAAATTTAAGTTTTATTTAAAAATAGAAAATAAAAATTATTTTTTTTAATTTTTATTTTTAAATGTTAAAAATATAAATTGATTGTGAATATTTTCTGCAATCTGCAAAAATTTAATTTGAACTTGTATATTACGATAAAAAAAAAATATTTTTTAATTTTTTATTTTAAATATAAATAATATAAATTAAATTTGAATATTTTCCTAATCAATCTACAATCCCTGGATATACATAGCTCAATTTTAAGATTTGATTTTTTAATCTTTATAATTTTTTAACTCTGTGCAACCAATAAGTATATATATTCTTGATCAGCACATCGAGCTGCGTCGATTTTTTAGTAACATTTTGTTGAAAAAAATTTGACTTTTTATGGAAGACAATTTTGTAATTCAATATTTTCATTAAATATATCTCAAGTTCACTAGTTTAAAGCTTTATTATGCACTTCATAAGATGAATTAATTGTTAAACTTAAAAATCGGATCACTATGTCATATATCTATCATAGAATAGTTGATAAAATAATAAGTTTTAGTATATAGAACTTTGCTGCAAGTGTCTGTATTTTTAGTCGTTGATAAGTATATTGTAAATCATAGAAATCGAAACACTATATAATATATCTATAGTGGAAAGAGTCGAATAAAGGGTTTAAGTATGAAAAACTTTGTTGCAAGTCGTTTTTTCTTGTTTAAATTGAAAAATACATGGGAATGAATTTGAATTTTTATTTTTATTTATGTAAAAATAATTGATTTAATTTTGAATTTAAAATTCAATTAAAGTTTAATAATATATACAGAAATAAATCTATATATTTAATATAAGAAAATTAAAACATATTTATTGTGTAATTATTGAAATCAATAAATGTGAAACTTTTAAGCCTTTTAATTATTTAATTTTATATTAAATACTCAGTATAAGAGCGTGCAATAAATATTTCAGTTAGCCTTCATATATATTTTTATATTTAATCAAAATATCCTTATTATATTCAATAGATTAAACCAAATGTCAATTGACGATGATTTTGTCAGTTTTATTTAATTTATCATTTGTTGTCTCTCTTAAATACCTTTTAGGTATCAAATACTTTAAGAAATAAAATTATTTCGTCTAAATTTATAGCAGATTAAATATGCTTGTCTGTTGAAGAAATCCTTAGCTCAATGGTAAAGACATAAAATTCAATTGAATTTGAGCATTTACACATAAATCGCATAAGCTTTCGAAATCAATTTACTGTTGAGTGTTAAAATGCTTGTCACAAATATCAAAAAAACAAAAAAAAACGAGATCCTTAAATATACTACAATTTAATAAAAAAAATTGTCGCAGACTAAAATGATTTGTTACATGGCCAATTATTAAATAATTGATGTAAATTAAAAAGCACTTTATGGCATTTAGTTGTTGGTTGTTGGCACTTGTGTTTTTTTTTGTTTTTTTTTTCCTCTAGCTTCCCTAAAATCAACAGGACCTCGATAGTGCGACAATTGGCACTCGGCACGCAAGCTAAATATGTTATTCAGCTACAGATTGAGTTGCATTTGAAATGCTTTCTTTAACAAACACACTACTACAGCAAGCTCAACATGAATCCTTGCTTTGTTGTTGCTTTTTTTTTTTTACTTAACTATTTTTTTTTTTTTGTATTTTTTTGTATTTTATTCTATACGCGTTATAAGTATTTATTATGATTACATGGCATTTGTGTGGGTGATTGCACCCATTGAGCGCTATAGTGAGCCTGACCCTGAGGCAAGGGGGAAGGGGGGTAGGGGGGCTAGTCCAAGACCAAGAAAATGGCAACTCATCAGTGTGACAGACGGACAGAATAACAGACTGACAGAATGTCAGAATGACAGACTCTGACAGGCATACACAGAGCAGCTGCGTGGGAGACGAATCAACTTATTTTTGTTTACATAATCCTTGCACGTTGTCTTCTTGTCTGTGTGTGTATGTGTAGGTGTCTTGTGTGCATGTATGTATGTGTGTATATGTATATGTGTTTGTGTGTGTGTGTGTGTATGAGTCAAATCGCAGCTTCCACCTGCAGCCCGTTCGAGCGGCAACTGCTGGACCGCAAAACGTAAATTTGGGTCAAGTTTTGTAAGCGTTACGAATGCAAGAAATAAAAAAAATAAAAAAAAAATTACACCCAACAGTTATATATATATATTGCGTTTAGTTTAAGCTCTCTTGCTTAGTTTACTATCAGTTAAAAATTTAAAACAAACTCTTTTTAGCACAAAAGTATACAATAAATAAAATAATAAAAAAAACAATGTAAACACTTGATGTCTTTTTGTCCTTTTGTTTTCGAGCTTGTTTTAGCTCTCATTGTTTATGATTATTATTATATTTTTTTATTGTTGGCTTATGTCTTTTATAGGCTATTTATAATTTGTGACTTTTTGTTGTTGTTTTTTTTATTGTATTAGGTTATTATTTTTTTTTTAAATTTTTTTTTTGTGCACTGCTTACTTTTAGTAAAAACAAAAACTCTTGCTGGCGTTTTGTTGTTGTTTTAAGGCATTTGTTGTGCAACAAAAAAAAACCAAAAAAAAATATATTATTTTGAAATTTCAAAAATAAAAAAAAAAATTTCAAAAAAATTTATATATATTTTTTGTTGATGATTAAAATTATGTATATATTTAAATATATATATACAAATTTGTTGTTAGATTTGGCTTAATTTGTTGTTATTATTATTGTTGTTGTTATTGTTATTGTTGTAGTTGTTGTTGTTGTTGTTGTTGGCCTGCTGCTACGGCTGCTGCTGCTGCTGCTGCTGCTGCTGCTCTGTTGTTGTTGTTTTTATGTACGGTTTATTTAGTTGGTTATACTAAGAGTTAAGAGTTAGGCACACGCGCGTCTTGCGTTGCGTTTGTTTGGCGGTCAAATCAACGACTGAAAGCGTTGCCACGTTCCACGAACGGAACGAACCGACGAGCCGACAAACATTTAATGGTGTGCCAGATGAGAGCCGTTGTGTGTGTGTGTGTGTGTGTGTGTGTTAGCAATAACAACAAGCACTCGTTTTATATGAATGGCACACACACAGCGCTGCCAACTGTGTTGAATATTATTTTGTTATATTTCACAGCGCGATTTCTATGGCTCATAAGAGACTTACATAACGCACACTAGCGCAAAACATGGCCCCAAACAAATTTCACCACACAGCCACAATCACCATGAAAGCTTTTCACCTCACACCAACACTGACGCCTAGGCGCATTGGTGTGCGTGTTAGGCGCATTTGTATGCGTGTTAAAAGCTGCACACGACAAGAACTTACAACAAAAAAAAAAGAAAACCAAAAAAAAAACAACAACACTTGGGGCCAAAAGAACCAGACCATGGCTGCAACACCCGCCCACCCCCCCTTTAAAAAACAGCTAAAAACTATTGCCTATTTCAAATATTTTAAAAAAAATTTAGTTTTTTTTAAATTGACACAGCAAAAAAAAAATATTATTATTTTTATAGTTAATGTCAAATATTTTGCATAAATGCTGCGTGACGTACGCATTGCTGCCAATCAAACAAACAAACAATATAACACACAAACACACACACACACACACACACACACACACACACACACACACTCATACATATATATATATATACATCATAATAATGAAAACATTCGCCTTTGCTTTCAAGTTGCGTGTCTTTAAATGACGTAACCATCAAGGCACACAAAACGTACCCTCCTGAAACCGTTGAACTGTATGTCCACGTGGGTGGCCCAAAACAAAAGTAACCAGCAGCCTTTACCCCCACCCCTCCCCTCCACCATTTTCAAATCCAACCCGTAGAATGGACACCATCATTGGCAAGTTAGCCCAGTTAGGAATTTACATTTACATTTCTAATGTTCTTCTTGTTGTTTGGGCCACGCTTGTTAATTGCTCAGCGGCCGCGGCTTCAATTTTTATAGCCGCCCGGCTCCCTAGGCGGGCATGAGGTGTTAATTTAAGGAAGACGGCCTCAGAAAAAAATAAAAAAAATTAACAAAAAAAAAAAATATATAAAAAATAAACAAGAAAACACCGAACAAGTTAGTTGGCAAAAGTTGCAGGTCCATAACACAAAATTGAAAAAAATTGCAATAACAAAAAAGAAAAGCCAAAAAAAAGCTAGATATATTGACTGCAGCTTAAACCAGCAAAGTTTTAACAATCCAATAATTAAAAGGAAAATACGAAATCTATTTTTTTTTTATCTTTTTTTAAGTCATTTTAAGTTGGATTTTATATAGAGTGCCTAAAGGATTCAATTCTCAAATGAAGCTTAGAAAGTTCAAGTTTTGTTCATCCTATTGCCAAAAGGATAAAAATGAAGGAAATTTTCTTCTTTGCTTTTTGCAAAACTTTTTAAGCCATCAAAAATTTGCTAGACAAGTTGATTAATCTACTTTTTTTTATTGCCAAAATCTATGGCTTTCTTAACTTTATAACCAGAGTTGTTAAATTCGATACTGAAAATCTGCTTAAGAAATTGTTTTAAATATGCTTAGAGTATACCACAGTCGATAGTTGCCAATTGCAACATTTTTTACATGTTGCAAAATAATTTAATGAAACGGGGTCAAAAATGCGTGCATAAACACCATTTCATGAATTTGACTTAAACACGAATGTTGATTATGAATTCAATTTGAAATTCATCATTATGAAATAATATATGACGCACTTAATAAAACCGCAAAATATGTAATCTTTCAGTTTACATCTCCTATATAGTCGCCTATACCCGCCTTCTACACCCTATACACAAAATTCGGAAACAGAATAAACTTTTAATTGGTAATTTTTATTAGAAAAATAGTTTAAAACTGTTGTTTAAATAAGTATATTTGGCTATATTAAAATAAAAATTTAAGTTTTATTTTTTTTTTGTAATAATAGTTTTATTTTTTTAAATTATAATCCTTACGTTGCCTGAAATATATAGTTTATGAAGTCGGAGACACTTCCTTCTGCCTATGTTATGACACCCTTTTATCCATTTTTAATAGTTGCAGGGTGTTCAAAATGCACATATATATGTTACTTATTATGATGTGTAAATTGTAAGAAGATTTTCATATCTTAAAATAGAATGTTTATAATTATATTCACACATATTCATCTCTACAAATTGATTTGAATTTAAAGAAAGGAAAAATTTCATGTTTTAATTTTAAGTAATTTTACCTACAAATAAACTTAAAATTGAATAATAAAAATAAATAATAGAAGCGAAGAGCGTAAAGAGACTTTAATAACATTTAATAAAAGAGTTCTTCTGTTCAAAATTTTGTGCATCCAATTAAAATCAAATTTAATCTTAAAAACGCAAGTTCAATAATTTTTTTTTTTATTTTTAAGAATCCAAAAAAAATAAATACAAAATGCAAATACACATTATTCATGAACAAAAATGTTTCGAATTTGTTTCTTATTTGACTTTTGTGCTGTTTATTTTGCATTCATGTTTACCCTAAAAATTGATTACAATTTATCAAAATTTCATTTAAGTCAGTTTACTAGCAATTAGGTAATTGAAATTAGCTCACAAATTTTGTCTGTCTATTTGTATTTGTTTTCATTTTAGCATTTTTTTTTTCTCATTTCAGGCAAAACTTTCGATCGGCCCAAGAACAACAAAAGAAAAATATACATACACTATGTATGTATGTATTTCTGAAATGATGAAAATGTTTATGCTCAGACATAAAAATAGTCGAGAGTTCACATAATTTATAGAGTACACATAAGGCCAAATTTTGTTTTTGGGATTTTTACTGCTTATCGTATATCATGTACTCAAAACAAACATCTTTAAGGCAAAAAAATTCCATTGCTGTCAATCTAAATGGTTGCAAATTTTTAAGCTATGAAGCGCGATGATTAGGTGAGAATATAAATAATAAAAAAACGAGTAGGAATTCTTAAGAGAATGAGTGTAATCGACTAAGAAATATCCTGTACATTGCTACTAAAAATATAAGAACTTCAATCAGCTGTTTTTCTTAAATACCAATTAATTTTAATTTAATTGTAAAGGGTATTTGAAAATTATTATCTAGTGCATTTTTAGAGCCTATACAGACAATGTTTACTCAAAATATTTTCGTATTAAAATTGCAAATCGAAAATGCATTGAAATGTAGATTATTTTGAACACAAATTCAAAATTTTATCAAATGTTTGCAATTAGTTCACAATGTTTATGCGGGCTTCCTTTAAAGCAAAATTAAGAACTATTTAGTAAATACTAAACATGATCATAATATTGCATTATATTGTTCATAACAATATAACATTCTTAATTTTCTCTTTATATACACAGACATAAAAACAAGATTTTAAGAACAGAATAAAATTTGAGTTATTGATAGAAAAATTTTCCAAAATTCAAAAATGTATTTCTACAAGTCGAATAAAAAATTTAAAATAATACACTTTAAATAAAAAGTTTACAAATGTACAGTTGATGTGCTGTGTTTTATTCAAACTAATTTATTCATGAGATTGAAGTATTAAGCAGTCAGTTAACACTTGTATTAAATATAAAAATTTCTTTTTAATGTAGATTTAATAGGGTGAAAATTAGGATGCAAGAATGCTTCTTAAATTAGTTGGTTTTATGTTTTTTTGTATAATACTATTTTTTCTAAAATTATTCATACTAAATTAAGTTAACATATTTGTGGGTAATGTTTAACGTATGTTTTATTCACAAGACTATTAAACTTTTAATTTCTACACAAAAATCTAGTAAACAATTGATAATTCTTTCCATTTTAATTTTGAAAATATTATTTTGAGCTTTAGCTTCAACAGTTAATTATGCTTTAGTTAATAGATGTTTATTCTATAATTAAATTTTTAACTTTAGATTGTTATTTACACGTTATTATCTTTATTCACGATTTTGCATAAAGTAGCTTCTCAACATTAAAAAAAAATAATAGTTTAAAATTGCACTCATAAATTTCAAGCTATTTCTATATAAAGTTTCTAATAGGCTTGGCCATCCGCATAATTCGGAGATAGATACTATAATCTCTTTTTTATATTATTATTAATCTTATTATAGATTTAAATACACGATCAGTTTTAATTGTATTTTTTTGAGTTTAAAAAAAAACAAAACTGAAAAAAATTATCTAGATGAATAGAAAAATCTTAGATATAATAATTCAGAATGCAGTTTCCTGGAAACAGGCTAAGCCTTTAAATTTAAATTTTTATTATACGACATCAATTTTAATCTTATATTAGATAAAATGAAAAAAATAAAAAAAATTAAAAATATGAGTACTTTGAGGATCCTTATTATTGGTCTTTTACTTACACATCGTGAATGTTTTTAAATTTTGTTAATACAACGTGTGCTGGCACAGATATTTATATAAAGTTTTTATTTTGATTTTTTTTTTCAAA
This sequence comes from Hirtodrosophila alboralis, assembly GCA_035043045.1. NCBI lineage: Eukaryota > Metazoa > Arthropoda > Insecta > Diptera > Drosophilidae > Hirtodrosophila > Hirtodrosophila alboralis. The sequence continues at coordinate 437,704 of JAWNNH010000522.1, read as the reverse complement.
TTTAAAAATAATTTTTATTATTATTTTACAATAAAATAAATGTTTTTGATGAAAATCAACAAATAATTTTTCTTTCATAATTTTTTCTTTTGTTTTCATTTTTTATTAACCATAACGTTCCCGGGTGTTAATATAAGTTTCTGATCAATATCAAATTTAAGTGCTGATTCAGAATGTTTCTATTTTTTCTATTTTCTATTTAAGCCATAAATTTTTAATTTTTATTACACGACTTAATTTTAAATCTTATATTAGATCTAAATAAAAAAAATTAAAAATATGAGTAACTTTTTACTTTGAGAATCCTTAATATTGGTCTTTTATTTACACATCGTGAAGGTATTTAAATTTCGTTAATACAGCGCAAAGATATTTACATTAAGTTTTTATTTTGATTTTTTTTTCACATTTAAAAATAATTTTTATTATAATATTAAAATAAATGTTTTTGTTCAATTTTTTGATGAAAATCAACAAATAATTTTTCTTACATAATTTTTTATTTTTTAATAACATTTTAATAACCATTACGATGCCTGGTTGTAATTTAAGTTTCTGATCAATATCAAATTTAGATGCTGATTTAGAATGTTTCTATTTTTTATACATTATTCCCTTTTTTTTTCTAAAATTATTGCATTATTGTACAACACTTAAAGAATAAGCCAAAAGGCTTTACACCCCTCCAGCCAATGTATGTATCTATGTACATACATGTACCTAGTATATATATTAATCCAAATGAGTGGATTGCGTCATTCAGATAGTGTTCTAGGTTTTAAAGTTTTTGATAGCTTTTCCCCTCCGGCAGTGTGTCTGTGTTTTCCATTTACAGACGACAAGCAGAGAGCCATCATAGATAAGAAGCAATCCCGCAGGGGCGTTAACAATTTTAGCGCGGGTCAAATAAAAAAAAATAAAATAATAAAAATAAAAAAAAAGTATATATAAAAAGAAACGCAACCAAAAGCGAACTAGAATGAGAATAAAAGAAGGACATCGTAGAGCCCTCGTAAGCGCTGACTAATCAGCGTCATTATCAAAAAAGCCAGCCACAAAAGCAAAAACAACAGACTTTCATGGGTGCGGAGGTGTAGGGGGGGTTGTGTGAGGGATGGCAAAAGAAAAGGGGGGACTTTGACTGCAGGAATGCTGGCAGCGTTTTGCGATTATCATTTGAGTTTCAGGCGAAAGTGCTTTTTAATGTCTGTGAGCATTTTAAATAATTAGCTAATGTGGGCGGCGGCGGGGCTTAAAGAAGAAAGAGGCAAGAGCGTACACACAGTGGCTGTAATTAGCCTGGCGGCGTCCAAAGGGAGACATTTGTTAATTTTTGTTGATATTTTATTTTGTCGTTGTTCTTTCTACATACATATATCAGTAGTGTTAAAGCTGTTGCCAGGGCTGTCGATTGCAAAGTAAATTTATAATAATTCTCAAGTGTGAATAAATTGTAAACTTTTCGGCTAAAAAGTTGACAATCAAATTTCAATATAACTTTATTGAAACATCGTTAAACTGTAGCTCAAAGTGATGCCCCAACCCTAAGATACACACAAACACACAAACACACACACACACACACATACATAATTACATACTTATGTGTATTTCATGGCCGATAAGGCGGCTCACATGGCGTATGCGCATTGTTTGCCGCATGTTGGCTTTTACGGCTTACATTTTTTGGCTTTTTTCTCGGGTGCTACACAAAATTAATTTTCAGAGCATAATAGGTATGGGTATATGTGTGTGGTAGACGCAAGAGAACCATAAAAATGTTACAGGATGACAAGGACGAAGAACACCAGAAAAAAATAACAAAAAACAAAAAAGAAATAATATTGTTAAAGACCATAGCTTCCAACAGCAATATACTCTGTTCATATGCTGTTTTCATTTGCAAGATTAGAGCAACAAATGGTTGAGTTTAATTTTTAGCTATTCTATAGCTATTTTTACTTTGCAGGGTCCAGAAAGTAGAGAGAAAGACATTTTTCTAGGCTAAATATGTATAAAACCAAAAATGCTTTTCATATTTTTTCTAGACATTGTTTTTTTGTTGGATTTATGACATAATTGTTTGATTTTTATAAAAATATTATTGTGAGTATGATTTAGCTTTTTTAGATTGAGACGACTGCCAAACTGTTACCATCTGACAAAATATGGAGTTATCTTAAAGTAAAAAAAATCATATCTGAATTTTGATGGGCGCGATATAGTTCTCCGACCTCACGCTGCTCACACCGATATTTTTCAAAACTGGTGCCAGACTGTCGCACACAAGCAGTCGAGCACACAAGTGTTGATTGCGAGCGAGCACACAAAAATCAAATACATTGATGGGTTTTCCAGTTGTGAATCACGAGTTGATTTTTAGTTCCCATCACTGCTATAATATAGTATAAATAGTTATATTTATTCAAGACGGACGCTTAAGAAATATTTAATATATTTAAGGTATATAGCTTGCTTAGAAACATATAGACATTCTCCTGCTCATCAAAAAATACTTTATAAAGTCCGAAATGTCTACTACTTCAATTACCCAAGCCCAGCATACTTCTGCTGCTTTTGACAGCAGAGAGAGAGAGTATAAAAATGAAATAATAATAAATAAATTCATTAACATAAAACACAACGGGTGGGCAGGGGGTTGCTTCGGGTGCATGACGGAAGCTTGGGCTGCCTCGTTACCTGCCTAAGATTATCATCAGTAAATTGTTGTTATATAAATTTTTTTTTTTCTTTATTTTTTTTTTTTGATTTGTATTGTTGCTTTTGTTTTGTGGCAAGAGCACAAAACGGCGACGTTGGCTCGTTAGCAGATCCTCAGCTTGGAATGCCACAACCAACTTCAGCTTGAACTGATGTTATTTACATAATTTTAACGCAATTTTGTTGTATATGTATGTGTGTGTGTTTTTGTTGCGCTGAGTGCCTCATCAATGGGCAATGTAATCAAATATATCCAGCAGAGTTTTTATTTTTTATACATTTTTTTTTTTGGTTTTGTTTTTTATTAAGGATGACCATTTCAGGCGCCCCATGGCGCCGATTACACGCCTCACAAATGCCATTTACATCAAGGTGTACAGCTTTATGGCAGGGGGAAGGCGTGATTGGGGGGGTGTAGAAAGGACTCTATGTGTTAAGGGTTAAGCCCTTTTACGCCTCATCAACGCACTTTTACGCTTACTGCGGTCGTAAACTTTATTAATTGAGTTTGTATTATGTGGCAAAGCATTTAGAGGCATCAAGTGCTAAGGAATTACACTCTAACTCTCTCTCTCTCTTTCTCTCTCTCTCTATATATATATATCCTTTATTCCTGTATATGTATGTGTATTTGTCTTACACAAAAGTGCCGCATCATTGCCCTTAGGCACTGCGCAATGATTACTTTACACTTTACAGTCAACCTTCATCTTGCCTTTAAGGCATCCAAAATCAAAGTTTGGCTTATGATAATGCAAATTTCTAATAACCATATAGCCATATACAGTATATATATATACTAATTTATGTGATGACATCATGTATTTAGGCAAAAATTTAAAGCATTATTGCTCAAGTTTTAAAGCGAAAAACTTTTTCAAAAGTTTTCCCCAGAAAATGCAAAGTCATAAGCAGCTTAATATGATGAGTTTTGTTTTCAATTTGTGCACAATTTCTGCAAATCTTTAATTATAAATAATTCGACATATGTAAGTATGCGTGTTTTAATTTTTTATACTATGTAGAATACAGCAATTAATATATATGACTTGTCTAGTTGATTTTATAGTCAGTTTAAGCTTAAAACTCAGGGTAGGGTATGACTTTTGTCCAGGAACCGCAACTCTTATAAGTAGTTTTTATGTATACAAATTATGAGTAAGGATTATTTATGGATTTTTTTTTTGTATTAAAATGGGCAATAACTATTTTTGTTTTTTGACAAAAGAATTAAAATTTAAAATAAAAATTATTTCTTTACTTTTATTAAAAATTTGAATATAAAAATTATTTTTCACTTTAATTTTTTTCATTTTTTTTCCAATTTTTAATGTCAAATAATACAAACTTATTTTGAATATCTTCTGACCCATGCTGTGTGTTTCAAAAGTTTGTTTAAAAGATTGTAGTCACAACATACAAAAACCTAACAATAAAATATGTAAAATAAACCAAACGAAAATACAATATTTTTAGTTGTATTTGTTTTTCCAATAAGCCTTAAAATGGCAATAAATAATTTCGATCATATATAAAGTTTCACTTTGGATCTTTCAAGTCTTCCAACTAAAACGATTTTTAAGTCCATCTAGTTCTTTTTGTTTTTCCTTCGACATTTAAATCTAATTAATTTTTTAAACATTTTTTTCGAATCTTCTATGATTGCAGATATGTGCAAAATTAAAAAAAAATTTGAGTAAACTGAATTTCTTAATTTAAATATTGATTTAGTATTCAAATTGCATTCAATTTTGAATATACAATTTTTACGTATTTTTTTTTTTTTTATTTTTTATATAACTAGAAAGTTGAAGTTTTAAGTTAAAATCGGTTTGCTGCGAAATTAGTTCTGCTTCTGCCTTTTAGCCATTTTTAATGTGTACGGGGCATGAAAAATTGCTTAATTTCATATGTATGTAAAATATGAAAAAAATCAAGTAAAAAAATAAATAAAAATTGCGTGGGCGAGCACCATAAAATGTAATTCTTCTTCTCTACTTTCTATGTTGCCTATACAAGTATAAAGCCCATATACTACTACTGAGCAAACATTCAGAGCTCAGTTCAAGACTTTTGCGTGCAAAATGATTTCATATGACCTGCCATAAAATCGCAACACTTTTCTTGATTGCCGTTCTGGCACCAGCAGCCGCTGGGCAATGTTGTGCGAGTTTAACAGGCATTTCTAATGTCCCAGCACCGCTCCCCAATACCCTGTCCCATTTCAATCGCAATGTAACTCCGCCCCCCATGTGCTACACACGGAAGTGGACAGCTATAAAATATTCGGCAGACGCCGCCACAGCAACAACAACACCAACAACAACAATAACATCAACAATAACAACAACCACTAAAACTTTAACCATAACAAACTTCGGGGAGCTACAACGAGCTGCAGAGCCCCAATGAGGACGTCTATAAGGACGATTCTGCTTATCAGTAGACCGAGCGACAGGCGCGCACAAAAGTATGCTAGAAACAAAGCGGAACTTTGTAGTCAAAAGCATACTCGACAGCTATATACTCTGTGAAGCGTTATAATAAGAATAATCGCAAATAAGAATTAAGTTAAAAAAAATTAAGCCTGGAAAATGTTAGCTAAATAAATGAACAAATCTTAGATATATCTAGTTTTACATTTTTCTTCTAATCTTTAAACATAAAGCGAGATTTAATAGAGAAAATGTCAATTCATAATATCTCTCATTAATTTAATATTTATCAAAATAAACAGAAACACTCAAAAGTGATCTTTTGCACTTGTTCGACTTTGCATTTAAATATTTCAAAATGTTTGTTTGCATAAATGTAAAATTTGTTTAAATTAGTTAAATTTGATTAATTTTCTATAAAAATATGTTAAACAATATTTGAATTTAAATTTTTTGGCTGCGGTTGACATTTCTGGGGAAATGCCCATATAAAAATTCAGGATGCAGTAATCTGGCAGGATAAACGAGTTAAACTTTTATTTTAAAAGGTTACTATAAGAAAAAATTCTACAAATAATAAAATAAAAATATTATCTTGAAATAATTCTTAAATTTCTATATTTGTTTAAAAATCATAAAACTAATTTTAATTTTGCAAACTTTATAATTAAAATTGATAATAAAAACTATTTTTTAACTTTTCTTTTAAAAATTTTAACATAAAAGTTATTTAAAATTTTTTTTACATAAAAATTTAAAAATACAAATTTTCTTTTAAATATCTTTTGAGCCAAGCTGGCAGTTTCCACTTATATATAGTATAATATATAATATATATTCTATAATATAATAAACATAAATAATCTTATTTTTAATACCTCTTTATAGATATATCATGTGTCCTCAAAGGATAAATATTAAGGTACCTGCAAGCTAAGTAATTTTTTTTATTTTTGACTTTCAAAATTAAAAATAAAAAAATTACTTTTCAACTTTTAATAGTGCTGTTATTATATAAACAAAATGCTGCCTTTAACATTGTGAAAAATACAAATTTTTTTAATCATTTAAAATTATATTCAAAGTTGGTTAATATTCTTTAAAATTCTTCAAAGTAATAGAGTTTTCAGCCTTGAAATTAATGGCAAAAAGATATTGCATAAAACCAATACACTCTCCACTTACAAACAGAGTATAAATACTCGACAAACGCGCTATGTGTGTGCTGTTGTGCGTGAGTGTGTGTATGTACATGTTAAGATATCCGATAGCACGCTGAATACATAAACAATATTCAACATGAATTGTTGCGGTTTAGTTATCGTTGTTTTTTTTTTTTTGTTTTATTTAATTCATTTTTTGTTTTTTGTTTGTTTGTTTATTGTTTTTTCATTTTTGTAGCACCTAACACTGAGGCTATCATAAATTTTTCGTTCAATTTGTTTTAATAATAAATATCTGATTTAATTAAAATTGTAATATTTTTCTATTATTCAAAGCAGCCGAACCACAATTTGCAACATATTTTTCTTATATAATACAATAAAATATAATCATAATTTAAATAACACTAGGTAACACACAAATTAATTTTTTTTGACTTTTCCATGAATTTTAAAGTCAAAAAATCGTAAAAAATACCGCACAAAATATCATCATTTTCTAAATTTAAAATGAAATATTGATCAAATATACAAAAAAAAAAAGCTACATTTTGCTACCTAGTGTAATCAAAAATGTTTGGATTTACTGAACTGTAAAACAGGACTAAAGTACCTAGAACAGAGTTACAATAAAAGTGTATTGAAATGCTATGAAAATTTGTAAGAATTACAGTCATGAATATATTAAAATGAAAAAAAAACCAAATTTTAAATAATTTTAATGAGTTTTGGTTTATTTATATAATAAAACAATAAGTATAATTAATTTATTTCAATGTCTATAAAAGTTTAAATTAGGAATTTTTCTTAAATATAGATATAAAAAGCATTAATAAATTATGTTAAAAATAAAAGCGTTAAAATATTTTTTTTTAATTTAGATGTAAAAAGTATTAAACCAAAAAGACTTTAATTAAATGATGTTACAATAAAAAGTGTTAAAATAATGTAATCTAATTTTAAAGCTTTTATTTGTTAGACTAAATTTTAAGAGCATCTACTATGCGCCTTTCTAGATTATTTTGGGATTGTTTAGACGGTTTTTTATTTGTTTTTTTTTTTAATTTTTTTGCATGGCACACCTCTGTTGAAGCTTATCTGCCGGCACATTGGCGGTCACCCCAGGCTAGCTCTCTTATGCCCAGGCGTGCAGCCAGCCCCATTTCCATTTCCATTTCCAGTTCAACCAGCAAAAGATACAGTATATCCCGTACCCAGGATTCAGCAATATCCAATACCCCTACTACCAACGAAGATGCCCATTTTCATTTCTGACTCCATTTTATGTAGCAGCACTAATGGCCCTTTATTATTGGCAAAGTTGGTTGGCGCGATACGCCCGAAAGCGTTGGATGCTCCTTCACGACAGCCAATTTATATGGAAATAGATGCGCGGCACATTTTCAATGCGGGATTTTTCTATCCTCTATCCGGCAATCCACTTTCAGGGCGAAAATCGATACGGATGCCAATGCCGATGCCGATGCCAATGAGTTTGATGTTAGCCAAAGATTGCTTTGCTTTACTTTACTTTACTTTGCACTTGGCCGCAATATTTTTTTTTTATTTTCTGGCTTTTTTTGTGAATGGCCAAATCGTATTAGAACAAATTACGCGGGAAGTGGCGCCAAGCTGAGGAGTTGGCTAAAAAGAAATGAAAAGTCAAGTCAAGAAAAAAATAAGAAAGGGCTACAACAAAAGTCGCTGGCCTGGTAATGGTCAGCTTTGGCTGATGGTTTTTAATGGCCATCTCCCCCGTCAAGAACTAAGAATAGAGAAAAAAAGAATATGTATATACATATATACATATAGTATAAATATATATATATATATTTCTATTACAATGCGTACGTGCGTGTCGCTTCACGCCGCGCTCTGACCTACCCTCATCCCATTGCTTGTAATTGGTTTTCTTTTTTTTTTATGTTTGAGCTAGCTAACTTTGCCCAAAAAAAAAAAGTGGCCCCAACTCTACTCCCTACTTTCTTTACCCTATTTGCCTACTTTCTCTGATCCATGCACACATTGAATGTCTTTGCGTTGCTTTTTTCTATTGATAAAATCAATTACACAATCATATGGCAGGCTCAGCGTCACGACTGCCCTTACTTCCTTTTGCCCCACCGTGTCCCTTGTCTAGCGTCTTCATTGCCTGGCACTTGCCACGACTTTCAATCAAATCAAGCGCGCCAACAATTACCGCCCACCCCCTCCCCCCCCCACACACACACACACACATGTCACGCCCCCTCTCGCAACCTGCCCGATGCGAACAACCCACGCATTTAACTGTAGCAATTGAAGGTTAAATTTCAAATTGCAGGGTTGCAAATGGTGCAAAAAACAAAATTTAAAAGATTTTAGAAGCCTAACACGTAATTTGACTAACGCTTAAAAATGACACGCGATTTAACTGGATTAAAAATTTTATTTAGATTACTAAAAAAATAAAGATTCCTTTTTTTACTAAGAAATAAAATCAAACTAGTGTACCCGGCGTGCGTTGATACGCCCTAACTTCACAAAAAAAAAAAAAAAAAAAAAAAAATACAAACCAATCATATTCCTATTGACCCGACAAACGTTGTTCTGCCCTATAAATTATTTCTGGCGCCGCAAAAAAAAAATTGTTTTTAGGATTATTTAACTTCCTTTTGAAAATCTACTACAACCTTGCTTCGTAATTTTTTGAAACAAAATCAAAAACACAACATGAAACATAATTTAATGGAGCACACTCCATTTAACTTATTTTCGTAGCTCTATTTTATAAGATTTCTCATATTTAAAAAACTATAATACAAATCCAAGATAACTATAACATAAAGTTATTAAAAAAATTAAAACTTTGATAAGCTTGTCAAAAAAATATCTGTATTTGTTTCTAACTTTGTGTCATTCTGTCAAAAGATTCAAGCAAACGCTTTGAGCAATATTGAAAACTTATAATTATTTCATAGACAATTTCAAACTGATTTCGATGATTAAATTCCTGCAGCCCTGGTGTGCTAAGAAGTGGCGAAATTCTGGTGATTCCCTGCAAAAAAATAAATATGCAAAAGTGGCTAGAAGGATTTTAATAAAGTTGAAACAGGTAGAAAAAACATAGCTAAGACTATAAGATTTAAATAAAGAGTAAATATTTTAATCGATATTAACTATATACTTAGCCTAGTTCAGTAAATTCTTACCCGCATCAGGCGCAATAACTAAAAACAATTAAGAGTTACAAATTTCAATAATAATGCTGTGATTTTTGGAATTTATAAAATTTTATATGTTCTTTAACTATTAAAAAAAGTTTCATAACGTTTGCACATTTAAAGTTAATTAATATTTGATCCTATTAATGATATCCTAAGGTATTGTGAAGTTTAGAGGCTAAAGCATGTTTGTTTTTATTTGCTTATATAGGATAACTACCCGTTGAGTATGCTCGTCTAGAAGAGCATTCTCTTACATTTTCCTATTTTTAGCACTTACCGTGCGGTGGTTTGATTGCTGTATATAGAAATGAGTTCCTTGGTAAGACGGCGGGGGAGAGGGAGGCGCACACTTGGGTGCGAACATTTTAAATTAATTTTACGCTTGAATTTGGTTTCAATTTCGATTTCGTGAGCTGCCATCAATGCGTTCACATTGCAACGTTTCAATATTTCAATGGGCAACGCAAAAAACTTGCAGCAAATAAAAGTTGCAAGTGTTTTCAATAGATGGTGTGTCTTAGGGCGGGGCAGGAGAAGTAACAGGGTGGCAGGATGTGGCAGGACCCAGCAGAAGGTGGCAAAAACTGGTAACCAACTAGTCAGGTAATCAGGTAGTCAGGCAGTCAGGCAGTCAGTTAGTGGCAACTTTAAATTGAGTGACATTTTGCCGCAATTGACTGTGCCAAAAGTTTTCTGACTGTTCTCGGCAACAAACTGATGAAGAGCAAAAAGCTGAGTTGAGTTTTCAAAATTCTCAGATTTCCCCTCATGCTATCTCTTTCTGTTATGTGTCTATGACACACACACTCTCTCTCCCTCTCTCGCTCGCTTTCATTTGCTGTAGCTTCATATTTCAGCATACAGAAAGTTAGCACCATATCCATCATTTACACAGAAAAAAAAATACGTTGTTCTAAATGTAAAAATAAGAATCTTATTTTAATCCGAAATTATTTTTTTTTAATTTGAAGTTCGATCTCAGGATATTAGTCTTTTATCAGGCACAACAAACGAGTGAAAAGTTCTTAATCTATGTGGTATAGCGTCATAATCTCGCCGCCGTTTTCAAGCGTCATAAATTCGCCGAAGAAAATGCGACATAAACTCGCCAAAAATAATATACTAGGCGAGATTGTGGCGGCGATATTATGTAGTTACTCCATCTATATATATAAAAATGGTGTAAAAACTGTATAGGTATTCAATTGGTATATCAATATCATGAATATATTTCAAATGATATATGATAATACAGTAAAAAATGTTTATGACGGAACAACGTTTGCCGGATCAAGTAGAATATGATAAGTTTGTTTTTATGGGCTTATTTTTTTGGAGGGAGGGTGTAGCAACGCACGCCGGGGTACACTAGTTTAAATATAAAATATCTTCATTTATTTATATTTTACATAAATCAAGTACAAATGTTTTGAATACAGTTCAGCAGACAGTGAAGGATTTGTTGTTTGTAATTTCTTAAGTATCAAATTTAAATACATAATGTATAATCCCTCAAATAAACACAAAATGCCAACTCTTCGCTTTACATGCAAATCTATTCAGACTATAAACGGGCTTAATTTAGGAATTCTGGGTTTTAAATTTGTCCACTTCAATCATTTCATTCATTCGTTTTGTACTTAGCTTAAGAATACCTGACCTACACGTACTTTTGACAACATTTCCAATTGATTCGAGTGAGGATTACTTGATTTTTATTTTATTTTTTTTTTCTTGAGTGTAGATTCTTGGTGTTGCTCAATTTGTAAGTGGGCACTGGGACCAACAGCATCAGGACATGCGACATGGACAGTTAACTGTGGCAGTAACATGAATAAAGTCCTGGCTTCAGGCACCCAAGTCCTGGCAACTGGCAATCGACTAGTTGCCCTGTTGCATGTTCATCTGTCAGCTGAACAATCTGCAAAATCATTAGAAGCCAAATAATTACATACTCGCATAGTAAGAGAGAGGGCATATCTGTCAGTCAGTTGAGAGCTGTGTTTATTAGTCATGCATATCAAGTTTAATCACGTTATATCCTTCAGTTAGTATTTACTCATTTCTGTGCATAGATATATCTAGTATCAGTATTGGAATTGAGTTTCATATGTTTACGCAAAAGAGAGAAGAAAATAAACAGGCATATTGTGCTTAAAGGACTAAGCATTGTATTACTATTATCATGGTCATGAAATCAATTTTAGGCTATTCTGACAAATTTTGATAAATTGTATATATTAATGTGTATATAGTTTTTAGACTTTCAGAGCACAATTTTGATGTAAAGTAGCCAATTTGTCAAATAGTTTTCAATTTAAATAATTGTTTTTCTGCAATACTATTAAATTTGAAAAGTCTAAAGAGAATTTTATCTCCCAAAAACATTTAACAGTCATTTTATATGTTTAATTTAACCAATGAGTTTCGGAAGAAATGTAAGCTTAACTTTTAATTGGACTCGTGTTCGAGATAATTGTAAAACTGTGTTCTACTGACTTTGTAAAAGTCACATTTTTAAAATGTGATTGCCTTCAATGTTAGTTTTGCTGTAATTAACTTATTTTTACCTTTACTGAAGGACAATTAAGTGTGCAAGCAAACATTCTTTAAAGGCAATGTTTGAAATAAAATAGAAAGAAGTAAAATTAGCTTTAAATTTATAAATTTCTAGTTTATATAGTATAAAAGGTTTTCAGTCGTCTTCATTAAACATAGAGTTAGCTCTGCTAGATATTTATATTCTTCTAATTTGTAAGTTACCAAAATTTCATATTATTTTCCCTGTTCTTGACATTTTACAGGGTATTCTAATTAATTAATTAACTGCATATATAATCGATTTTACAGATTTGAGGCGCAGAGCGGAGATTACTGGAATTTTGAAATAAACTTGATCATATTTATTCATATTAAATTTGGTGTATCTAGTCTTTATTTTCCTCGACATCTGTTCATACAACAGACAGACAGACAGACAGACAGGTCTAGAACAACTCGACTATCGACTTGTATAGAACTTATGGGGCTGGAGATACTTTCTTCCATCTGTTACATACATATGGACTGTTTTATGAATTCACCTTTTACACATTTTTATTGAGTACAGGGTGTAAAAATGAAAAACAAATTATATATATTATACTAGTGTTTCCGGCGAGCGTTGCTACGCCCTCCCTTCAAAAAAATAAAAGCCAAATTACCAACTCATCATATTCTTGTTGACCCGACTAAAGTTTTTTTGCCAAATAAATAAATAAAATAATAAATAATAAATAAATAATAAATAAATCTTGTAGCGCTTTAAAATAAATAAATAAAATAATAAATAAATAAATATCTTTTTTAACAGCGCTGTATACGTTAACAGTACTGTATACGTTAACAGTGAACTGCCTGTTAAGGCCCTAGCGACTTCTTCGGAAAGTTTTCACAAAATTTTCGTCTCTAGAACCTTTCCTGCCCCTAGAACCTTCTCCTCTTACGAACAACTGAAATAAAAATTGAGCCAAATAGGCATTGCTGTTCTCAATTGATATATACCTATACATTATTTTTTTTTTATATATATAGATAAACTTTTAGTAGTCCTAAGCCCTATGCACATTTGCTTATAAGCTAATTGTATTAAATGTTTGTAATTTTCTATCTAGCAAACTATTTCTGTTGAAACCACTTTAAGTGTCATCTACCAAACACATGGACCTGACCTTTGATTTCTCTTTGATAGAGAACGAGAACAAGCAGGAATATTCGAATGTTGCAAGTTGTTAAACTAAAAAACCAATTAAGGTGCAATTAGGCCTGAAAAACTTTCTATCAAGTTCGCAAACAGTTTTCTTGATAAGAGGATCATTTTTGTTGTGGATTTTGTTTTTTAACCATTTACCTATATAGAGCCAAGCCCAAAAACTCGAATCTATGTCGATTTTGTTTTTTTTTTTTTTGCTCAATTAAAAACAATAAAAACTGTTATATATATATATATATATATATATATATATATATAAAAGTATGTGTGCGTGTGGAGAAAAGTTAAGTGAATTTTCAGTTGAAATTTTTATCCGAATCGAATTTCACGCAGCTTTTCTTTCGCATTTGGCATGTGGTTTATTCGGGGCATTTTGTTGTTATTATTGTTTCTGCAGTTGCGGCCATTTCTTTTACGGCTTTTTAAATTTGTTGTGCGTGTGTGTGTGTGTGTGTGTTTGTTTTTTTTGTATATTTTTGGGCCAATTTTTCGCATTTATTGATTGGTTTTTTTTTTGTTGCAGACGCTGGTCAGGCTTGGGTGTTGGTAAGGAGCACCGCCAGGGTGCCTCGTGTCCCTTTGGCTGCCCTTGACTTTTGCCTGCAAATACTTTTTGGCAGCCTCGTCGCCAACAACTGCTTCAATGTTGTTGTTGTTGTTGTTATTGTTGCTGCTGTTGTTGTCCTTCCAAGTTGCTAGAGTTTGAAAATAGTTTTTGCACGTTTTGGCCGAGTGACTTCTCTTTGTGTTTTTTTGGTCGACTCTAAGGCAATTTTTGGACTTTGTTTCCGTTTTGTTTTGCCTGCCATGAAAATGTTGCACTCTTTATTGTTGTAATTGTTGTTATTGTTGTTGTTGTTTCATACTATAAGTTGTTGTGGGGGCGCGTTTTACTTTGAAAAAGTAGCCATTGTCTATTTTAGCAACTTTTACAAAAGTCTAGAAGAAATTTTCGGTTGTTTATGTTTTCGCACACAGAAAACACAAATGTCGGCCTACGGCTACAGCTTGTTGGAAAAGTATGCGGCTAGCTGAAAATTTAACATCAAAATTTAAATAATGTTGTAAGTTTATATTTTCTTTTTTCATTTTTTTTGTGTGTTTGTAAAGTAATGCTCTTATATAATAACTTATTTATGTAAGCAGCAAATTTCAGAAAAAAGAAAAAAATGGTTAAAAATAATTTTAAAATAACGTTAGTTGTTATGCTTAAAGCAAAACTTTGTTTTTCTAATTTAATTCAAAATATATAATTATGCAGTTTTTTTATATTATCAATACAATAGTTTGTTTGCTTAAAGGAAACCTTTGCTTATGTAGTTTAAATTAAAATATATTTTAATTTAGTTTTTATATATTAATACAATATTTATTTGCTTAAAGGAAACCTTTGTTTATGTCATTTAATTTACAATATATTTTTTAATTTAGTTTTTATATATGTAATTTTTAATTTTATCCATAATTTTATGCATTAATTGTTTTGATTTTAGACTCTGCTATTAATTAAACGGGAATATATTGGGTTTGTACAGTATTAGTCTATTTTACAATTTAATCCTATTAAAAATCTTGGTAATAGAAATATCCTTTAATAAAATCATTTTTCCAACATAATTACAGCGTTTAAAAACAAGTTGAATGTAGGAAATAATATTTAAATTTATAATTTAAATCAACAAAATTATATTTTTGTTTATCAGACTAACTGATGAATAAAAATAACCTTTAAAAAAAATGATTTTTGCCATGCTAATTTCATTTGTTCTTATTTACATTACGAGTATTTATAGGGTAGTAGCCAAACTGAATGTATTTATTTGTTTGTACTTGTTTATTTAATAGACATATGCTTGTGTAATGAAACATATTTTTTCAAGAGTGTTTCACTTGAATTGCGAAAACATGAACAAACTCTTATATATATGTACATACATGTGTAGCATGTGTAATCTGCTTCTATATCGTATTTAGTAGTTGCCTAACACGAAGCTGCCTTTCAAATGTATTAAAAATTTAGCAAAGCTAAAAGGCGCACCGAAAACTAAAAAAAAAGCTAAATAAAACAGATTTTACGAAACTTGTTTAGCCGTAAGTTACAATACACATGCACACACACATATTTATATATATTTATATATATATACTATACATATATGTAGACAGAGCACGTGTGTAACCTCAATTAATTTGTGTTTTAATTTTCATCTTTTTTTTTTTGCTTTTGTTCTTGTGTTAGGTTGCTTTTTAGCTAGCTTATTATTATTTATTAGGTTTTTCATTTTTTTTTTGTTTTTTTTGTGCTTTTTGCATGAAATTTGAACTAAGTAATTATTAAGCTCATTTCTGTGCCATTTAATTATGCACCTCTGCACACGCATGTATATAGGGTATATAATACCATGCATGCATAAGTTTCTGTGTGACGCAAGTGTGTGTGTGTGTGTCCACGTGGCGTATGTGTAATGCGCACAGAAGTATGCTACGCTTCAGTGGCAGCCGCCAGTGACCGCCGTCTGCTAGATGGCGCATGCCAATAAATCTAACCCAAAGCAACAAATTAGAGTGAACAATAATCCTCCAAAACGGGTCAAAACGCAAACAAAGAGGTCTGTGTATTAGTTTCGACAAACCCTTGGGCATCATTTTCATAGCATAATTAAGTATTTATTTGCATGAGTGCAATATAAACTAGAATCTACTTAAAACATGGCATAAGTAGTGCACTTAATTTTTGACATTTAAATTTAATTAAATTGTTTAATTTTAGGTTAAATTGGAGAACTACAAAATGAGTTAAACCAGGCATTTTAATTAAATAATAAAGAAGTAAGTGTTATATTTGGAATGACAATAAAATACAACCTTAGCGAATATATTTTTATACAACTTATAAATTTTGCGATCATTTTTTGTTATGTCAGCTCTAGTATATAGTTATCTGAATATGAAAAGTTTTATTTAATGCTTAAATAACAGAAAAGAATTTTAAACGATTGCTTCTATGACAGCTCTTAGATACTTGTATAAAAATTGTTTCAAAAATTGATTAGATTAAAGAATAAGCAAATTTTTTTATTTTAAATTGTTTATTTTCTTTATTAACAAATTTTCTAAAGCTAATAGCTGAACAATTTATATTACAATGTTATATTACAAGTTATACCTATTGTTTTAATTAATATATATATATATCTACATTTCACATGTGTTCTTAGAAAAAAAAATGGAGGGGCAACCTTAATACTTTCATAAATAAATATGATGTTTGGCCAAAAGTTCTTTACTTATATATTTGATAAACCTTTAGCCATAAATAAACTCTGTCTATTTTGCAACATAAATATATTGTATAGTGGTTATTTAAAGTTTGTTTAGTGTTTCTGTTTCTCTATTAACTTATTTTTTGGAACTGCATGCAATGTCCTTGCTGCTACTTCGGCACATCCTCTGTAGCCTGAGGCGAAATGGGAGTAATGAATAAAAATGACCGCAACGCAACGTCCATTGCTTGTTTGCACTTTGTACCGCAGGGTGGCAACAAACTTTTTGCATTTTGCCACATTATTTATTTTATTTTTTTCTCTCTCTTCTCTGTGTTTGCTATTTTTTTTTGGGTTTTCGGTTTTGTTGAGGTCTGTGTGTGCGCTCTTGAGGTCCTTAAAGATGGTTGGCTCTTTGTCTAGGACACGCAAAGGCAGCGCCAAAAGTTAATTGCTTAATAGTCGAAACATCGATAAATCAAAGAAATATGCGCGTAAGCATAAAGCAAAGCGGCGACAACAAAGCGCACAATGAATGCCAAAGGGAAATTGTGTTGTTGATGGCCATTTCGAAGGTGCTCGAAGGTAAGGGAAATTGGATAGGTAGGGAGGGGTATGGCATGGTATAGTATACGAAGTATATATGGTATAATTATGTGGTATGAGAATTTTTGTGGCTGTGCGCCAAATGCAAACAGACTGATTGATGGCGCCAAGTGATTTATTTATGTTAATGCGTGCAACAACAACGTGGCTAAATCTAAGTAGCTGCCTGAGACTTGGCTTTCCCTTTGCCCAGTTCCCCACCCCCTCATACCCCCATTCTACATGCAGCACCCTCAGCTCTATACAGCTGCTTCCATCGACCTCTGTACAGCGTTTCACCTGCGACATTCGTTGCTCTACGTGATTTCAGCCAATTGTTGTTATACTCTGTTTGTAGAAACACTAAAGTGTATATTGGATTACAATGCAATAATATATGTTTATCAATTGTTATCATTTGCTTTAATAACAATTATGAGAATATTATTTGAATCAAGCATTTGCCAGCTTTGTAAATTGTATTTTATTTTATTAAATGCTTTTATAATTGTAGAAAAATAGCGTGAAATTTAATATATACTTTTTAAATTATTCCAAAATTTATTATCATTATATTTGCAAAAATTTGAATATAATTAGAATACTTAACACAATATAATTAAAGTCACCTAATATTATAAAGAGATTATTGGTGATTTTTTAAAAATTTGAATTTAATTAGAATACTGAACACAATATAATTAAAGTCAGCTAATATTATAAAGAGATTCTTGGTGATTTTTTAAAAATTCGAATATAGTTAGAATACTTAACACAATATAATTAAAATCACCTAATATTATAAGGAGATTCTTGGTGTTTTTTTTTAAAATTCGAATATAATTAGAACACTTAACACAATATAATTAAAGTTACCTAATTTTATAAGGAGATTCGTGATGATTTTTTAAAAATGTTGATTAAAAGTTATTTTTCACGCCACAGCAATAGATCGAAATTGATATTTATAACTATATATATATAGAGAACTTAAGTTTGAATTAATTTAAAAATTTAATGTAATAAAGACACATAATTAAATTGCCAATTTAAGAGTTAAGCTCAGCAAATATGAAAGATTGAAACTACTGATGATCTGCAGAAGAGACTACAAATACAATTATTTATTTCCAGGCTCATCAATTGCCATTTGATTACAATGTAGAGCAGAGGCGCCCAATTATTTTAAAAGAAAGTGTACACACCAATAACATGTGCAATTGTTCGGTCGACGAAAAGTGATGCAGTCGTTTGGTCGAAGAAATGAGATAACAAGCGAATTGTGCTTGAAAATTAGCTAACTTATGAGCAAGCCGCAATTGCAATTGTTCGGTCTACGAAAAGTGACGCAGTTGTACGGTCGACGAAATGAGATAAGAAGCAAATTGTGCTTGTAAATCAGCTGACTTATGAGCAAGCTGCAACTGCAAGTGAAAAGTGACGCAGTCGTACGGTCGACGAAATGAGATAACAATCAAATTGTGCTTGTAAATCAGCTGATTTAGGAGCAAGCCGCAATTGCAATTGTTCGGTCTACGAAAAGTGACGCAGTTGTACGGTCGACGAAATGAGATAAGAAGCAAATTGTGCTTGTAAATCAGCTGACTTATGAGCAAGCCGCAACTGCAATTGAAAAGTGACGCAGTCGTACGGTCGACGAAATGAGATAACAAGTAAATTGTACTTGAAAATTAGCTAACTTATGAGCAAGCCGCAATTGCAATTGTTCGGTCGACGAAAAGTGACGCAGTCGTACGGTCGAAGAAATTAGATAACAAGCAAATTGTGCTTAAAAATCAGCTGACTTATGAGCAATCCGCCATTGCAATTGTTCGGTCGACGAAAAGTGACGCAGTCGTACGGTCGACGAAATGAGATAACAAGCAAATTGTACTTGAAAATCAGCTGACTTATGAGCAAGCCGCAACTGCAATTGAAAAGTGACGCAGTCGTACGGTCGACAAAATGAGATAACAATCAAATTGTGCTTGAAAATCAGCTGACTTATGAGCAAGCCGTCACACAGGACAAAAGTGTGAGGAGCTGGGCACCCCTGTAGAGTATATTACAGTCGAAAAACTGCAAAAATTGTATTATTATTGTATTTGTGCTGCGGCTGCGACTGCGAAAGCAACGACGATGACGATTAATCAACTTGGTGCGTGCGTGGGCGGTGGCATAACGGAGGAGGTGGTCGATAACACAGTCAGCGAGTCAGGCGCCGGGCGTCGGGCAACAATCAGCAATTGAGGGGGGGTAGACGCAGTTACTCCAACTACAACCCCCCCTAACCTCTGGCATATCCAGCTCCTCGCTCCACTTTATGACCAACAATTCGTATAACCCCTATCTTGCAAAAGCTGCGACAGCGCTGCGAATTGATTTCATTTATTTATTTATGTTGCAACTAACGAAAAACTTGTCTAAATACTTGAAATATTCGATGTGCAGAGTCTTATTTGAGCGATATCCAAGCATTTCATCAACTGACTCACAACAATA
Organism: Hirtodrosophila alboralis; assembly: GCA_035043045.1. Taxonomy (NCBI): domain Eukaryota; kingdom Metazoa; phylum Arthropoda; class Insecta; order Diptera; family Drosophilidae; genus Hirtodrosophila; species Hirtodrosophila alboralis. The sequence goes on along the minus strand of JAWNNH010000522.1, from coordinate 418,078 downwards.
ACAACAAACAACATAAGTACATAAAAAAAAAGCAAATAAAACAAATACAACAATAACGAAAATTGGGCAGAGCAACAAACTTTTGCACAGGCGACAAGAAACGCATCAAATGAATTTTAATGCGCGCCAAGGGAACATTCAATAATTAATCAGACAAATGGACAGAATGAAGAACGAAGACTGAACGGTTTTGTTTCTTATTCATTGACTTTGTTTTTATTGTTGTTTTGTTGTTGTTTTTAATGTATTATATTCGAAAATACATCTCTGGAAATTGGCTTGCCTTTATTCTGTTTATTGGAGTGCATAATTAAATGTGTTTCCAACATAATGACTAATGCAATTATTACTGTGTGTAATCCCCTTAAGATATTAATTCTCCATAATTATTTTGAACACTTAGTATTGGAAATTGTATAGAAACTGGTAATTCTAGTTGTAACAAATTTGTTGGAAACGTCACGAGATGGCTTAGTTAAAGCATAAATTCTGATCGTTATTCCAAAATTTTTGTCGGTTTTATGTTTCTATAAATCAATTATTATATAATATTTATTTGTAGTATATTATATGTAGCATACCTACTTTATTTTCTCATCGTTTCCAGACAACTATGCATAATTATACATAAAATCGAAGCTTGAATAATTAATTAAAATCTGTGTTATATGCATTATCTTTGATTTATTGATTATATATTGATTGCATGATTTCTACATAGATTTGTTGCTGTTTTAATTGCGTGTGTATTTATCAATGTTATTTTTAATATGTTGTTTTTTTTCTCCTATTTATGGCTTAGTTTGCCTGTCACTATTTTCATTTAATTAACTAGGTTTTTTTTTAATTACAATAAAATTATATTAGGGACACTGAGAAAGTATTCGTTCCGTCATTGCCTCCGAATGATTGCTTCTTTATTAATAAAGCTTTTCCTTCTCCCAACAAGGTCCTAATCACATCTAATGATCCTAGCACATATGGGCTTTATAAACGCCCATAAAAAAGAAAGCATATACATAGATATATACAATTGGATATAACAAGTGCCACGACAATAGGTATGGGGACCTGAGTTGGTCGACACGACTCCTGTTACTGCAACATTTCAATTAATAAAGAAAAAACTAAATAATTAAATAAAACAAAACTAAAAATAAATAAAAAAAAATATTTTAATGACGCAAAAAAATGATTTTATAGATTTCAAGCAGAGATTCCGAGCCGTTATATAATTTAAATAAAACCCAACATTTCTCAGGATGACTGGGCATTAATTTTGCTATGTCGAACACAACTTTAAATAAATTATAAATTTTCAATTTGTGCATATTTTTTAAAGCTTTTTCAAGCAAACCGAAAACCATAACGAAATAAGTAAACACATTTTAATTTTCCGCATTGGCAACTCAATTTCTTAAGTACTTTTCGCCTGGAACGCATTTGTCGCCTGCGCCTCTCTATAATACATAAGTATTTCCCTTTTTTGTTTGTGCGTATCATTGGCGCCACTTTGGCTAAGCAGCAAATTGTAGCGTGAACAGCAGCAGCAACAGCAGCCGCAACAACAACAACAAAAACAACAATAAAAACAAACATCAATAAGAATTTTATTGTGAAATTACTGTACTACTCAGTTGGTTAGGAACAGTGAAAAAACTTGTATACATTTGATTATATATGTATATGTATATCTTTTGTAAAAATGCAATATATCAATATAAGCATATGGAAAAGGGAGGCAATCAATATTAATAGCAAATTTACGAAAGAAAAAAAGTTAAAAATACTTCAGTTTTGAGTACTTGATTGGTATATACTCTGTACTCTGGAAATAACTCAGAAATTTTCCAAACAACCATATTTCATATATTTCTATGTACATATGTTCAAAACAATGTGAATCGTCTATTAATTTAAGGAAAGAGAAAAAAAAACAAGTAATAAATCTATATCTATATATATATAACTGTTCAACCTGGCTGGCTGATTAATGACTCACGAGCAGGCTAAACGGTAAAAGCTAGAGACCTGCAATTTTTACAGTAGCTTTCGATTTTATTATAGGTTGGCACTCTGAAAATATTTTGTCAAATATATATCGGGAAGTGGGTGAAAATGCATTTTAAAATTATATGAAAACCTCAGCTGGATCATACCCGTTGGCTCACTAGGTTACAATCATAGTGACATTGTAAAATATGATTTGTATATTTTTTTTTTTTGAGCGGGAGCGTAGCAACGCGCGCCGGCAGAGCTAGTTGTAGTCTTTTGTAACTTTGGCCAGTCTATCTAGACTTTTATATAAATATTAGGTACTTAGAAATAATTTTATATATTGTTTTAATATATTATTTCCACACAAACATCAATTTATGAACACATTATATACGATATAGCTCCGGTATTTGGTATTTTTTTTGGACATAGCAACGCACGCCGGGATAATCTAGTATAATTTGATTCTAAAATCTAAAAATTATAAAAAATATAAATACGTAAGTTCATTATAGAGTTTTAAGTTTAAGAATGTTCTCAATTTTTAAATATATTATTTTCTTTATTTTTCGATTCGAAATAATGTGTGTTAACTACTAAGCTGTAGCTAACTGCCGGTTAATTCGTATAGCTTATTATTTGGGATTTTCGTATTAAATAAAATAAAATATATAATATGCTAAATATGTACATTAACTTTTTAAAAGTACAAATGTGCTTTTCTTTTTTTCCAATTGAAAAATTAAATATACACATATTAAATATAAAATACTTAATAAAATTAATATTATTATGAGGAGATTAAAGGTCAAAAAAATCACAACAATTATTATTATAAATAAAACAAATATATATTCCCAAAAAACTATTGGTTTTTTATTTTTTTTATTAGAAACAGTGCATTTATCATTCATACAAATTTAACAGCTTGTTGATTGAAACCAAATTATTTGACAGGCAGTTTAATAGACCAATAAATTCAACTGTCGTTTAGTTAAACGTCAAATTAAACGAACTTTAAATAAGCAAAGAATAAGAAAAAAATTAAATATATATAAATGTTGACTTTAATACAATATTTTCATGCTTACATGCATGTTTCATTTTATATATTTTTCTCATTGTTTCTATGCAAATGGGCAGGGGTGTACTTGTGCTGGCTCTCCTGCTGGCACACTCAACTGGCGTTGTGTTAGTTTTTTGCCCCACAGTTTATGCCACAATAATTTTTTGGACCGTCTGGCGCTCTGACGCCGCCATTGCTCTGCTTTTGCCTTTGCTTTTGCGTTTTGCTTTGCAATTGCCTTTGGCTTTGCCTTTAGCGTGACCTTTTGTTTTGCAAAGCGCGAGCGATGACGTCGCCGATGCCGTCGCTGTCTCTGCTGCTGCTGCTGTTGTTGTTTTTGCTGTTGTTTTTGCTGTTGTTTTTGCTGTTGCTGTTGACGTTCCGCAGCAATAAAATTGATGTCACGTTTTTATGACGCCGTTGATGAGTCGTTATCTTTGATTTCAGCACGCAGCCGAGACAGCCAACTCCCTGTTCCCAATTCCCGGTTTCAGTTCACAGGCCTTAGGCTGTCATCCCGACAGGCGTTCAACTTGTTTGGTCAAGTTCGCTCTTTGTTCGCGTCAGGTGCTGCCCGCGTCTGCGGTCGTTTCGCAGTTTAATTTTTTTGTTTTTTTTTTTAATTTACGCCCAGTTCAATTTGCGCTTTTTTCCCGTTGTTGTTGTTGTTCTTACCTTTTATCTCAAGCTCATAATTTATTGTTTCTCTTACATATATATTTTTTTTTTTTGTTGTTCCCTGGCATTTGTAAATTGAAAAGGGAAGAGTACCAAGGCGGAACATACGCAGGCATTGTTGTTGTAGAATGCACACGAGCAATGGCCACCTCGTCTTTGGTTTAGCTTTTGTTTATCGAAGCTTAGGACTTTTTTATTATTATTTTTGTTGTTTTTTTTTTTCGGTTGTTGCTGCTCATGTTTTGTTTACGAGCACTGCAGACAACTATAAAACACAGCTGTGCTGCCCACACCACACAGAACAAACAGAACAGAATAGAACAGGGAACGGAACCCAGAGATTGTTGCCTAGGCAGCTGCTGTTCGAGCTTCGAAGATTCTAATAAAGGTGAACAATATGCAGGCAACAGGATTTATTTCAATTGTTTTACTAGATATATGTCACTTGCATTTAAGAGTTCTTTAAAAATTTTCGAAGCTTTATGTAAGCAGTTATTTCAAATTTATAGAAGTATTAATTTGATAAATTTGTAGAACACGCATCTATTCATAAGCAAATTAGTTAACTTTACTTGACTAGGAGAAGCAAATCCAAAAATCCTTTATTTCAAGTCATTTTTGCCTATTCTATTACAATAATATATACATACATTTTGCATGGCTTTAAGTCTAAATAAAAATGCAAATGTGTGTTCAAAATCTAGAAAAAAAATAATTTTATATCTTAATGGAAACTAAGGTTAGAAATCTAGAAGATCATTTTTTTCAATCAATCAATTTTCAAATCTCATATTATTATCTAAAATATTTCATGTTTACATAAATATTACTCAAATAAAATTTTTAGTTGTTAGTTGGCTTAGCTTGAGCTTAAGCCAAAAATAAATGACAATTATAAAAGACATACTAAGAATTTATTGATACTGTCAACTAAACAATTGTCAAACAGACATTCCACGTGATCGATTTAATATTACCAAAGTTTTTAATTAGAAATCTATGAGAACTTTACTTTAGCTTAGTTAAAACTAAACTATTTCGCTGAGGAGATTCGTTGAAAATTCTCTCTCTCTCTCTCTCCCTCTCTAAATGTCCCACCATATATGCTTAAAAATATGTAATGACATGAAATTTAAACTGTGCGCGAAATGCTCAAATGCAACCATGTGTATAGCGCTGCCAGCGTAATTTATAAATATATCGATATTTTAGGTGCATTGCAGAGCCAATTTGAGCACTACAGTATCAGTTTGAGTTTAACAGTGGGTGTCTGCTTTAACGTATGTTTCAGTAAAATGTTTAATAAATGTATGTTATGAACTAGTATATAAATTTTAAAAATTGTTTATTTGCAAATACCTAAGTGCAAAATTGAAAATCAGCTAAATAATTTTATTTAAGGTCACTGTTAACTTATCAGCTGACCACAGACGATGTGCAAATGTTGAAACATATTATCGATAGTTGCCGAAAATAATCAAACAATCGATAAGAAAAGAAAGCGCATCCTCTTCAGCTGTGTGTTGCGCGTGCATGTATGGGTGTGTGCGTGCGTGTGAGTGTGTGTGTGTGTGTATGTTGTGTGTGCAATCTATTAAGTGTCGAATAGCAAAATATCAATTAAATATATATAGAGAAGAAATCAAACGAACGCTCGCCCGCTCGCAATTGTTCCAAATAGTTTGTTGGTTTTTCTCTGTCGTTGCGCGAGTGCTTGCTGCTGTCGGTGTGCCGTCGTTGTTTCTGTTGTTTTTGTTGTTGTTGTTGTGGCTTTAGCTATAACAATTGTTGTTTTAATTTGTTGTTGTTGTTGTTGCTGTGTATCTGTTGACGGGAACGCGCAACGGCCAACTGATGAATTTCAATTGTTTTTATTAAACGCAACACAACAACAACAAAATTTTTATGCGCGCGCCGCCGCACGCCCCAAAAAACCGAGGCCCCGCCAACGTCACCCGATCCGCCCCAACCCAATCACGTGAAGAAGAAGCAGCCGAAAAACGCAAGCAGCAGCAGCAGCTGCCCCACGCCCAAGTTTCAGCTTTAACAAACTTGCAACATTATTTCCCCGCTACATATCCCGCTTGCCCAGCAAGCAACATTACAAAATGTCCTCTAACAGTTTTAACAACAGCAGCGCTGGCGCTGGCGCTGCAGGAATGACCTCGATCTCAGCATCCGCTTCCATATCTGCGGTCAATGCCGACTTGTGGCGCGAATGCGTCGCCTGGCTGGTACGCTGCAAGGTTATACCCATGGACCACAAGGCCGCACTGCCAGATGCCGAAATACGCATTCTGGCCATGACACTACGCGACGGCGTCTTACTCTGCAATCTGGTCATACATCTTGATCCAAGCAGCATGGATGCACGCGAATTCAATCGCAAGCCACAAATGGCACAGGTATGATAGAATTACTATATAAAAGATATACCTTCGAATAACAAATTTTCATTTTCAGTTTTTATGCTGCAAAAACATTAAATTGTTTCTGGATGTTTGCCACAATCATTTCAACATACGTGATTCGGATCTATTTGAACCCACAATGCTCTATGATTTAACCAATTTTCATCGTGTGCTCATTACGCTCTCCAAGCTGTCACAGTGCCGCAAGGTGCAACAAATGCATCCAGAGCTTCTGTAAGTTCCATACAAGACTTGGATAACGTTGAATTCCATTTTTTTATTATTTATTTATAAGCATTTATTTGCTTAAAGTTCATACAATTGTGTGATATAGGAGGAAATCAGGAAAAACCATCATATATTTAGGAGGATATATAAGATTTAAAAGAAAATTAGGGAAGTAGAAAAATCCGTGTATATTTAAGAAGAAAGATATGATTTAAGAGGAAATTAGGAATGTCAAAAACTGTTAAATATTTTGGAATAAATATGTGATTTAAAAGTAAATTAGGAAAGTTAAAAAACCTTCAAATATTTAAGAAGTATTTGAGTTAAAAATAAATTAGGAAATTAGAAAAACCTGTGAATATTTAAGAAGAAAAAGTTGATTGAAGAGCAAATGAAATAATTTTTAAATATTTAGGAAGAAATATTTGATTTAAAAGGAAATTAGGGAAACTAAAAAACCATTTAATATTTAAGAAAAAGTATTTGACTTTAAAATAAATTAGAGAAGTAGAAAAGCCCATGAATATTTAAGAAGAAATTGTTGATTTAAGAGAAAATTAGAGAAGTAATAGAGTTCTTAAATATTTAAGATGAAATATTTGATTTAAAAGCAATTTAAAATCCTTTAAATATTTAAGAAGTATTTGACTTAAAAATAAATTAGGGAAGTAAAAATACCTGTGAATTTTTGAAAAGAAATATTCGATTAAAAAAAAAATTAGAAAAGTAGAAAAACCTCCAAATATTTAAGATGTATTTGACCTAAACAGAAATTAGGGAAGTAGAATCTTTAAGATACATTTTATTTAAAGAAAAAAACTAGAAAAGTTTGAAAAAACTGCGAATCTTTTAGTAGATATATTTTATTCAAAAGGGAAGTAGAAAAACCTGCGAATATTTAAGAAACATTTGACTTAAGATGAAATTAGGAAAATAGAAAAATCTTCATTTTCCCAATATTTCAATCACCTCACAGATACTAAAACGAGTTTTGTATTCCAATTCATTTCTATATAAAAACACACAAATTGACTGCGTGATAAGCGTTAAATGGGGGTCAAAATTTTATATGGAGCTCTCATTGTTTTTACCGTGTATCACATATGTATAAATTTGTGATTTTTGTTTATATATGTACATATCAATGGCTTATAGATTTCTGTTTTGTTTTGTTCTTTTATTTATAGCGGCTTTAATTTGCAATTGTCGCCCAGCGAACGTTCCCATTCCGATGAGGCAATTTATAAGGATTTGCATTCCACGTAAGTAATCAAAATAAATACATGTACATATCAGATTCAGATTTTGTCACATTTTTTTTATTTTGTGCATTGAATTGCCCAATTTGTTATGTTATCTTTATGTCGCCAGACCTTACAAATATATATATATCATAACCCGAAGCCTCGCCCTGCCGTCCCCTTATCCCTTATCCCTTGAGTTTTTGTTTGGGAAATGTACATTTTTGCATTTCCTGTTTTAAGAACTTTCTACAGTTTCTCGCCACATTATGCGCTCACGTAGCTGACAATAATATATATATATATATCCCGATGCCAGCCCAGCACTGAGACCCGCTTAAGCCCTTGTCTGACTGCTTATCGACAATATAATAATATAACAATAAAAACGAACAAGAACAAGATCAACAACAATAACAAAAATAAAAAAAAAATATCCATTGCCCAAGCTTTATCTAACGCTCTTTCTCTCTCTCTCTCCCTATTTTTTCTCTTTCCCCTTTGTCTCTCTGCCCATGCTCTTGTTCTTTGTATGTCTCTCTCTCTCTCTCTTTCTTTATTTCTCCCTCACTTGTCTTGAGCTGTTCCAATTTTTTTTACTAAACATCATCTAATATCCCAATGCCTTGGCTGACCAAACGTTCGCCCGCTCTCTATTTAATGTGTGTGTGTGTGCGTTGTGTGTGTGTGTGCTGTGTGTGTGTGTGTGAGTGTGTATCGCAATGCCCCCCCTGCCTGCACCAACATCAACACCAAAAAAAAAACCCCATCCAGCAATGATATGAAGAAAACTGGCAGCATCGATGCCACCACCGGCTCCTCGTCCTCGGAATATTATGAACGCACCTCGCAGAGCGGCTCAATATCTGTGGAGGATGAAAATAGCGATATAACCATTGAGAATGGCACCGAGGACATTGACGATTATATTGAGGATTCGCTATCGAATATGTGTGATACAGCGATCGACAATGATGCCTTCATTAATGTTGTTGACGTCAACCAATCCGTCCAGGGTCAATTGCGAGCGCTCTCCTTTGATCTAACAACATTGGACGTGGCCAATAATTGTGGTAGCCTTGATTGTATTACGCCCACGCCACAAATGGATGCGCCCAAGGCGAGCACATCGGCAGCAGCGGCAGCTGAAGCGGCGGCAGCGGCAGCAGCAGCAGGAGCAGCAGCAAATGTATCTCCAAGTGTTACATCTACAAGCTCGTCCACTGGTTGGTCAGCAAGGCGACATCATCATCATGTATCCACCAGCTCATCATCATCATCGCTGTTTGTCAGCGAAAGTCAACGATTGCAGCGTGCCGCAGCTGCCGTCTATAATTATCGTTCATCTTTGCTGATGTCCACGGAGCACGAGTATGCGTACATCAATGACATTGGCAGCGAGGATGATGAGAAGGTCTATGAGGATTTATGCTACGTTACGTTCCAGTCAAAGGTCAAACCAGAGGTGTGCTGCCTGCTTCATAATCCACATACTGCTCGTTCGTTAAATACTGTACAAAACAAAATCCATGTGTAACACAAGAAACCATCAAAAAAACCAAAATTATTTTTACCAACCTTGACTCTACTCGTGTGTATGTGTTGCTATAACTTGGCCATAATTGCTTTACTCGACTATATCACTCGCAGTAATAATCAACATCCTACGCACCTCTCACAGCATCCTACATATGTATACCTACACCATATAGAATATCTATCAAAAATAATCCACCTTGCACCAAAAAAGTCTTGTTTCTCCATGTCGGATTATGTTTTCCTTTTAATGCCTTTGTAGAGGCTGTTATTATATTATAATTGTTGAGATATATTTGCGATATGTGTATATACTATATAAAATTGTTCAACCTGACTGACTGACTGATTGACGACTCACAGCTGGCCAAACGTTAGAAGCTAGAAACCTGAAATTTACACTGTAGCTTTCTATTATATCGTAGAGTAGCACTCTGAAAAATTTTTTAAAAAATATATCAGGAAGTGGATAAAAAATACAATTGAAAATTGTATGAAAAATTCAGCTTTAGCATACCAGGTGGTGTAATAGACACATTGTAGAAGAGTGTTTTTTTTTTTATTTCAATTTTTATTTTTTTTGTGAAGAACGAGAGCGGATGCGTAGCAACGCACGCCGGGAGAGCCAATGTATATATATAGACCGAAGGGCTAAGGCATGTTCTTCTGCCTGTTTCTCTGCAGGATAAATTTCTTAAATTAAAGATTTTCATTCTTTGAACTAGTCGAATTCGATATATATGAAGATATATGTGAAGAATAACATAGAACTCCTGAAAGAATAAATTTAGGAAATAGGGTTGATAAGCCAGCTTAAGGTTCAGAATAGAGTATTAGTACAACTTTGAAGTTTGTTTAATAATATAAAAAAAGATATTTTAACTTTTTGAAAAGCTAAAAATATATGCTATCAACCCGTCATACAATATTTTTAAATGAAATTATTTTTTCAAATGTTAAATAGCAATAAACAAACCCGAAAATTCCTCTAGCTCATTTTGATAGCTAAATATGAAAAGTCTAATACATTTTCTTAGTAAAAGTGCCAAGACGAACATAAAGAAAATAATTATTTTGTGTAAATATTAAAGGGGCCCACAAATGTATAAACAATTTTTTTTTGTATTTAATTTAAAAAAAATGTTATCTATTTTTGTAATTTTAAAAATTATTTTCATTAGTTCATATTGGTATATACATACATATTATTTATTTCTAACCATGATGATTTATGATTATTATATATGTCTTAATTTTAATTATAATCAGTTTCCTCAAACCTACACTCAATTGATATAACAGCAAGGGTTTTTAATCTTCGGCAATTTAATGTATTATTTTCTTTATTATTTGTCTTTTGACATTTGCTTTCTGTTTTCGTTATCTTACTATTTAACCATACCTGTTATAAGCCCGCCCGCCACACTTTAAACAGACTTCAAGCATTTATTCTTGACTGTACTCCCCACATACCATAAAATTGCAATTTCTTTGCACAAAAATGGCAAACGGAAATGGCAATGCTATATCTTTCTTATTTTACAATCGAAATTGTTGTCTTGAAAGGCAAAAAAGAAAAAAAAAATACATAAATTGGCGGTACCCGGTAGTTTTGGAGCTATAGTTTGAACACTACATATTTGCCAAACAGGAACTACTGAGTCATGCCCGGCGATGCGTATAGATAGCAAACAGACAGAATTGATATCGATCCAAAAAAAAAAAAAATTTGGGTTTTTTTTTTTGTGTGCCCGGCCCTTAAGATAAGAGCTTAACAAATGGGTATTTCTAATCCACTCAAACATATATGATATAATGGTATTTACACAATTATAAATACATATAGATAAAGATATGTTATATTTATATATAATATATACATAAATGTATCTATTTATGGCTAAAAACAAGCATAGTGAAAGCTCATTAAAATACTTAATTTTCACTAGAAATTTTCTTGTAAGCCTTTTTTTGAATTTTACTTTAGTTGAAAATTCCAACACTTGGCAGTTATAAGAATGACGCTACTTAATTATTATTAATTATTTCAATTTATTCAGTCCTTGTATTAACTACTTACAAAACTATACGCCGCTAGAAAAGTATATATATAATTGTGAATTCCTAAAGGTCTGATAACACGGTCAGCACAATATAGTGATTTTAAAGCTGACCGTCAGCACAACGAACTATATAACACGATCTGTACCTCGAATTCAACATAGAAACTTTATTAACGATCAGTGGCAAATTTTCGTTAGTTTACTTTTGCTGATCATCAGACAAAAGTGATTAACCGATCAGCGCAAATCATTACAATTTAGCTGATCGTCAGCACGTTTTGCTAACCTCGTACCTTTGAACATTGAACAAATATTTAGTAGCTATTTTATATAATTTCTAGTTTTGTCTAATTTTCGATAATTAACCATTAATAAGCAGTTCAGATTTTCTGTTTACCCAGTACACAAGGCAATTTTTGATAAAACCACAATATCTTTATCATTCCATGAATTTGATAATAATATTAAATGCAAATATGTTTATACATATTTTTGGCATATTTTTTTTGCATCTTTTTTGCATATTTTCAATATTTTACACTAAAATTTGTTACATTTGAACGATAACACTTCTAAATACGAAATTTGATAACAATCTGATGAAAAACAAAACAAACAAAAATATGCAAGATCCGAAGTCTACTTATAAATCAAAAAATTTGGCCTACAGTGTCCTTTTAATTCAACAAATAAACTAAATTAATTATTCTAGGTTCATCAAATGGTTATTTACATATTTTAATAATCAAATGACTCTAAAAAAATTTAAGCAAGTGCCACTGAACATTATGAAATATGAAAAGAACAATTTTCTAAAAAGAAACAGAGTATTTAGCAATCGAGACTTGCGACTGCTACGATTTTATTTATACCCTTTCCAAGCAAATTCAAATTGTTTTTTAACTATGCCAACAACATGCATGCCAAAAATTCTAATCAAAAGTTTATATAAATTCACTTTGAAACAATTTTAAATTATGCTTCAATAGGACTTATAACTTCTTAAATTGTAACTACACAATTTTAAAAGAAATTTCTAACAGATTTGAATTAAATTTCCAATATATACAAACCATATTGAAATATCATAGTTCCAGTTTTAAATGGTTTTTGCGACTCTCACCAGTTTTACGAATTTACCAGCCCAAATGAAATATAAAAAACAATACTTTAAAGATTTAGTATAGTATTTAGTTATTATTATTATAATAGACAATATCTTTTGAACAACTTTAAACAGTAACAGTCACATTATTTTTGAAAACAAACTACATATTCAGTACTTTCTGCAAGTTGATAATACATTGACAATGCTCATATACATACATATATTTTGATTAGTTGTCTCTAGAGTGTGTTTTTTTGTTTTAATTTTATTTTTATTTACTTTTTGTTAGTTTTAAAGCGAGAATATCTACAATAAATCTTTGCAATCATGAGAAGATCGTTCTTTGTATCTATCTAGAGCTTAGCGTTTAATAGTTTTTATGTTTGTTTTTTCAAGTCTTTTCTTTAAATACAGTTCTAGGAGATTACTTGACGTGTCTTATATAATGTTGTACTGCGTTTATACTTTAAAATATAGCTTTAATAATTTTTGTTTAGCATAATTTACAAATTGATAGCATAAGCGCAGTATTTAGGCCCTAAGAAAATTAATGGTCATGCGAGTTTATATCAAATGTATATATTAGAAACTGAAAATCGAGCTTGATAGTAACGTCAACACAATAGTTTTGTTAAATACAATACGTTAAAATTGGCTCAAGCTATATTTGGTATGATTAAACATATATATATAAATAATATCTTGCGCTATTAACACGCTGATAAATATTTGTTAGCTAGAATTTTAACAGATAGGAAATTAGATTTTTTTTTTTTGTTGTAAAAAAACATTTCATTTAAAAATTATTATATTTACACACAACGATCAACGATTGTTTTTCAGCTCTATTATATACATTTGTGTGTGTCTCTGTGTATGTGTGTGTGTACATAATTATTGTAACAGGAACATGATGTTTAGCATCTGAAGCTTCCATCCGAGATCCCGCCGTGGCGTTCATTGCTGACCACCGTCACCATCATCATCGTCATCGTCCTCGTCATCATCGTCGTCGTCGTCGTCACAACTGCTTTGACAATTGTTGTCAACATTATTATAGATATTCATTAGCAGCGGCGTCACATCGATGCCTGGCACCAAATGCTCCAACAGTTGTCCTGCAACCTTGCATAGACCACCCAAACGCATCTCCATGCGATGTTCATAGCGACGACGATGTCTATAATACTTTTCACGCTCGCTTAACGCTTGGCGTCTTCTCTTTGGCGGTCTAACTGCCGGCGTCTTTTTTGTTGGCGTTGACCAGAATGATGATGATGATTTGGCCGCTTCCCGTTCATCCAGAGGCTTTGATGCGGGTAACTTTTCGCCTGTTGGCGCCTCATCTTTAGATGCTGCTTTTGCTAATTTAGCAGCAGCCAACAGAGATTCCTCAACGGAATCCAATTCAGATAAGTCTGAGAACTCAACACCCACCGGATCGGATGGCTCAGAGCTAGCCCGTGAGTCGGTGTCCGTGTACGCATCGTCCAATGATGAACGTTCGCCAGTCAACGAATTAAATTCATTTACATTTGATAAAGATTTCTCCAGAGCGAGCAGCTGTTCATCTTGCTCGGCCAATTCATCGCTTATCGAAACGGCACGCGATTGTGGCTGTGGTCGTGGCCGTGGATGACCACGCAGTTTATAAGCTGATGATTTTGATGCACGTTTAATGCCAAAATTGTGATCATTGGCAACGCCACGCATGGCCACATTATTGTTGTTGTTGTTCGACTGATCAATGTTGTTGGGCTCCTTAAGTGCATACGAATGTAGATCGGTTGTCCTTTGTGTCATATACGCGTGTATCTGGCCAAAGAACTCCCATTCCTCGTTTAACACATCAATAATGTCTTTATTGATTGGCGTTAGCATATTTGACTTTTGTACACGATAACGTTGGACCATGTTGAGCCATTGTTTGCGTAGTGCACGTGCGCTGTAATCGCCTATTTTGGCCATATCCTTGAATTTTCTGCAAATGCCACACAATAACAATAACAACAATTATGTATATATAAACAATTTATTGCTTACTTCCATGGCTCTGCCAGTTTTGATGAATATTTAGCAAACAAATCTTCGGCTTCGATTCGCTTGGTCACAAGCAAATGCTTCTCTTCCACTGACCCTGCAATTGTCCATATCAACCTTATATTATGTAGCATTATATACATTTAAATTTACATTACTTACATTTTTTGGAGCCACTTTTTGCATATGTGTGATGCTCCATTGCGCAGTTAGGCTGTTGAAAACGTTTCAACGCACGTGCACAATAAAATTAATGAATAAAAAAAAAAGTAGTGGAAATTGGATGCTCTTGGCTGCTGCTGTTTGACTGCCTGCCCTGGTTCTGTTCGATGTATGTTAAATTAACATAGCTCTGTTATTAACATTGCTGACCTACTGTTACCCAATGTTTGTGTATCGACATATCGCTGTTAAGCAGCAACGATATATTATTCAAAGCAATGCCGCCATTGTGCGCGCCAATACTGTTTTTTTGAATTTAAATTTACATATATATATTTTTGCTTACAGTTTTGCTTTGGTTTATATTTTGTTTTTTATTATGATTTTTTTGATTTTGCTTCTATTTTTTTTTTTTTTTGTATATTTTCATTTAGTACCACCGACAATATTGCATGCAATGGAACCGCTTATGATCACACCAACACTAAAGAAGAGGAGGTCTATCAAGATTTGTGCGCCCTGCACAGAACGAGTAGAGGCCAGGTAGTAATTATGGTTCAACTATGTACCACATCTAAAAGCCTGCCAAAAAAAAACAATGTTTAACTATGCTTAGTTGCATGATTCTGTGACGAGGCTTGCTGCCTTAGCTCAGCTCAGATCGACTAACTGCTGCCCATCTCTTCCTGTTCCTGTAGACAACATCAGCGACCAGTTTCGAGCAACGCGACTACGTCATACGTGAGCTGATCGATACGGAGTCCAACTATTTGGATGTACTGAATGCACTCAAGGCCAAATTTATGTTACCCCTGGAACGGCATCTCAATCAGGACGAACTGAGACTTATCTTTCCGCGTATACGGGTGAGCAAACTAAATTGATAAACAAAGCTTTTACATATACATTTATTTATTATACCATTTTTAGGAATTGGCTGATATACATACCAAATTTCTGGAGAAACTACGTGAATCTCTGGCGACCAATACAAAACTGAAAATGGGACAAGTATTTCTTGAGTTTCGTGAACCCTTTCTTATATATGGCGAATACTGTTCCTGCCTTCTGAATGCCATAGATTATCTAGCCGATGTGTGCAAGAAAAATCAAATAATTGATCAGCTGGTGCAAAAATGTGAACGCGAATATAATGTTGGCAAACTGCAGCTGCGAGATATTCTTTCAGTGCCAATGCAGCGCATACTCAAGTATCATCTGCTGCTGGATAAGCTGGTGAAGGAGACATCGCCATTGCATGAGGATTATCGTTCGCTGGAGCGTGCCAAGGATGCAATGATTGATGTCTCACAATATATTAATGAGGTTAAACGTGATTCTGATCATCTCGTAATTATACAAAAGGTCAAGGACAGTATATTTGATTTGAATTTGCCACAAAATGGCAACGATTTGCTTCAATATGGTCGTCTACTGCTCGATGGTGATTTGCACATTAAAGCACACGAGGATCAAAAGACCAAACTACGTTATGCATTTGTTTTTGACAAAATTCTTATATTGGTCAAGCCGCTGCACATGAAAACCGGCGATATGCAGTACACATATCGTGATTCACACAATCTCGCGGATTACCGTGTCGAGCAGAGTCATTCCCGTCGCACCCTGGGTCGTGATAATCGCTTCAAACATCAATTGCTATTGGCACGCAAATCAGCCAAAACGGCGTTTACACTCTACTTAAAATCAGAGCACGAACGTGACAAATGGCGCAAGGCTCTAACCGAGGCCATGTAAGTGATATTTAGAAATTTATTTAAACTGAAAACACCACTTTTCGATATTCAAAACTAACAATGCTTTTCTAGCTTTGCTTTTCTCAGTTTAAAAAATAAAACTTAAATTATAATAATTATTTTTGAGTAATAAGCAGCGATTGCAAATAAGAGTTATGAGTTCAAAAAAATCAAGTTTGAAAAAACATTTTCTAGTTAAATAGGAAAATCTTAGATATGGACATTTCCATAGAATAGTCAAGCATGACTATAAACTGAAAAGTTTAAAAACATATTTTTTTGCATATAGTTTTACAAAATACCAAAAAAAAATGTAAGTCAATTATTTTCATAAAAAATTTGGCCTAGAACCAGAATTTTTTTTTACTTTTAACTGGTTTTACAGGCATTTTTTCTTTATATAAATTTTTTATGTACAACATATAATATGGTTGCACTTTTCCTTTATAATCACTCTATTAATATTGAATAAGATGAGAAAAATGCAAAGAGACCAAACTAAGATCGATTAAAGGACAATTTTTAATAATGGAAATTTCGTACATTTGCGACCAATGCTTCAGCTCAAAAAAAAAATTAATAATGAAATTATGATAAGCAATTAATTAAGAGAAAGCTACATTATTCCGCTTTCGTATAAAAATAATCGCTTTAGATTATTCTGTGCCATTTTGTAAACTTAGCATTTTTTTTTTTGGTTGCAGCCAAGAGCGACTTAAAATTTTTTAGAAAATATTCAAAATCAATTTTTAAATAAAAGTTGGCAAATAATTTTTTTAATCAATTTTTTTTATCGTGTCAATAAAAAAAACAGTTAGTGCCAATTTAAATGAAAAAAATCTATAAATAAGTTTTAACTCATAATTTTTATATAAAAAAATTATAAAAATTGAGATGCCTGATAATAAGAAATAAAACTTAAAAACTATCGTTATTAATTGGTATGACTTTTAAATAGCTATACAAATTAACAATAACGACTTTTTTATAGCTAAATGTCGTAAGTTGAATATTTTTCTCAATAAAAGAACCAAGGAGAACCTTAACACAATATTTTTAAAATTTTTTAAAATATTAAAAAAATGTTTTTTCTTTTTAATATTTTTTTGTTTTTAAATAAAAAACAAATCTTTTTATATCCATCTTGTTTTACCTATTGTTAATAAATACCAACCTTGCCACATTTAATTATAAAAAAAATCGTAATAGAATTTAAAGTTCTATTTTTTAAGTAAAAAAAAATAAAACTCATCAATTATATTTAAGTTTTATTTTTTATAAAAATTCATTATTTCTGATTAAGAAATAAATTACTTTTTAATATAAATTAAAATAAAGAAGGTACGAATAGTACCGAAATGCGTAGAAGGATAATTTTAATAAATATTGACTATATAATTAAAATGAACCAAATCGGAGTTATTAAATCCAAACTTAAAAATAAATATTTATTTCGGATTTATATATTTAATAAAAATCATTATTTCTGATTTATATATTAAAATTTTAATATATTATATATATTTCAATATATTAGTTAGAAGATAACATTGGTGTAGTCCTCTTTTTAATAAAGTTGCTCAAAGTACAAGATTTTTTATATATATTAAAAAAATAATAATAATAAACGTTATTTGCGTAACCTAGGTCTAAATCTTTTGTTAAGAATTTTCAATCAATTTATTATGCCTATGAAGAACTTTCAATTAATTTATTATGTCTATTATTTTTATTAGGGAAAGTCTGGATCCACCTGGCTGTCGCAATACGGATCACAAAATGGAAATTTATACATTTGATGCACCAACGACATGTCGGCACTGCTCCAAATTTCTTAAGGGACGCATACATCAGGGCTACAGATGCAAAGTATGCCAAATAAGTGTGCATCGAGGCTGTATTTCATCTACAGGACGATGCAAACAGAATCCAGATCGTATACCGCCGCCAGTTTGTGATCGTCAGCTATCCGAATTCAATTGGTTTGTGGGCAATATGGATCGGGAAACGGCTGCCAATCGACTGGAGAATCGACGCATTGGCACATATTTGTTGCGTGTGCGTCCACAGGGTGCCTCCTCGCCCCACGAGACCATGTATGCGCTTAGTTTAAAGTGAGTTGAATGCAAAATTTACAAAACTGAAATGCTGTTATACTACATGACTTCTTTTTATGCCTTGCAGAACCGATGATCATGTCATTAAGCACATGAAAATCAATCAGGAAAACGATGGTGAATCTATGCTTTATTGTCTATCCTCACGCCGCCATTTCAAGACCATTGTCGAATTGGTTTCCTATTATGAACGCAACGATCTTGGTGAAAACTTTGCCGGGTATGTGCCGCAACAGCGTCAACCTGAACTTTAATTATATTTTCTTTGTTAAAATTTAACGCTTACAGGCTCAATCAATCCTTGCAATGGCCTTTCCGTGAAGTCATTGCCACCGCATTATACGATTATGATCCAAAGGCAGGCAGCAATCAGCTGCAATTGCGCACAGATTGTCAAGTTCTTGTTATTGGCAAGGATGGCGATAGCAAGGGCTGGTGGCGTGGCAAAATTGGTGATACGGTGCGTAAAAAAAAATTCATTTAAATATTATATACATAAATAAATATTATGGTTGAAATTGGCTTGCCAAATGTTTAAATTCAACAAGAAAATTAAGACTGAGATAAAATTTACACTCACACAAAATAGAAGCTTAATTCTTGATAAATTCTATAGCAGCTTTAGAAATCTATGAGGAGTGTTACAGAAATCCCTCGGGCTGGTTTTGAAATCTCTAGTAAAAAACGTTTTTCAAAACAGCAGCTCGAGAGATTTTATTTTTCAAACTTCCAGTGACGATTTAACAGCAGTTCCTGCCAACTGTTCAGTTGATATCCAAAAGGACTGCCTTCGTAGGGTTGTTAGCGTAAAAAAAGATTATTTCGTTAAATATTTGATCGTATTTTATTTTAACTTTCAAAAAACCAAATTGAAGAGATTCAATTTTATTAATTTGTTGGTAAAATCAAAATATTAATGGAACGAAACCTTCATTATTTTAACACCAAATAAAATTAAAAATTTTTAAATTTTTGCTCGCAAATTTAAGGATACGTATGACAACCCTGTGGTGTTCAGAATGCGCAAAATTGCTCATTTATGCGTAAGCAGGCTCATCCTACGTGATATTGCCTGTGACTGCCAAAAATCAGTTGATTCTGCGCTTAACGCAATAAAATAAATTTTAAAAATTATATTTGCAGTTTATTTTCTTTGCAGAAGACAATTAGAGGCACAGAATATAAAGAAGCATCCAATATATTAATAAACTGACATGTTTTAAATTATTTTTTGCAATTTTCAATTATCGAACTCACAAAGATCTGTCAACTTGCTTGGTTCATAAATATAATTTACATAAATTAATATACAATTAAAATGCAATAAATTGAGATAAAATCTTAGAAGAACGACTTTATCTTTTAAAATTACTTCTTTATCGTAAATTTTTCTGTGACATTTTAATAAAAAAAATAAAATATCGACTTTTTTCGAACTTACAACGTTTACTAGAGATTTTACTAAAGATTTTGTAAAATATAAAATTATGAATTAAAACAAATTGAATTTAGAATATTGAAATTGCATATAAATAAAACAAATATTATTGTTTTAACTTTTTATATTACTAAAATTGGCAAGGTTTTTAGTGACGTCTCATTTGTTAAATTGTAAAAATCTAGCTGTGGCTCAACGTCATTTTTGGAAATTTAAAAAATTCTTTTATTTATAAAAAAGTATTTACACAAGTGAATCATCGACTAGAGGTTTCTGTGACACGAACAAATTGGTTTTCGGTTGAAAGAGGTTTTCGGGACACCCCTGTATATGAAATTCTCAAAATCCAAAGCAAAATTCCAATTTTTCTTTCTTTGAAAACCTTTTTTCTTTATACTCTTATTTTTTGGAGCGTTTGTCTTTGTTAGATATACTCTGCCAATTTTAATTAAAATAAATAAATAATGTTCAACTTTATTGCGATATTTCAAAGGACCAATAACTTGATTATAGAAATGCAAATTTTATCGTAATATATTTGCTATGGCAGCTATAAAATATAGTTATAAGTTTTTTTGGGATATTTTAAAATAAAAAAAGGTTTTTCAAACATTAAGTTATTGCTTTTTGCCTGGAAATTCCTATTAATAACTGAAATGTTGGCATCAAGATATGAACCATTAAACTAGTTAAAATCTTTTGTATTTAAATCTTGGATTAGCAGGCCATGAATAAATATCGACAAATAAAATAAAAAATAATAACAAGAATAATAATAATAATACAAACAACGCTGAGACAACTAATTGCTTACTAAATCAACTATTTGTTCACAGTCAAAAAAGAGCTTAATTTAATTACCAATTTATTTAGTTTAACCAACTCTTGTATACATTGTCTAACTTTGCACAATTTATTGAAATTGATTTTCTTCTCTTCAACCAGGTGGGTTATTTTCCCAAGGAATACGTACAGGAGCATCCGGTAACTAGCGATGAGCTTTGATATTACAACTATGAGGTTTATTTTGCACCAAAGGTGACAACGCCCACGGCGGCCATTTCAGACACACCTGTAGCTGTAGTACAACATGCAACAAATGAGGAAACAATCCAAAACTACACCAACAACAACAACAACAAGGATATATGAAACATAAGGCTAATGTCAGAGTGCGTGCGCGAAGCCTTGCGATAAAAATATCGATAAAACGATATCAGAGTGAGAGCGAAGCGAAAAATGCGATGCGAGGAAGCTATAGAAAATCTGATTTATGGCTAGACGCGTAAAACTATTTTTGATTGATGTAAAAATTGATTTTCCAAAAATTTATAAACGACTTAATAACCAAAATTAAGCAATATAAATCGCTGCGCTCCACACTTTCTCTCTGTCATCTATTCGCATTGGTCATCTAACAAAATACACTATGCAACAGTATTTTGTATTCCGGCCTTTTAAGAGTTGTTTTATGTGTTACATAAGTCACTGATTTCAGAAAAAAAAATTTAATAAATTGCTTGCCGGAATCGTATTTGCGATAATCGAAAAAAACTAAATTTTCGACTTTTTTTAGCTTTGGTAAAGTGACACTAACTCCCAACATAGTTTATTGATATTAGAGAAAAAAAATATGTGTACTTAAACGCAGAATGTCATTTTGCAAACCGTTAAATAATTCTGTTTTTTAAACTTCATTTTCGGCTTTAATCAGCATTTTTACTTAAGAAATGTTTTGCAAAATGTTCAGAATTCAAACATTTTTAATAGTTGGTCGTTGTTTTCTTTTATTATCTATTGAATTGTGTATTATTAAAAATCAAATAAGATCTGATGTAGATATGAACAAATAAGTGAAAAGACTGCCAAAAAAAAAACTAGCTATTTGCGGTTTTCTGTGAACATAAAAATGGTTTGCATTTTTGAAATCATCGCTCAAAAATACATCAAGAGTAGTCTATGAGAGCCCAGCTTCCTCTTTGTAAACAAAATTTTTGTATGGCTTTTACAATTAGCAAATCTATAGATCCAAAGAGTGATAAAAAAATAATCAAAATTCAAGTTTTCGAAAAAATATTTCTCAAAATATAGTTTTTATTTAAGAAAGACATATTTCTAGGCAAAATTGTCATTTTAAACCGCAATAACTTCTAAGCAAGAATTCGAATTAATAAAAAATTGTATGGCAGGTTGATAGGTTATTTCATTTTTTTTAAAATAATATAAACACCTTTAATTTCAATAAACTATATTCGGATTTATTATCACTTTACCAAGGCCTCCTATTTGTAAAGTCCAAAATATAGCTTTTTTCGATTATCTCGCAAACGTGCCCGGCAACATATTTTTTTTAAATATTATTTTCGAAATCAGCGACCTATTTAACATATAATTTCGACTCTAAAAAGTTTGGAATACAAGAATTTTTTTTCAAATTGTTGCATAGTGATATTATTGATTATCGCATCGCATTGCTTTTCGCGCGCATTTTAACATCAGCCTAAGCGATATTTTTGGCAGTTAGTTAAAATATACAAAATCAATTACATATTTTTATTTACAAATTTTATTTACAATTTTATATATATTTTTAATTTTTTGTTTCTTTTGCGTTGCTCGAAACGTTTGTGCCAACATGAGAACAATTTTAAAATGCAACACCGAATGTTCTAAATATGTTTAAATATTTCTTCTATTTTTTTTTTTGTTTTTTGTTTTAACTAATTGTATACTGCAATATATATCTACGAGTATATACATTTTAGCACATAAGTATGAGAAATGAAAACGTTTAATATTATTTTATTTAATTCTTATGTGTGTATTTCCATCCCACAAAAATGAAATGCTGTACATTGCGCTGCGTATGTATAAATTAAGAAAAAATCAAATAAACAATCGTAAAGGAAACGTGAAATAAAATACTTTGTATGTATTAATATAAACAAATGCGCTGTGCGGCATTTTTAATAAAAAAAAAACAAAAACAAACAAACAAAAAAAAAGAGAAGCTTTAAACTTTATATACATATATACAAGAGCGCACATAGTACTTTATAGCAATATACATATATATAAAGTGTATTAATTGTATATTTAAAAAACGCAAATGTTAACAAAATTGAAAGCAAAACAAAACGTAGCAACAATTATGCAAACACCAACCAACAAAACAAAAGCTTTAGAAAATAACAAAATTATGATAACTACATATACATATATATACAATATATACATCTGTACGAACTAACTTTAGTATGTACCTAGAGCCAACGAATATAGCAGACTAAAAAGCAAATTATGAAACATATGTTTTCTAATTGTTATATATATGAAAACAAAAAAACACCAACAACAAAGTTAGCATGCAATTTAGTTAGTGTTAACTTAACACAGTGATTATATTGAGCATATATATATATATATATACTATATATAAATTAACAGCAATAACAGAAATAGTACGTTTCAATTCAATCAAAAAGTCGGTTTCAGGCTTTAATATAATTGTATATATGTTGTATACATATTTGTGTGTACACAATGTGATGAACTTTAACTTGCATTGTCTACAAATTAATACTACTTATAATAATTTAATTAGCTCAACGTTTTGTATTCACATTCAATGTTGTTTAAATGTCAGCAAAATAAGAGTTTCTATTTTAATTGTTTACTAAAAGTTTATAAACACAAAACTATTCCAATCAAAAAATTTGCATTTACATTCTATATATATTTCTCAGTGTCTCTGTCTATCTTTTTCTCTCTGTCTCCCTCTCTTGATATATATATGTACGGAAAAACAAAAAGAAAACATTGCTTGGCAGCTGAATTTTATTAAAACAAAAAAAATATATTAGGAATTAATCATTAAACAAATATTTATGCCACAAAATATATATGCAGCCCCATTGTATCGGGCTGTTTAAGTAAACTATATATATAAATATATATATATATATTTTTTTCTTAATTCTAACTTGTCGCTTCCAGTTTTATGCCAATGTAACAAATGTAACAAATGTATCAAATGTTAATTATTTAACATACATATGTGTTTAAATACACACACAAACGCACACAAACGCGCTAATAAAGGACTTTGTATGTTTTGTTGTTCAATTGTCAATTTTTAATTAATTTTATTCAATGTTAATGGAGTTTTTATAGTCACAAAAAAAATGGGCAAAAAGGGGATTATTAAATTTAAATATTAAACAAGTATTTAAAGTGGGAGAAGAAGGCATCTCCGATAGCAGAAAGGTCCTCTATGACCAAAAAATTCAAAGTTTTTCAATATATATTTTTTTTTAACTTTTATTATTAAAGGAAATTGTCCAAAATTTAATAAATTAAAGAGTTATAAACCTTTTTTTTATGTTACATTGTGCTTTAAAGTTGAAAATCATGTTTTGGTCAGTTTTTGTGCATTTCTAAGAACAAATTCTCTTTGAAATTAACTTTTCTTAGTATAATGATGCAGATGCACATTTTTCTCAAAAAAATTTGTTAAGGCAACAGTTTACCAAAAAAAAAAGCAGATAGAGCAAATATCAATAAACTTTAAAATGTTGTTTAGCTTTTACTAATATTCCAATGTAACGTCACGTCATCGAAAACAGCATTTCGTATTATCACATCTACACTGTTGATTGCAAGTGCGTGAAATTTCAGATTTAAACAAAGTTTAATACAACTATGTAAATATAATGAACTATTGGGTCACAAAAGAAATATTTAATTTTATAGAAAATTTTAAAAGTGCGTAACGTCACGTTATTGTGTGCGCTCCTCTTGCTTATACACCTAGCCATCAATTTATACGAAAATTAGGTTAGGTTAACATTTTTTCCTGAATTACTTAATATTCCGATTAGTTTATTTTAATAGTAAAGCCGAAATAAATGTTTAATTTGCGTTATATTAACTTTCAAAATATAATATGAAAATTTACGTAACGTCACGCTGCATTTATAAGCTTGTAAAAAAAACAAGAAAATGGTTTTAAAAAAAATAACCTGCAAAATTAACTTTTATTATTCCAAATCATAATAAAAAATTATTTTTAAAAAAGGTTTGCACACTTCGCACAGTTTTCCGCTTTTACAACTTCAAATCGAACCCGACTTCTATTTTCGTAACGTCACGTCATATATGTTTTTTGCTTATATGTTTCAATCAAAAAAGTCGAATGTTTTCATCTATTTTACTAAATATAGTCCAGCTGAATTGATACTCTGAGAAATAAAAAAAAAAAACCTTTAAAAAATTTGACTTTTTTCTAGCTTTTTTCACATTTTGTCGTACGATCGTAACGTCACATCATTTCTGAATTACTATAGAGGGAATCAAGTTTATTTCAAATAAAAAGCGATAATGATCAATCATGATTTTGATTTTAGACAATCAGAACATATTTTTTTATACACAATTAACTATTTTTTTAATACAAAGCTGCCATCATAATGCACTGCTTGTTTTTACTGTCGTTAAACTGCTTGAATTTTAAATATTGATTTACTTGATTAAAATGTGTGGGTACAGGATGTGCCAAGCTCCATTATAGCATTCTAACTTATTTTTAATACTAGTTTTGAATTAAATAAAAGAAAATCTCCTTAGACATTTTTCAGTTTCAACATTGTTTTCATGAAATGTGTCAATTTTTCAATATTGTTAATTGAATCCTAACTAACATTGGTAAGGGAATTCAATCAAAGATTAAAGAAATCACGTTATTTTATTAACTTTAAATTTTAGAAACATATGGAATATGTTTAAAATCAATTTGATTTTCTACAGAGCAATGAATATTAAATATTTGCAAAATTTGTAAATTAGTTCCAAAAGGTATTACTTACTTAAGATATTAATAAGAAATTTAAAGTGTTAGCAGCCTTAAAGGATTTGAAAATGCTCATAATTTTACTTAACGTTTATTAAATATTTTTTATCAAATGCATTTTCTCCATCTACCGTAACTCACATGAACCCATATGGCGCCACCTAGCGAACTACGAAAACAACTTTTAATAATCAAACAAGTTGGCAGCACCAGCAACTTGGCTCGCTATTTAAAATTGTCCAGCATAAATTTTACTGCCCAATTAATTGAATATTATTTGTTACCGTGTACATTTGTTGTTAACATTATATTTAGCAACAATTATGAAATGAGATATGTCTAAAAGCATTTGCACTCCAATTGCCAATAAGGCAGCAAACACTAAACGACGCCATCAATTTGTTATTAACAATTTAACCTTCAGCAAATTATCATAAGTATGCGAGTGCTCGCGATTTGTTTATTCGATTTTATTGCGTTTGGTTTCGTTTTTCATTTTTTTTTAGATTTGTGATAAGCAAACGTTTTTATTATATTTTTTTTTTTATTAAACTAGCTAAGTACATACAATACATATTTATTTTTGTATTTTTTTTTTATATACATATATAAAGAAAATGTTTTTCTTATTTTGCATTATTCAAGCTTTACATTGCATAATTACTTACGTATAAAAACTTTAATAAAACAAAAAACAGAAAAATTTTTAGTTTTTAATTTTTTTTTTTTCAAATCAAGGTAAAAATGTGATAAGATTGAACAATAAACAAAAATTGATAGTACGAATTTGAAGAAGATTTCGTCAGACAAAATTATGTGCATAGTTTATATTTTTTGTTCAGCATCAAATACTCGACATGCATACACATGTACATACGTATGTACTATGTATATACATATATACATAGTATATAAAAAAATGTCTATTGAATCATTAAACAATAGAACATTTAGCATCTTATGGGATCATCGACGACGCAGCAGCTGCTGAAAACTTTTCATTACAGGGCTGTCAAAAACTTGATAGCCTTACAAATACATATTTACATAAAATATACATATATACATACATATGTATGTGTGTTTGGAGAATGTAGGTATTTGCATATGTACATAGGTATATACATAGGTACATTCATACGCAAGTAAACTTGTTTGAAAATAAAAACGAAATAACATTAGAATGTTCTAGTTAAGAGTATTCGACTAGACGCTGCCCTGTAATCTATATTTGTAAACATAAAGCTGCCTCAGTTTGCTTTAAAGGCTTTCTAAATTGTTCTATTTATATTAATATAAAATCTATAAAATGTAACGAATTTAATAATGAGAATATTTTTTTGACATTTAGAAAATTTAATGTTACCAAATTGAGTATTTAAAATTCCTTCCAACGGTTTTATTTACTTCGTTCTTGATGACGAGTCTAGTCGGGACTAGATATTGGTTCGGAAACGGGACAATCGGGAATTATTCGCACGGTCCTAAAGGTTTTTTAAAAATGTTTGCGTCGACATTTTGCGCGATCCCGAAATTCCCCTCGTTCCCGGTATTATTTGTGGTTTCCGAAATTATATCGGGTACCGACATTCTTTTCCGATAAAATTCACATTTTTAATATTTTTAACAATTAAAAAACTGTTAATGAAATTGAATATCGAAAGCAAATTAGATGTTGTTTTTTTTTTTGTTTTAAGAGCTTTGGTATGCGAACTAGATATTTTTAATGTAATTTCGAGCTTTTTAAACAAAAACGCTAATGCAAAATAATATGGGAAAACACTGTATGCATTTAATTTTTATTAAAGAGTTTGTTTGTAATAAAGGTAATTTATTAAAATAATAAAAAAAAAATGTTTATGTTAATAATAATAATAACCAAATTTACAGGCCTGTTCCCATTTTCGGTGGGACTTTGCGTATTTGATGACTTGCAAATTCCCGAATTTCCCCTAAATTTCAATATAAATTGCAAAAGTGGTAATTGTTAAAACAACTGAAAATTTATTTAGCATTTTTATTCAAGTCAAAAGCGGTTTCACGTAGTAGAATTTAATTGATTTATACACTACCAAAATAAAAACGCGATTTAAAATTCAAGTGAGTTCAAATACGCGAGTTTTGGAGGGAAATTCGTAGAGGGAAATTCGTTTCCGCGAGATCTTGTCGAAAGTGAGCATGGAAACAGGCCAGATAAACTCATTTATGTAAATACTTATATGTATGTATGTATACAAAAATTATATTTTTTATTTTTTGTTGGTTTATAAATCTCTGGCGGGATTCGGGCCTGTCGGGAATATTTGCGAATCCTACGATGAAAAAATATTTCTATCCATGATCGAACGGGACGCAATAAACAATTTCTGGCCTCTTCGGGATCGATATTATTTCTCGAGCTCATCTCTAGTCACGACATATACAAATGTATGTACTTTATAGGAAGTACATATGTACATAAATTTGTGACATACATATTTGTATGTATACCCGTTTTATTTTCATAAACACAGGGTATAACAATAACACGCAGATCATATTGAAAATTTGTTGTCTATTTTGTACGTAATGTGTGTGTGTGTGTGTGTAATACGCTGATTCTGGTTGTGCTCAAGTGGGCCACACACGTTACAATCGGTTAGTGCAACAATTGAATTAATATTTACGCAAAACTCATATAGTAAGATAAGAATAAACAAATCTTGTAAAATATTTGAGATCTACAAGTTAAATCTAATTCAACGCAATGCAATTTGGGCTAATACAACCAATTGAAGGGTGTGTGGAGAGCATTACGCAACGGATAGCCTGACCTCTTTCCCGCAGGCATTGCCTGCCCTCTCGCACGATCAAACCGGCACACACACACACACGCGCGCATAAAAATATAAGATTTTCCGCTGTGTGTGTGTATGCGCGCGCTCTCTACGCATGCGAAATGCGCACTAATTGAGACAACACGTCGTTAACAACAACAAACGGATTTTCATAGCTTTGCCTTACACAGTGGAAGCATTCAGCAAACATTTAAACTATAGTTTAGTTACTAAACATATACATATATACGTGTTTTCACAACAAGTATTCAATGACAACAACAACAACAACAACAAAAACTTGCAAAGCACATGTCTAAAAGAATAAAGAGAAAAAAGTTACTCTTAATTTGTCACTGCAATTCAAATGCTGAACGCAGCCAATGTAAACGAGATCGGTTTGTTGTGTATTTTGACATTGCGACGACGCAAGAGCGCCAGAACGCTGCCTAGGCTGTTTTATTTCTGTGTGTGCGTGCGTGTGTGTGTTTGCATTGCTGTCGTTTTGTGTTCACTATTGCTTTGTTATTTCTTTTTTATTAATTATTTGAACATTTGTTATTCAACTATTTGGCTGGTCAAATAAAAAGCAACAATAACATGGCCCGGCCAATACATGGAACAATTGCTTGACTGGGCAATCAGCTCAAAAGAGAGCGCAAAATTTATCAAACTCAATGGCAACAAAAAAAAAAGGCCAACGAGTAAAGAGCGATGACAAAGTAAACAACAATAATATTTAAAAAAAAACAAAAACAGCGAAAAGAAAAACGCAAACACAACAAATACATATGGTTCATATGTATGTATGTAGAGAAAGATAAACTTCTTCAAAGTGGTAATGCAACGAGCGCGACTGCGACAGTGAAATAAGTGCGTGCATGAAATTGAAAAACTTGTAATTATATGCAATTTTCTGCCTATTTTTACACGCTTTTTAATACGCATACATAATGTACATGGGCTTAAGCACAATTATACAGATGTACATATATATTTTTATAGTACACACATATGTATGTATGTATGTGTGTATAAAGTTAAGCGCGGCCAAACGTCAAATGTGCGTCCACCACCCACTGCACTCGCTTGCCTCCTGGCTTCAACAAATATATTTGTATGTATGTGTATATGTACAAAACACTTAAGAATGATCTAATAAAATGTGCTTGACTAAAGGATACCATATATACATATATATGCATATGTATGAACCCTAATACACATTGTACTACATTTATACATACGCAGGCAAAACCTACAAACTCTTCAGTTTGTTGTTCAATCTGTTGCATACATATCTATTTACATATTTACACAATTAAACTACACCCTTTATTACCATTTGTCGCGTACAGGGTATAACAACGACTTAAACTGCGACACGACCTCCACCTAGTCGCAAAGCCATGTGCATATCACGTAGATTTAGGCACAGTGGCACAAGGGTCAATTTGCATGGGTCAAACAAATCGCGTTAATCGTCCCTCAGAATCGTAATATACGATGAATTCTGAGAATATTTCACCATAAAACTAGGTTTCTAAAATCAATTTCTAGCCCCCGCTAAGAAACATAAAGATAAAAATTCTGAAAAAATATGTATATATCATCAATTAGGAAGAACTGGACCGATTTGTCATAATTGTTCATAATTGCAAGGAGCAGCTTTCTAGAAAAGAAAATTTTGGGAAAACTTTTCGTAAAAGTCGCTAACGCCTTAGCAGATGTACTCACTGTTACAGCAATCAATGTTTAGCTTATTTCGTCTAATAAAAATAAAAATATTAACCTAATTAAAAGAAAAAAAATATTTATAAGATATGTTGTGTAAAGATGAATCATAATTAAGCCCAACATAATTGAAAAATTTGTTATATATTTTTTAAATAAAGGGGCTAGGAATTGACTTTAAACACATAGTCTAATGGTGAAATTTTCTTAAAATTCATCGTATATTACGATTCTGCTGGACGATTTTTACAACAAAAAAAAACTGACCTGCCATAATGTACACACATATATGTATATATACAATTTAAAAAAACAGAAACACAATTATTTCAGTATAGTGTAGTAAGCAAATTATATTGCTTTCAACATTCTTAAGAGTTTTTTCATCAGCATAGCCTTTAAATCAATTCATGGGTAACAAACACTTGTACAAGAAGTTTGTGTCACTGTGCGACGTCAAAGCTGCTTTTTACGCTTGTCAACAACTCTCAGGCGCTTTCTCTCTGTCTCTCTCACTCTCTTAGCAGCACTAGCTGCTAAAATTGTTTTTAGAATTTTAGTTTTCCCTGCCTTTCATTTCTTTGCCGGTGTTTTTCTTACTTATTTGCTTCTAACGAACAAGAGGAAGGGTATTCAAACTTTGTCTCATCGTTTGCAAGCAGTGTAATTAAATGTATCAGTGTGTCTATAAATATGTACAGCAAAAACATTAAGAGGTACATTGTCTATAATAATGTACATACTAACAACAATTCTACTTAATACCACTAAATATATATTTTTCAAGTAATATAGCTGCTAAAATAGAAAAATAATAGTTTACTTAATTTTCAATCAATGTGTGAAATAATCTAATTGGATCTACGCTCGAGAGAATTGAATACAATTTTCATTGTTTTACATAATGCAAATTAAATCAGAAAGGTTTGTGATCACACATATGTACATCCGGACATATGTATGTACATATTTGAATATCCAAGTATCTTAGGGTTTTTACATTTAATGAATGTTGAATACCCTGCAATTCTAATGCGGGTCAACGGTTCGAATAACATGTTTACTGATTGATTTACAATTTATCCTTTTTCCCGGAAAAATTTGTCCAGTTATTAACTGCTTCAGCCCGGAAAATTTTCAAACATCTCCTACCCGGAAATCTAGCCTTTTTTCCCCTGTTTTCTTTGGTTGCTTTGTCCTTTTTTTTCCTGTAAAATAATTGGCAACACTCTTTGCCTAGCCTGCAGTTGGGCTAGGCTGTTGCATAGACGAGCTAAGGCTTAACCAAGCATGTGAACTAGTCTACAGAAGTGCAGGGTATGAAGTACGTGTATATAACTGAAGATGCATTATCTTACATCTGTAGAGTATTTTAGCATCGATGCTCCAGATTTCAATATGTTTGCCTGAATGTATATTTTACATAAATAAATATTTATTATATACAAGATATAGTATCTATACATATACAATAAGCTTTTCTCTCTCTTACATTTTCATTGAAATTAAATACAGGCTGTGAACATTTTTTGTGCGTATCTTTTGATTGTTTATTTATTGTACTTTGCTTTCAGTACTATAGTACTGACAAACGATATTTGCATAGATTTGGATGCCTCTTTCTGTAAATTGCAAATACTACGAGATATTGATGTGGGCAAGCTGTTGCTTGGTATATATACATACATACTATATACTATATATATATATAGTTGTGCATGAGTGTGTTTGTATGCACACAACAACAACATTTTTTTTTGGCTTTTTTTCTGTTTCGACTGTTTGCTTTATTGCTCCACTTTTGCTTGTGACTTTTTAGTGCCTTGTCGCAGTCGCTGCTGTTATTTGATTTTCACATTTTTCTTTATTTTTGGTATCACATGATTATACAAACACACAAATATATATGTTTGTGTGTGTGTGTGTTTGTATCTAGTATAAGAAAATGCCATTTGAACATTTCGGTTACGTTCAACATTTTGGGGTTGAGCAAATGATCTGTTGATCTCCCAATTTGTCGCCTTCGTTTTGTCGCGACGTAAAAGTTTGCCTTCGCTGGTTGCTTTGTATTATCTTTGAAAATACACGCATTTGTTGTAGATTTGTTTTTTTTTTTAAATAATTTTTTTTTTATCATCACGTGTTGGCAATACAGCGTGACCGTTTTAGATTCAACACATTATCGTTGGCACCAGTCACACTGTGCAGAAGCTCAGCACGCGCTCTGCGTTTTATTGCTGTGTAAATTGATGTAAGCTTTTGCGTGCTCTCTCGCTCTCTCACGCAGTCGCCCCCCATTGTTGTTATGCTTTTTTTGCACCTGTTTAACTGTTTTTATTTTCTCTCTCTCGCTCTCTGCACGCGGCACGGACACGTTCTAACTGGTTTTGACGTCTCGTCGCTCTTGAAATTCCTATACATTGCAATTGACAAGCAATTTCACTTACTTATTGGACTTGAGCGGGTTGTATAACTCTATCATATAAGCAAAGTTTGGCTTCAGCAGACCAGATCCCAACCAACAGAAATAGCAATAGCAGAAGTAACCGCATGGCGACAGTAGCGTCTATAACTGTGTGTAAACAGTTTTTTGTTGTTTTTATTTTGTAGTTGCGCACGCTCTTATCACTCGCTCTTCTTCTTTCTCTCTTGAAATGCTCTTTCTCACTCTCTTTGTATTTCAGTTTCAGCTTGTCCCACATAATTTTTGTTTGTTAGTTTTTCTGCTTCTTGTATGCAGTCGTATGCGTAGCTGTTGTCTCAGCTAATGCCTATAACGCTGACGCTGACGCGCTGCCTCTGCTTGTTTCATTTGTTTTATACGTTTATTTACGTATTCACGTATAGATAAACATACATACAGATGTATGAATGTATGTTTGTATACCATACCACACATACATTTGTGTGTGTGTGTGTGTATTTTTGGCTAGCCACGTTTAAAGATCTCTTTGGCCAAAACCGGCCGGAAAACGGGCATACAACAATTCCAATTAGAGTAAAAGCCGCCCGACGCCAACGACGTTTCAATTACGTGAGCGCCGCAAAATGTTTTGCAGCGACGTTGACTGCAATACGTAAAAGGCAATGGCAAAATCATATAAATTTGTATAATTGAGTGGCAAACGATAAGAACGCTTGTTGTTATATTGTTATTGTTGTTGCTTATCGGCTGACTTTCTTTTTGCCGTTTGCTGTTGTTTTTTGTTGTTGTTGTTGTTGTTATAGCTGCTGTGTCTATTTTGGCCACATTTTATGTTCTACTCAGTCTGATTTGCTTTTTTTTGTTTTGTTTGTTTTCACTTTAACAACCAAAGCAAACAAAAAAAAATGCCGCTCTCTTTGTCATGCCATCTCTTTCTAATTAACATGTTCGCATTACAATTCATTTTCATTAATAGTGCGACGTGGAACAAGTGCGTCGCAGTCTGCCCGCTTGCATGTGTATGCAACGTGCATGTGGTCACGTGTGTGTGTATGTGTTGTGTGTGTGTCTTTCCCTGTATTTGTATCGTGATCAAAACTAGAGCGCAACACACACGCAGCGCAGAAACAGTAACGGCATTTCGATTTCCACTTTGCTTTTGTTAATGGATGGTATGCTGATCAACGATAATGCGAGCAAAGCAAAAATATTGTGAAATGTGTGGGGCGTAACATACATAATAATTGTATGTACACTTTTATATTAACAATTATTCTCAAATAAAATTTATCAGAATATAAAATTGTTAAATATACTGTACAATTTAAAAATAAAAATACGATGCATGCATATATCAATGTATGTATTTGTATATGTATTTATATATATATTTAAAATAAATTCGTTTTATTGATGCATACTAATAATGTTTATGATTAAGGTTTATCTATTATAGCCATTTTAATGAAATTTAATTAAAATTTTAATTAATTCACCCGTGTCAATATGCCTTTTTGCTTGAGCAAATGCTTTTTGCTAGCGTACTTGGCTTAAAAATCAACTAAATGCCGATACATTGTAAGTATTAAACAACTCGCGATTGCCGCTGCCAGTTCCCAGTATCAGTGTATGCGGGAGAAAGAGCGCGAGCGAGACAGTGATAGTGAGAATGACAGAAAGAGAGACAGAATGAGAACGGTCGATGATTGTTGTCGACGACGCTATGTTTTTGTTATTTGCGGGCGGGTGTCGGTGGGTAATTTAGCGTCAGACGCAGACGACAGCGTCGTCTGATTTTGCGGTTGTATTTGTATGATTGACTTTTTTTTTGCCTCTCTGCGTGTGACACATGTGCACATACACACACATAGGCACGCAATGTTCATATCTTTATATGTACATACAATTGTATCTATATACATATATATGTAGAATTTACTTTACTATATATATGAACATACATATAGTATCTGACACTATTCAGGTATTGGTACATATCGAAATTACGCTGAAATTCGAGCATATCAAAGGTATTTTGGCAATGGAATCAGAAAGAATTTACTAAGAAGCAGTTATGTATTTGTATTTATGTATGTATTTGTATTTTTTTATGTACATATAATGTACATAAATGGGTACATATATACATATGTATACAAAAATGTACAGTGGAAATTAAATAGTCAACAAAATATTTGGATCTAAAACAATAAATTTCATATATATACATATGTATATATAGCACTAGTCTTCTAAATAAAAGCTCGAAATTAATTTTAATATAGTTTTAAAAAAATGGCACAACATATATACTTTATTTAATTTTAACCCATTTAATTGAAATTTTTAAAATTTCAATAAAAGCTCATCATTTTATTCTCTGCAAGTTTTGGAGCATTTTTTCTAGCAGCTTTCACCACTGTGCAAAACAAAGTACAACAACAAGCAAACACATTCACACTTGAACTAACTGTAAGCGATCTATGCTGTTGCTCGTTCTTCCTCTTCTTGATTTTCGCCAAAAACAAAAACCATGTGTTTGCCACGCGCTTGGCTCTCGCTCTTTCATTCTCTTACGATCGTTCGCTTAAAAGAGCGCTATCATATGGAAATTTGTATGTATGTATATATGTATGTATAATGTGTGTATGTGTTTCTGCATGTGTTTGTGTCTATAGCTGTGTGTGTTTGTGTATGTATGAGTCAAAAATCATATAAACAATTATTTGTTATTTCTTTTTTTAATTTAATTCTAAATGACTGAGAATAACATTTTATTTAAACAAATTAATTTAGCAAAACGCGGCAATATTAAAAATGAGTTGAGCTGGCAATGCCGCCGCTATTAGTGTGTGTTGACAAGTTGCAACAGCAGCGTCATCAACAACAACAAACAGAGCGCTGCCAGCGGGAGCGTCAACAGCGCGCAAACACACAAACTTACAGAGGCATAAGCAGAACCAAAGACGACCTCTACGGTAGTTCTCTTAATTGCACAGTGGTGCAAAATTAATGTATTCGCGGCATTTAAGTTATAATAATATACTGTGAGATTATAGCAAAGTTTCTTAAGTGTCTTAAAAATAATCAATATTATATTCATTTAATTGATTCAGAAATTAAAACATTTAGCTTAATCTAGCATATTAATAGTTTATGCATGGCTTTTAAAATCAAATTATAAGTGCCGACTGTTCTGAACAATAAATAATTAAAAAAAAAAAAAATCTTATCTAAATAAAAAAAAAATAAGTTAAAGAAAAAAAAATAGTCTCAACAAAATTCAAACTTTCGATTCGTCCGAATTAGATAAAATTTAAACATTTGTTCCTATATGAACCCTATTAGAGCAAATAGTTAAAGGTTTCAGATTGTTTACATCGTAATAGCACATCAAACAGGTAAGATTCGTTTTGATATCTTGAAAAACAAAAAGTTTTCCATACAAACACAATT
Organism: Hirtodrosophila alboralis; assembly: GCA_035043045.1. Taxonomy (NCBI): domain Eukaryota; kingdom Metazoa; phylum Arthropoda; class Insecta; order Diptera; family Drosophilidae; genus Hirtodrosophila; species Hirtodrosophila alboralis. The sequence continues at coordinate 381,956 of JAWNNH010000522.1, read as the reverse complement.
TTCGGACTTTTTTTTTAAATGGGAGCTCTAAGAATTAGTCTTACGATTTTGATTGAACTTGATCAGAAAATTCAAATTCTAATGCTACATCTGAAAAGTTTGGTTTTGATATAAAAAAAATTTGAGTTTTCCCCAGCCGTTTTTATAGCAACTGTATTATAGAGTGGTCCGATCTGGCTGATTCTGAATTAATCAAGATAGTTCAAAAGCTGAAACACAAATTAATAAGAAGTATATAGAAATTAAGGTACCATTTTAAAGAAAATGTTTTATAGTGCAAAAATGTATGTAGTTTATAGCAGGTAAAAAAAAATTTTAAGCTAAAATATATTTTTGTTAAGCTTTTTATTTTATTTTATTTAATTAAATTTTTTTTGTTTGTTTATCTGTATTTAATTAAATATTATGATACATTAACAGGAAATATAATACATACTTATAACTATATAAACTAGAAATTATTTTATATACAATTATAAAATATAAAAACTAAAAAAAAAAATATTTTCATTAATTTATTACGTCTTATTATTTTTAGGAAATTAACAGCAGTCTTCAAATAAGAAAAAATTTACAGCTTTCACACCTTTGCGTCTTAAGGCATACATTTTCCATACCTCGACCATTGAATTTGCCCCACTGTCCCTAGCGTAGGAGAGTGCGCTGTGCTTGCCGCCTTGTGCCTTCCTCTCGTTGCTTCAATTCGTTGGTTGTCGCCTCGTTCTCAGTTAGGTCAATCTCATTCATTTTGCATTGTGCCTTTCAGCGCAACGGACGTGCGGTGTCGAGACAACGCTAACAAAAAAAAAATAAAATAAAATAAAGAAAATAATAACACAAAGAACTTTAACTTCCAAATTCTGTTGACTTTGATTTAAGATAATGCTCAAACCAACATAATTGCAAATTATATTTTGCGTAGTATTTTTTTTTTACTGTTTGTTTATATTGAAATTTAACGTCACTTTGACATTTGTTGGTAATGTATTTGTGGCGCGTTCGCGTGCTGTGTTAATTAATTAGTCGATACAACATAGAAGAAGAACAACAACAAATAAACGTAGTAAAAGGTTTACAAGTGCACCCCCCGCCCGCCCATTAAAGCAAAAGGAAAAGAGCGCAGAAAAGCAATAAGAGAGAGAGAGAGAGTAAAGTGCGTACCAACGACGACGACGACGCCGCAGCAAAACTGGCACTGGCAGAAACAACAACAACCACAACAAAAAGTGAGTGCTAAATACAAAAAAAAAATCAAATAAACGTAGATAAATTGAATTTCATGAGCAAAATATAAGCAATAACAACTTGGTGTTGCGAGTGTGTGTGTGTGTATGAATACAAAATTTTGTCACACCAAAAACAAATAAAAAAAAACAAAAACAAACGCTGTAAAAACAGGGTGCGCGCAGAGACGTCGACTCCCGCGTCTACTTGTGGTTTCTTGTTGTTGTTGTTGACGCCCCCTGCTGCAGTAGCCCGCAGCAAACGTATACGCAGGGTCGCTGCCGGTGGCAACGGCAGCATCATCGAGTGAGCAACAATTGAAATGCAACTATAAACGATTATTAGTGGGTTGGGGAGAGCAAAAAAAAAAAATAAATAAAATAAAATAAAAATAAATACAAAAATTTTTGTCGCCCGCATTTATGTTTCTTTACACTGCCGTACACGTCGATCGTCTAGCTGCCCATTGAAAGAGAGAGCATTGTGTGTGTGTTTGTACCGCCTTTGTTATAAATTTATTTGCTGCGCATAACATTCAGAAATTATTGAAATTGTTTTGTATTTTTTTTTTGCAAATAGCAAAACATATGTACATACATGTATACATGCTAATTATCAAAAAGCACATGGTATGCGTGCACAGTGCAGGCGAAAAAAATGCTCACTTATTGCATTTATGTGACGTACATGTTTTGTGACGTCACATGCTTACTCATAAACGAATTTAAAAATGTTGCAACAGACTAATTCTATTGACTCATTTACAAATTTATTAAAACTTGCAAATCGAATAAAAATTTAATTTTATTATTTAATATGCATTTAAATACATTTGTATGCACATACATATGACTAGTGTGTAATTTACAGTGACGTCCCCAGGCGCCTTTGGTTTCAGTTTGTTGTTGTCATTGCGCTCGCTCTCTCTCAGTCTCACATGAAGTGTCAGAGAGGAGACAATGGACGCTCTCGGCAACGTCTGCGTCAGCATGAAAATAGACACAGAGTGACAAGGCGTCGCGACGGAGGCGTCTGCGTTGGCGTCCTATGACGACGCCGATGCCGTTTCTCGTGCTTTGCAAATTGTTTGGTTATTGTTATTGTTGTTTTTGTAGTTGTTACTATTGCTGTGTTGTTTTTGCGATCAGCTTTTCATAGATTTGTATTGCTTTTGCTCTTAGCTGTGCTGTTCGTGTGTACATTGAAAGCTTTGATTGTATTTGTGATGCTTTGTCGTCGTTGTTTGAATAGTTGATAAAGCGTCGTGAGCAAAAGCGACCTCGTCATTGTGTGGCTTTTGCTTGCTTTTGACTGATCATCAAAAACAATAACAACAAACAACAACAACAAGAACTTTGTGCAATTAGAAGCAACAACAACCACGAATTCACAAAGATTATGCAATTTAAGCTCTTTGTGCGTGTGTTGCCAATATTTTTGACTTAAAAACCAATTGGTAATTCCTTGACATGCGGCCGCCTAATAAACAAAGCTTTCATTAAAAACTAATTGAAAATACATACATACATACATGACGCCTACGAATAGGGGGGTAAGAGAGATGTGAGAATGTAGGCTAGTTATAAAGAGAGACGTACGCATAAGCAGGCGACAAGCCAAACCCAACCAACCACCCACCCACTCAGCACTACTCGTGCTCTTTTTTTTTTTGACGCTTTGACTTTGCACCTCAGAAACCATGCGTGTGTGTTTGCTTGTGTGTGTGTATGTATGTTTGTCCCTGTGTGTGCTTTTTTTTTTTAAGAACCTTGGCAAAGGAGGGGAAGCAAAAGGCAGAGCCAGAAGCCGCCGTCGCTGCCGCCGCCGCCGCCGCCGCCGCATGTGGCCGCTGTTTGTTGATTACATAAAAAATGAAAATAATTATGTATGTATGTACATACATATATATAAATATATATATGTATTTGTGTGCATCTAGCTCATACACTACATTTGTGTATATGCATATATGTATGCATGTATGTAATATATGTACATAAATATATATATAATACACCAGCAGAAAGAAACGACTTTGTGTTCGCGCGATAAGATAATATACATATGTATGTACATATATATATTTTTGTATGCATGTACATACAAACTTACATATTTTTATATACATATGAACAACAATAACAAGAACGATGCGCAAAATGCAAACAAAAAACTAAAAACTAAAAAAAAAAAGTGTAGCCGACGCAGCAGCAGCAGCAGCAGCGACCGGCGACAATTTTATATGCGCGCAGGTTATACAACAATAGCAACAACTGTAAAGCAAAATAAACTTAACAGCAACAAAGTACACAGCAAAGCACACCCAGCAAAGCGGTCAAGTTGCATTCCCTTTTTCGGTCTAGGCAACAAAAATGTCGGCGAACGCTTGATAATACCTTGGTAATGATTAAGAAAATATTGATCTAAAAGGAGAAATAGAGGCCACATTAAAAAAGCAGACAAAAATATACAATACAATTTTTGTTCAAGTTAAAACAATTTTTTTTGTTGTTATTTATCTAATTATTACTTAAATAACTTGTATGTCTTTTTTTATGTTTTATATTATAAAATTTAAATTACAATTTAAAATTTAGTTCTTTTGATGTTCAAAAATACGATTATTATTTTATTATTATTTTTTAATTAAAAATATTACAATCATAGATTTTATTTGATAATTGCAAAATTGAACACTTTGGGTATATTAAGCAACCTTAGTTTGAATGAGTTCTATTATTAGTTTAATACAAAACATAAACTATCTATACTTAATAATCAAAAGAGGAAATTTTTAATTGCTTTAGATCGGAAATGTAAACTATTTTAATTATGTATTATTTTTTCGATGCTTGAAAATTAGTTGTTGCGATTTTCTACAATTAAAATTTTTTTTTTAAAGAAAACCTGAAAATCAGGAATAGTTGAATCCCAAGTATTTAGGTTAATTATCATAACGTAGTTGCAAAAAAGAGTCGCTAAAGCTTTTGTACTGTCTAAAATAGGAAACACCCTTAAAAATATCCTTGGAATATTGGAATATACCTATAAAATGATCTGTAGTGTCAATTCCATTGTGAAATTACTAAAACATTAAAAAAAAAGAATAGCTGATATGACAATTGCTTCGGCTGAGGAGGAAATATCCTTTTAAGTCGCCCTGGCAACTAAAAAAAAAACTTTAAAAAATTTAAGAATAACTAAAGTTTGTGATTGATTAAAAGAGAGCATATTTAAAATGAATGCAGCCCCCATATAAATCCAATATGGATTTTTAGAGACTTGAAACAAAATCTTTAAGCTCTGCCTGGGTTTACCAATGCAAAAGTGATGAAAATATTTTTTTTTACGTTTTTTAACATGACGTATATTCCACATTAAACTTTTTTTTGTAGATTAAGCTTGGCAACTGTCTTGATGCTATTTTTGTTGCCTTGGGTGTATATATGTATTTATCTATGTATCTGTTGATACACTGTTACGCATAGAATGTCACGTGGATAAAATGCTGCACCTGACACATGCATATATCGACTATATATGTATGTATGTATGTATGTATATATGTACATTTTTTTGTATCTGATGATATGTTGTTGCGCAAAGTATGTCACGTGAATTAAACGCTGGACTGTAGTAATGCACGTGCATATTATCGTATAAGTGCAGATTAGAGAAAAGTTTTTTTTTAATTTTAAAGTTTACAAATTATTCTGCCGGACAGTGCCGGTTTTTAACTGTGTCATAACTAGTACAATTTGGACGATCTTTATGCGTATATATGTAAAACTAAACCACATATAAGTATGTATATATGTTTGTATATGGAATAAGTAGTTCAGTTTGTTGTGTACACTCTGCATTGAATAATTGTGAACAGTTTCAAATGTGCTAATTAGCTGAAAACGTTTATCGCGCTCTTTCGTCTCGCCTTCGTGTGTGTGTGTGTGTGTCAATTTGGGGTTTAGTTAGACAATTGAAGGGCAGACAAACAAATATTGTAAAAAAAATATGTTCGATTTGTTTGTTGAAGCTTACAACTTGTTGCTAACCAAGATTTTAAATTTCATTAAAAAAAAAATTTTTTTTATTTTATTTAAAAAATTTCAATGCGTTGTCGACATTTTTGTTGGGTGCACCAGTTGAGCTTAGAGTTGGGGGTGTGTGGGGTAGACGAAAAACGTGGCCTGCTGCTACTGCTGCTTCTTCTTTTCTTGCTTTGCGCCTTTTTCGTTGATCGAAGCTTTAAATCGTTTTCTCTTAAAACTGCGCTCAGTTGGTTCTTGTCGGCTCTCTTATCAGCATTGTTGTTGTTGCATTTTTTGCCGCTGCATAATCAAGCAAAATGTCTTTTGGCTATATTTAGTATTATTAATTGTGGTTGACCCAATTTTTGGCTATTGTTGTTGTTGTGTTAGAAATTGCTTAGCCAAAAAAGCATGCACACACATACACACATACACACACACACAAACACGCACATGGCATGAGTTTATTTTGAACAACGAGAAATCAATTGAAATTGAAATTGCCCAAGAACTGTCACTCAAGTCGAAGTCGGCAAAGGTGGGTGAAAGGCATGGGGAAAGGGGTGGGAGAGTGTTGGGGGGATGGAGGTTTGGTATGGTAGTGGTAAGTCATCGCTGCTGCACTCTCTTTTGCGCCTGGCAACAGAGCAGCAATAGCCAAAGCAGCCAACGCAACGTCGCGGACGCTCTTTAGCTACACTCTCTCGCTATCTATCTCTCTTTCAGCAATCTCTCCAAATGCCAAAGCAGCAGCAGCAGCAACAACAACAACAACAAAAACAACAACAACAAACATATTGTTGTGCTTATTTTTAGTTAACGCTTTTGTTTGATGCGCTTTTTTTTTTAGTTGCGCTGCTGCTGCCGACGTCGCCGCTGCAGTTTCTGCCCCCCCAAAAAAAAGCCGGCAAAATTTTGTCTCTCGCTCTTTCACACTCACGTATTTCTCTTATTTTTTTTTGTTTTGTTGTGCGTGTATAAAACTAAAATGTATAATTTATTTTTAACAAATGAAGAAGCAGCAGCAGCAGCAGAAGACAATGCCGTTTTTCAATTTTTCTTTCCGCTTGTCTAAAATTAAATATGTTAAATACAACAACAAAAAGAGCTATAAATGCTTGCGCTGCATTTGATTGAGCTTTTGCTGTTGTTTTTGGTTTTGTTTTTGTTATTTGCTTTTTATTTCTATTATTTGTTTTTGCTTTTTTTGGCTTCTTGTATTTCCTGCTGCGGTCGCAGTCGCTGCGCTGTTGTGTGCGTTGGCTGTGGGCAGTACACGTGTCGCTACGGCGACGTTTTTAGATTAATTTAATTATTTATACATGATTTAAATGCTGTTTGTAACAGTTTTATAATAAAAACAAAAGCATATTTTGGTTTATTTATAAATATTTATAATAATAACAACAAAAGCGCGCATATAAGCTTTGTTTGCACACGCTCTCTCTCGAACCACCATCCTGTGAGTCTCTCTCTCTCTCTATCGCTCTCTCAATTGAGTCATGCTTTTGTTGTTGTTTGAGGCCTAACCCAAACAGCTGTTTGTTGTGACCGACTGCCGTTGCCATTGTTGTTGTTGTTGTTATGGTTGTGATCCTTTGAGCATAACACAACACAACAATACACATGTACATAAGTATATATGTGTGTGTGTGTAAAACGCGCGTCCATAAGGTCGACGTCGATGTTCATTTTTTTTATATTTATTTCTTTCTCTGTGTTTGCGCGCAGCTTTCAATAAATGGCAATGTCATGCGCCAACGCTCCCCAACACACACACATATATATAGCACGCAAAGACCAGGCGGCCGCAGCGCCAGCTCTCTCGTTATTTTATTTTATCGCTCGCTCTCTTAATTTTTGTTTTTTTTTTTCTTTTTTTGGCGACAGTCAAAGCAAGCTTTCTTGTTGTTGTTTACGACGCGCTTTGTTGTGACTCTGTGTGTGTGTTGCATGCCGGCTCTCTCACACATTGAAAACTGTATGTTCATATGTGTGTGTGTGTGTGTGAGTCGTTTCGGCATTTCATTTGGCGCTGCTGCTGCTGCTGCCGCCGTTTCGCTTCATTCGTTTGTCTGCTCGCGTGCTTTACAGTTCGAATTCTCGAGACGCTTCAACACAAAATATATAAATAAATTGTTAAAAATATTAAATAAAAATAAAATCAACAAAGCTGTTTATAATTATTATAAATTAAATAAAATTTGCTTATTTATTTGCGTGTGCCAAATGTATGGAAAATATTGTGAATTTTTCAAGTGAAAAGGTATGTGGAACATGCTTTTTGTTGTTATGTACATATATATATATATGTATAATTATATATAAATATATATACATATAAATATATATATTTAAATGTATAGCCATGTGTGTGAACAAGAGAGAGGGAAAGAGAGGCAGAGTGTGTGTGTGCCAAGTGATATAAACAATAATATTATGTGCATTTTATTTGATATTCAAATGAAATTTAATTTTAATTTAAATTACAATTTTTTTATTTATTTTTTTTTATTAAATGTGTTGCGATTTCATAATCTCTCTAAAAAAATAAAAAACAATTTTGCAAAAAGCGCGATGCAAAGTATAAAAATAAAAATACATAGAAAATAAGTAAAAAAAAAAAAAACCACGTTGAAAACACAAGCAAAGCGTACGTGTGTGTGTGTTAAAGAGCGCTCTCTTTGGCGTTGGCGCTTTTTCGTGTGCATGTGTGTGTGTGTGTGGGAGAGTGAAAGCTTCACAAAGCTAACGTAAGAGTGCGAAGGCGAGAGAGAGTGCAAATAGAAGCAACGATTTAGTTTTAGAATGTAGTTTTAATTTTATATAAATGATTAATTTAAAAAAAAAAATATACAAAAAAAATTTTTATTCTTAATATTTTCATACAATTCTAAAAAATATAACTAATTGAATTATTTTTTTTTTTTATTATTAAATTAAATTAAATTTTGTATGATACAATAACAGTTAATATAATAAATAAATAATAATATATAATAAAATTCAGCATGACAGCGATGTCATAAATAAATAATAAATAATACGCAAAAAATAGAAACAACAACAACAAAGCGGCCTTGCCGTCTTTTAAGTTTTTTTTTGTTTTTTTTTTACTATTGCTCTCTCTTCTACGCGCGCCGCGCTCTCTTTTGTTGTTGTTTTTTGTTCAAATTTTTTTTTTTATTTATTTTAAATTGTTTTTCATATTGTGTTTCTTGTTATTTTTTTTTATTTTTTGCTTTTTTTTTTGCGCATTCTTTAATATTTGCAATTAATTGTCTGCCACAGTTGCTTATCAATTGCTTGTGCGTGTCTGTGTGTGTGTAAATATATATATTTATATATATATGTTTGTATGTATGTTTTTCCCCCATTTTCTTTGCTGCCTTTAGACTGAGGCGTATACGTAATGCAAAAAATGTGAGAGCATCACAAAGGGGCACACACACACACACACACGCACACACAGGCACACGTACACGCCGGAGAACACACATACAAACACACGAGCAAAGCTTACGTTACGTATACGCCGCGTGGTCGCCAGCAGCTTTTTTTGTTGTTATTTGTTGTTTTTGTTGTTTGCTGAAGCTCGAGAAAATTCTAAAATATATATATTGCCGTATATATATGTCACAAAAGTAATAACTATAAAAAATGTTAAATAAAAATATTACTTAATTTATTTACAAAATTTAAAGGCTGCCTTATAAATTTAAAGTATTTTTTTTTTGTAAGCAATTTAAACAAGGAAATACATAATTTTGTACTATTTATATATACATATATATTTGCTTTATACAAGTAAAATTAATTTCAAGAATTTTTGTTTATATTTCACAAACGCACACACACACGCACACACACACATGCACACACAGAAAGAGAGCAAGAGCGAAAAAAAGAGCGAGAGAGATCGAGCGCGCGCGTCATTGAACGCCGTCGCCATTAAAAAGCTCTCAAAAAATGCTTGGGCCAGCTGTTAGTGTGTGCGTGTGTGTGTGTGAATGAATGCGCGCCGCCGCTGCCGGAAATATGCAAAGCTCGCGCTCTTAGCTGCCACTCGCTCTCTCTCTCTCTCTTTAATTGCTTGTTCGATTCATTCCATTGTCATTACGTGAAATGTTTTGTTATTTGTTATTATTTATTTAGTGTGTGATTGAGATAGAGATAGATAAACAAGCAACAAGAACAAAGTGTAGTATTTCGCCTTCTCTCTCGCTCTCTCTTTTACTACACATATAGTATATATAACGTTGTTATTGTTCGTTTTGTTGTCTGTCATTGTGACAATTTTCTTCTTCTTCTTGCTTTCCCACACACTTGTGTACTACATATTTTCTACTACTCTTTTTATTTACTACACTTTTATAATACATATATGTATTTATATATTTATTATTTTATATTAAAAGAGGAAGCAGCTCATTTAACTTGATCCAACAACAAACATATAGCAATAAATTGTTTTTTTGTTGTTTTTTTTTTATTATTGTTGTTGTCTTTAGCACGATTAGTTGTTGCTGCCACTGCATGGCATGTGTGTGTGTGTGTGCCTATATGTGTATGAATCATTCTATAGAAGTAAAAAGCATTGCGCGCGTTTTATTAGCGTTTTTAACAGCGTGTGTGCTCTATGGTAGGTACAGTCTAACCAACTGTCTTTTACACACTTTGCTGCTGCTTCTTCTTGCTGTTAATTGGCCCCAACAAATGCAAGTGTGGATTAGGCTTGGAGGGTGTGTGTGGTTTGACATTAAGCACCCACATTAACAACAACAACAGCAGCAGCTGCATACAAAAAACACAAAAACCAAAAAGTTGTCGCCATTCAAAAAGTTCGTAGGTCACAAAGAAAGCGAGCAGCGGGCAGCGACAGCGGCAGCAGCGGCCGCAGTTGACGTTTCTAGAACGAAACGCTGACAACTGACGTGCTCATCAGCTTGAACAAAAGCATAATAACAACAAAACGGCGGCTCAAAAGAGCGCGCACCCGCTCTCTTGGCTTTTGTGCGCTCTCTTTTTAAATTTCACTGAGCTCAGACTGAAACTGCGCCATTCGTTTGTGCTTGGAAAAAAAAAAACAAATATCCCAAAGCAGATAAACAACAAATAGAAAGAGCATGCAAAAGAAAGAGCGCAGTAACGGGGCAATGTATAGGCATTTTCTTTTTTTTGTTTTTGTTTTTGCTTTTGTTTTTTTGGCACACGTCATAAGAGCGGCTCAAACAGTGTGTGCAATGTGCATGTGTTTGTGTATCTGCGTCAATTTTAACTAATTAAATACGGCAAAGGTAACAAAAAAAAAAAAAACAATAAAAAAAAAATAGAAAACAATAAATAAATAAAACACACACACACACATTGGCAATGGTTGGATAGCGTAACCAAAAACACGTTGTCGTTTACCTAAAATCGCTGCACTATGGAATAAATTAAATTTTTCAAGTTGATAAAATTAACGAACTTAACATTTACGTGCACCGTTAACTTAACAGCTGTTAAAACAGCACTTCTAATGTATAATGTTTTTTGTTTTAATTATTCTGTTCTGTTGTTATAGCACGTATTTTTTTGATATTTTTATTAATAAAAAAACTTGCCTGAAAAATACATTTTTTTTCAAAAAGTGAGCCTTGGATAGAGTTTTCAAAATTTCTCAGTATTTTTGGAACTATAACAATATATGGGCATTACCGCAAAAAAGTTCCACCATGAACAAAAAAATTAAAAGTCATTTAATATTATTGTATATGTATATATATACATACATGTATGTGCGCCCCTTTAATATTGACATTGTTTCTAAATTTTGCAATTGGGTTAATAAGGCCGCTTCGTTTCATTTTTCAATAATTGTTGATTATTTATTAAAAATTATCCTCCTACTCTTGGGTACATTTTTGTACCTTTATAGGGGTCTATGAAAAAATTATTTTTGTTAAACTTTGTTTTAAAATCTTTAATTTATTAAATTTTGGACAATTCCCTTTAGTCCAAAATTTAATAAATTAAAGATTTTAAAACATTTTTTTTAGTTGCATTGAAGAGTAATTAACCTTTTATTAATATACGAATGTAACTTCACGACATCGAAAACAGCATTTCGATCATTATATCTTAATTGTTTGCAAAAAATTGCTTAAATTGCCCATTGTGCGCTGTCTGTTGACTCTCTCTCGCTTTCGCGCTCGCGAGAGAGCCGCTACTGTGCAAATTAACGTTGTTTGTATTTGTGTTTTGTCTGTTTGTTTGTTTGTGTGTTATTTTGTTTATGAAAAGTTACCAAGACGACGAACGCAAAAACTTTCAAAATTGCGTCGCAAGCTTTTTGTTGTTGTTGTGTGTGGCCTGCCCATAATAAATACAACAACAACAACAGCTGACGCTAGCTGTTGCTGTGTTTGTGTTTGTATTTGTGTGTCTAATATTTCAGCATGCGACTGTAAAGAGCGCACACATAATGCGGCGCTTAGCTTAAGCTTTTGTTTTTGTTTTTGTTTTTTTTTATTATCAATTTTGCTTTGTGCCGTGCTTTGTTGCTTCGTCTCTCGTTTGTTTTGGACTCGTTCAAGTTTTTTCCAGTTTTTGTTGTGGCGCGCTCGTTTTGCATTTGTTTTTTGTGTTTTTTGTTGTTGTTGTTGTCGTCGTCAAAGTTATTTTGTTTGTAGTATTTTCTTGTTGTTTTCTTTGCTGCGCTGCCAAATAAAAATCAATAAATAATAATATACTTTGTTGGCCCCCCTTTGGTATGAATACTTGAGTGAATATTATTGAGAGTGTATTCATAAAACACTCTTAAATTTTAATTAATATTATATTAATTATTATTTAACATTTTATAATCCCAATGATGGCATACATTTAATTTAAGTGTATTTGAAAATTTTTTTTAACATCTATTTTTTATAAGCTTTAAATGCCTACACATGCAATTTTTGTATTATTTTTCTCTTTCGCTCACAACAACAACAACAACAATGGCACTATAACTGTTATTGCGGCCCATTCATGACGTCGATCGCATTGCATTTGCCTTGAAATGATGGCTCATTAAAAGCAAAAACAAATGCAAAAACAAAAGCAACAGCAAAAGCAAATACAGAAAGTAAAGTAGAAACTAAAAATGCAAAAAATGCTGATAAGATAATCAATTCAACAGTATACACATGCAAACACACAGACAGAAAGACAAATAGACATACATACGTACAAAGAGCGAGAAAGACAGATAAAAGCGTACGCATATACAAAAAGTCAAAACGACGCCCGCAACAAAGTAGCCAAAAAAATAAAAGCAAAAACAAAATACGAGCAGCAGCAGCAGGTGAGCGCCAGCGCGGCGCTGCGCTGTCAGCGTCGCAGTAGCGTCGCATTGTGCTCAACTACAAAAACTATGCGCGTAAATTAGAAGCAATAAAAATTTCATTTCGAAGCGCAAAAAAAAAAAATGCAGAAAAGCAAAAACAAACAAACAAATATATACATACATATAGAAAAATGGCTGCCCAGACTCGGGCGTGTTGATTGCGTAAAGCGTTTATAACATTTTAACTGAAAAATGTGGCCAATGTGTTGATGGAGTCGTTCGGGGCGTTGCGGTGCCTTAGGGTTGGTAATAGTATAATCAACGGGGTAATTATATAGCGGGGGCGGCGGCGGCGGTGCTGCAACAAAACTTAGCGCGCGCGCACTTAAGTATGCAATAAAAACAAATTTGAAGGCCACCAACAACAACAACAACTATAACAACAATAAAAATAATAACAATAACAATAACAAACTTTTTGAGCATGTGTCTTTTTTTTTATTTTTCTTTTATTGCTTTATTCGATTAGCAATCACTTATTAAAAAAAAATATAAAAAAAGATTTAATACAATACGTTTAGCAATCATAAAAAATCATCAACATAATCACGTTCTACATAAATGTTAAATTATAATATATATATATATTTTTTTTTTGCCTTTTGAATATATTTATTACAGTTAAAACGATACAAAGAAAAAATAAAAAATAAATTTTTTTCTTTGGTTCTTTTTTGTTTAGTGTTCTTTTTTTTTACAATGTTTTCTGTATAAAATTTTCTTTTTTTTTTTTTTTTTTTTATAGGGAAGGCTGGGTATCAGAGTATCATCAAAATATTTAATCAAAAAACCTAAATTTTCGTATTATATAATTAAGGCTAACATGAAAGTTATCTTTTTTTGTTACAATTATTTATTGTTACAACTTTTGAGTAAAACTTTTTTATCGTTTAATTTTTATTTATATTTGTTATAACTTGTTAAAAAAAAAAAAAAATATTTAGGATAAACATTTCTTAGCAAAGAATTTGGCAACACATAAAATAAATAAATATATATTAAAAAAAATATATATATTATTGATAAATCAATTAATTGAAATTGGAATAATGACAGCATTATTAAAAATTTATTTTTTTGTGTCTGGCCACTATAGTTTTTCTAGTTGATTTTTTAGTAACTACAGTGTTCTTTATGCGAATATATAATAATAATAACAAATTTTATAACAATCGAAATATATCAAATACTTTAAATTATTCCTGAATATTAATTTAAGATTTTTTCTTATAAATTGTGTGCACATTTATCAATCTTAATTATCAACGCTTAAATTCTAAAATAAAAAAAAAAAAAAATTCAATAAAAATAATTTTAACCTATTATTCAATTGCACAATATAAATTATATAGATTAAGCACATTTTAATTGTGATTTTGTTAAACAAAAATCTGAAATTTTTATAATTTCTTGTAAAACTATAAAAAAACAGATAAAAACTTAAACATTAGTTAAAAGAATTGAAAATTTTGACTAAAGCGCGATCAAATGATATAAAAAAAGGCTAGATTTACAGGCCTATATATTGTCTATATATTATATATATATATATTTAATTTGAAAGGTCGTTTAATCTCCTTTAATAATAAAATGTATTATATGCATTTGCCACAAAAAGTGTTATTATTTGTTAAGTGTAAAACGTCCCTCGAAAACGCTTCTTGGCCATAATATTTTTCCCTTAATATATAAATTTTGGCACAATTAAAGACTATATTTTAAATCTAATAATTATTATTAATTTTTGATATATATTTTAAAGCAATTAATTTGCAAAAACTTATTTACAAATTAATTCAAATTTTTTTGTTTGTTTTTAAATTTTTTTTGTTTGCAGCATGTCAACGGACAATCCCACACAATTGCTAACAACACACGATTTGAGCCAACTACGCGGACAGTTGCAAACGGCAACAACAGCAACAGCAACGGCAGCAGCGGTTGTGGCAGCAGCAGCAGCTGCCGCGCACGGTTATCGCAGCGTGGCAGCAGCAACACCAACAACAGCAGCAGCAGCAGCAACAACAACAACAAATAACAACAACGGCCACATGAACTCCGGCTCCAAATACGTGTTTCTGCAACATAACGGCAGCAGCTTTACAGCCTATGAGAATAGTGCAACAGTTGCCACACAGGCGGCAATTGTTGGTGGCGGCACTGCAGCAACTGGCAGCAGTACAACAAGCGGTGGCAACATTGTGCTGCTTGCCACAGAGCCGCTTGAACTGAGCGCCGCCGATGCATTGGCAGCTGCCGCAGCAGCAGCAGCAGGTGATGATGGTGAATTGCGTCCATTATCCTGGCTTAACGATAGCAATCTTATCAAGGGTATTGTTACCACAACAACAGCAACGGGAGCGCATGTTAAACGCGGTGCTGCAGCAACATTAAAAGCAGCAGCAGCAACACCGGCAACAACAACAACAACGCTTAACAACATTTGTAAAATTAGCGACATTATCGAAGAGTTGCCCATGAATACAAACAGCAACAGCAGCAATATGGATGCGCATGAGCAACAGTTTCAACAAGTTGCAAGTGCAACTGCAACTGCAACTGATGCACAGACATCAACACCCGCCGTCTATAGCACCACAACGGTGCATAAAGGACCCAGTGGCACAACAACAGTTGTTGAATATAAAGCTAGTAAAATAAATGCTGCTGCTGGCGCTTATTTGTCACGTGCTGGCAACACATTTGTGCCCGCAACAACAGCAACTGTTGTTGTCAAACAGCAGCAACAGCAGCAGCAGCAACCGCAACAAATCTATGTCAGCAGCAATGGCACAACAACAAGTGCAACAGCAACAGTTAATTATAAATCAACTGGGAATACAACAACGCATCATCCGCATAAGAAATATTTACGCGAAAAGATGCACGTTCATGTGGATCACAGCAATAATAATAATAATAATAATAATCAAAATAATCAAATTAATCAAATTAGCAACAGTACAGGAACAACAACAATTGTTGGCAATGGCAATAATAATAGTCATGTGGTGGCATCAACTGTAACTGTGGTTAGTTCACCCGCCTCCTCAAATAACTCATCCCTCAGCTCCTGTTCGGCCGGTTCAATATCTGGCTCTGGCTCATCAACTGCAGCTGTTAATGGTGGCAATAGTCCGGTGCCTAAATCAAACAGTTTTAATACCGTTTTCGATGCTGTCAACTATGTGGCACATAACTCAACAAACAGCGAACAACAACAGCAACAACAACAACAGCCAACAGCAACAGCAGCAACAGCAGCAACAACTGTAGTCACAACAACAACGCTGCCACCAGGCTACAGTTTTGTTAGCACACCGCATGTTATGTAAGTTAGATGTTTCTTAGATGACAACATTTATTTGCGTTCAAACGATGTGCATATGAGGAAACTTTCTATATATGTATGTATATTACGACCACATACATGCAAACAATTTGGTTTTGTAATAACAAATTGAAGATTGAAGTATTTGATACTCAAATTATATCTATATTTATATATAAAAAAAAGCCCAATAATTAAATTAATTACTCCAGAGGCGCGCCCAGCCTTTAAGCACTTTTGCACATGGGCATTTCCACAGCAAGGTCCATCACTTGTCACGTAACGCCGCATCTGTATTTTGCTTATATATTTTAATCAAAAAATACAAAAGTTTTCATATTTTTACCGAATATAGTCCAGCTTAAATGCTACTCAGATATAACAATATAAAAATATATAAATAAATTTGACTTTTTTCTAGTTATTTTTCACACTTTGGCGTATGACTGTCACGTAACGCCACAATGGAAATGCCCATATTTATTTTGGTAAAACATTTTATCATAAAATAGGCATTGTCAGCGTCTGTGGCATTGTTCATACTCAAATAATATCTTTATATAATATATATATAAAAGATTTAAAAAGAAGCCAAATAATTAAATTAATTACTCTAGAGGCGCCCAACTCTTAAGAACTTTTCCACATTTCTTTTTAAAAAACACTTTTTCATACATAGTGCCAGCATCAAAAAATAATTTATTTTTTTTTGTCGACCGCACGGCTGCGTCAAGCACTTTTGTCGATCGAACCGATGCTTCGTTTATATATTGGTGAAAGAACTTTAATTTGATACATTTGGGCTTACCTGGTCTAATTTAATACAAAAGTTATCTTCTTTTATAATATATATTATAAAAAGTTTAAATAATTAAAAGCTATGTACGTTGAAAAACTTGTACGTGTCTTAGATGACAACATGTTAGCGATTTAATAGGAAATTTATATATCGAAATATATATATAAAAAATTAGTGTAATATTTATATATACAATACTACCTATATATGTATATACTACGAACACATGCAATACATATTATATATATTAATTTTATATACATATATATACATGTATATATTACATATATTAATGTTGTATATTTGTATTTTTTATAAATATTACACATATTAATTTATATACATATTAAATACGACCACATGCAAAAAAGTTGTTTCTAACCAAAAAGGAGAAATTTCATTGAAAAAATAACAATTAAAGTCAACAAGGACGAATAATGACAGTAAATTCAATTAAACAAAAAATATTCTTTTGTTCGAAGAACTAAAAAAATACAATTAAATACTATTCAGAACTTTAATCAATAAAATTACGTTTCTATTATAAATAAAGATTTTTATTAAAAATAATTCAATTTGCTTTTGTTTTTTAATTGAATTAACTTTATATTATGAATTAACTTATATTCAATTGAGAAAAAAAACAAATTGCATTTATTGTAATTTTTTTTTTTTAACAATTTCAGTAGTCGCCAAAAAACATTCTTTAGTATCAGACTAACGCTTGTTATATAGGAACTATATATATATATATATATATATATGAAGAAAATGTCTTGCATTTATTTAAAATTAATTAGTAAGAGCTCTAGACTCTGACGAGGTTACAATAAATCTAATATGTTACATTAAACTTTAAATCGACAATATTTAATAAATAAAATACAAATTAACAAAAAGTAATGTAAATAAAATAATTGTTGGGTCAAAAATTAATTAAAACTTTAAATAAAATTTAAAAAATACAAATTAACATGAAGTTATATAATTAAAATAATTTAATATATTTTGCAAGTAAAAAAATTATTACATTTAATGTAAATAAAATAATTTAATATATTTTGCAAATAATATGTTTTATTTGTTTTATGTAAATAAAATAATTTAATTATTTTGCACATAAAACCAATAAAACATATTATTTGCAAAATATATTAAATTATTTTATTTACATAAATAATAAATAAATAAAATAAATAAATAAAATAATTTAATATATTTTGCAAATAATATGTTTTATTTGTTTTATTTTGCAAAATATATTAAATTATTTTATTTACATTAAATGTAATAATTTGTTTTAATTGCAAATAATTTAAATTCTTTTATTTACATTACTTTTTGGTTAATTTGTATTTTTTTTTAAATTTTATTTAAATTTTAAATAAACTTTTTACCCGGCAATCCTTAAAAACAGTCACAAAATTACAAAAAAAAAGCAAAACACATGCTTTAAACTAAATTAAAAAAATTAATTGACGCAGCATGTTTCGGTGTGTCAATTAAATTTTCTATTTTAAGTTTAAAGCAATTTAAAGAAACTTAAATTGAAATTCACAACGATTTGTTTGTGCTACACTCAAAAGAGAGAGATAGATATATAGAGAGCGAGAGAGAGAGGGAGACAGATAATGCAACGTTCTGTTTTGTGCTGCGATTCGTAAACGTTTTGATTTTGTCAGAAATATGCAAATATTTTTAAAATACTTAAAACTTTAAAACTAATCAATTCGATTTATTTTATTTTACTTTTCCCAACCAAACAGCTCACAACAGCCCGCCAATAATATTGCCTTACCGGAGACGCCGCCTGGTGGTGCACCATTGTTGCCACCTGGTGCCTATTACAGTGCGGTGCAATCACGCTCTGGTGTTGCTCTACAATTGTCGATATCGCCACCGCCACCGCCTATGACGCCCACGGCATTGCATAATGGTTCCGGGCCCGGTTCCGGTTCCGGCTCAGTTTCGGGCTCTGGCTCCGTTTCGGGCATCGTAAATTTGCGTAGTCCCAATAGCTATGCCAGCTTTGACAATGAGGATTCGCTCAAGGAGTTTGATTTGGTTGTCGGCGGCAGTGCACGCATGCATACCAGCACACCTCAGTATCAAACAATGGCCAAGACCAGCAGCAACAACAACAACAACAACAATAATAATAACAATCATAATAACAATTCATCCACTGGCGGCAGTTACAACAACTCCAATGGTGGCAACAACAACAGCAGCACACCACAAAAACAAAAGCATCCCAACAATGTGCCATACGATCCATTTGTGCATACCAACAATAAGCCGCCATATAGTTTTAGGTAAGAGAAATATTACTAAAAAAAAATATTAATAGAAATTGTTATTAAAAAAGGAATAGGAATTAGGGTAAAGGAAATGGGTAAAGAAAATTAAAATGTAAAAATAAATGTAATTAGAAATATACAATAACTAGAAGTTTAAAAAGAAATACAAATATAAATATAAATATAAAAAAAAAAGGAAAAGGTAAAGGTATAGAAATAGAAAACAATTTGACAAAGAAAAAATAAATACGTATGACAAGTGGGAAAAATTAATAGAATTAAAAATAGTAATAGAAATTAAACTTAAAATGAAAACAGATTTAGAAAGAGGAAAATAAGTAGGAAATGAAAATTAAAATGTAAAAATAAATGTAATTAGAAAAATACAATAAATATACGTTGAAAAAGAAATACAAATATAAATAGAAAAAGATATAGAAATAGAAAATAATCAGATAAATAAAAATAAATAAATATGCCGAATGGAAAAACTTAATAGAATAAAAAATAGTAATAGAAATTGAAACTTAAAGGGAATAAGATCTACAAAAGGAAAAAGAATTAGGAAAAGCAAATAAAAATATAGAAATTAATGTGATTAGAAATAGACAATTAATAAAAGTTAAAAAAGAAATACCAATATAGGTTAAAAAAAAATATAGAGAAATATAAAATAATAAGATAAAAAAAATTAAATACGGATGACATAAAAATTGACATGGAAAAAATAAATAGAGCTAAAATTTTTAATAGAAATTGAAACTAAAAAGATAGAAAAGTGCAAAAGAAATAGGAAAAGCAAATAAAAATATAGAAAGAATTGTGATTAGAAATATACAATAAATAAAAGTTGAAAAAGAAATACAAATATAAGTAAAAAAATATATATAAAAATAAAAAAAAATATAAAAATAAAAAAAATATATAAAAATAAAAAAAATATATAAAAATAATAAAAAAATATAAAAATAAAAAAAATATATAAAAAAAATATATATATAAAAATAAAAAAAATATATAAAAATAAAAAAAATATATAAAAATAAAAAAAATATATAAAATAAAAAAAATATATAAAAATAAATATAAATAAAAAGAAAATATAAATTAAAATGAAAGAAAAATTTATAGAATTAAAAATATTATTAGAAATCGAATTTTAAAAGAAATAAGAAAAGAGAAAGGAAACAGAATAAAAGAAAATAAAAAATATAAAAAGGAAATATAGAATAAATAAAAATTGATAAAGAAATTCAAAAATAAATTAAAAAAATGTATAGAAATAGATAAAGAAATGAAAAAGATAATTAAAAATAAATAGTAATGACATAGAAATTGAAATGGAAACATTACTAGAATTGAAAACATTAAATTTAAATCGAAATTTAAAAGCAATAAAAATAAGAAAAAGGAAAGGAAATAGGACAGGAAAGGAAATAGTACAGGAAAATAAAAATATAAAATGAAATGTAATTAGAGATATACAAAAAATAGAAGTTGGTAAAAAAAGCAAATATTTGCCGAAAAAATTATTTAGATATTATATCTAAGATATAAAATAATAGAAATAGAAAAAAATGAAAAAGATAAATGTATAAAAAACAAAAATTAAAATGAAAAAAGTAACTAGAATTGAAAATATTAATTAGAAATCTAAATTTAAAAGGAATGAGAATTAGAAAAAGGGAAAGGAAACAGTAAAAAGAAAAGAAAAATTTAAAAAGGAATGTAATTAGAAATATATAATTATTTTTAAGTTGAAAAAGAAATACAAAGTATAAATAGTATAAATAGAACAATGATAAATGGAAGAGTAGAAATAGAAAATAAACTGAAATGTTAAATAAAAATAAATAGAAATGACATAGAAATAAATAAAAATAAAAAAAATGAATAGAATTAAATATATTAATAGAAATCGAAATTTTAAAAAAAGTTAGAATTAGAAAAATGCAAGGAAACAGGAAAATAAAATTTACAAGAAATATAAGTTGAAAAACAAAAAGATATATATATAAAAAGAAATAGAAGAGATATAAATATAAATAGCAATAGAAAAGATAGAATTAGAAGATATTGAAAGAGACAGAAATAAATATAGAAATAAATATAGAAATAGATATAGAAATAGATATAGAAATAAATATGGAAATATATATAAAAATAGATATAGAAATAGATATAGAAATAGATATAGAAATAGATATAGATATAGAAATATATATAGAAATATATATAGAAATATATATAGAAATAAAAATATAAATAAAATAGAAAAGATAAATAATTAAAAAAAGACATACAAATTTGAAATGGAAAAATTTAATAGAAATTAAAATATAAATTGATTTGTTTTTAATATAATTCATTACCAAAAGAATATATATGTTTCTTTTTTTAAATTCTATTCAATATTCTATCTTATCTGTTGTGAATCCTTTCTACAGTCTAAATCTTTTGTTTAACTCTGGTAGAGGCTAGTTTCTGATTTCATATAGTTCAAATACTATGTATATATATTCTTTATAATTGATTAACATTAACTAGCGAGTTGATGGGACTCCGTTTGTCTGTTTAGACTGCAGCAGTAGATTTTATGTGTGCCACGTGTAAAATTTCTTAAATTAATAAAATTTCAATATTAAATCAATAGTAAATAATATTTAAAAAGAAATTAGGTAAACAATATAAAAATTTGTACAATTTATATATATCTTAAAGCAATTGTGACCTATAAATATGTGCCACGTGTGTGCCACGTATGTTCAGATATTGTATATAAGTATAAAATACAGTTCTTCCTTATTGTAGTGCAATATTATTAAACTCTTCTCATATAATTATTATTATTATTCTTGCAGTTCCTTGATCTTCATGGCCATTGAGGATTCAAATGAGAAAGCGCTGCCCGTTAAGGAGATTTATGCCTGGATTGTGCAACATTTTCCCTACTTCAAGACAGCGCCAAATGGCTGGAAAAATAGCGTGCGACACAATCTATCGCTGAACAAGAGCTTCGTTAAGGTGGAGAAGGCACCAAATATGGGCAAGGGCTCATTGTGGCGTGTGGAGCCGCAGCAACGTCAGAATCTGTTGCAAGCTCTGAATCGTTCACCATATTTTCCCAATTCGGCTGTGGACAAGATTAGCCCAATGCTTAAGAGTCCCAATGGTGGCAATAATGCTGGCAGCAGCAGCAGCATCATTGGAAGCAACATTTCTGGCTATGACAGCTTGGATGGTATATCAGGAATGCCGCCTGGAACTGGTACTGTTACGCCTGCCAAGACGATGTCCAATGGCAACAACAATAATCAGGTGACAGGTGGCATTATGTCCAATGGCAATGCAACTGGAGCTGGCAGTCATGCACGATTTGATCCTCAGCTATTTCCTAATCTATCCAAAGCGTTTCGCAATATTGGCGAGGATCCCAACACGGCACAGGCAACGACACAGCTATTGGGTGATGATATGGATGAGGATCTCAATGGCGATTATGTGGCCAGCAATAATAACAATAATAATAATAACAATAACAATAATATCAAGTACAATTATGCCAACTTAAATAATGGTACAGCTGCTCCAGTTGCTGCCTTCAATTTTGAGAGTTTGGCTCGAGACTGTGGCGCTGATAATATCGATGATGTGCATGCTGCAGCGGCGATGCTGTTCCTTAAACACGGATCAAAAGCCTTCAGTGAAT
Source organism: Hirtodrosophila alboralis (assembly GCA_035043045.1). Classification (NCBI taxonomy): domain Eukaryota; kingdom Metazoa; phylum Arthropoda; class Insecta; order Diptera; family Drosophilidae; genus Hirtodrosophila; species Hirtodrosophila alboralis. The sequence continues at coordinate 359,193 of JAWNNH010000522.1, read as the reverse complement.
CCTTTCAGAATGGGTAAGTAAAATTCAAAAGCAATATATGATTAATGAGATGTCTCAGCTTAAGTTTTACTTAAAATTAATGTTGAATAATATGAAGAAAGCTTCTAGAATACTTAGAAATATTCTAATGCCATGGAATATATAAATTCTTTATATTACAAGCTTTAGAAATTAGCTGAAATTTAAGAAATGAAATTTAGGGCTTTCTTGAGGTTTTCATATTAAAAATGTTACTATATTGTGTTTGCTGTGGGTCTAATAACACTATGCAACAAATTTTTGAGATTATCGAAAAAAGCTAGATTTTCGATTTTTCAAAAAGGTAATTTTGGTTAAGTAAAAATAATAACTCCGAAAATAGTGTAATGATGTTTATCGTTTTGAATAGTTAGTAAAATGACACAACATTCTTGTATTATTAAATTAGATTATTTGTTTAGAAATTAATGAAATTGTTTGAAGTGTAAGTTTTGCATATAAAATATGCCTATATCCATTAATTTATTATTTAAAAAAAAGCTATTTCTTGTGGACTTTTAACCCCAAAACTCGAATTTTGTTTTTTGTGTCACTCTTTGGATTTGTATGTAACGTCACGTCATCACTTATTTTTGCTTTAATCTTAAAACCACACAATATTTTTGTATTATTAAATTGGATTATTCGTTTAGAGTTAAAATTAAAATTGATTGAAGTGTAAGTTTTGCATATAAAATATGCCTATATCCATTAATTTATTATTTAAAAAAAAAAAAAACTCTTTTTTTTAGTGGAATTTTAACTCCAAAACTCGAATTTTGTTTTTTGTGTCACACTTTGGAACTGTATGTAACGTCACGTCATTGCTTATTTTTGCTTAAATCTTTTAATCGGAAAGGTCAAATGATTTCAACTCTTTTATTAAATATAGTTCAGCTGCATTCAAAAATTTGACATTTTTTTTTTTTTTTTTTTTTTTTAAAGCATTTTTTTCACATTTTGTGATACGATTTTCAAGTTGTGAAAATGCTTATTTTTTTTCTTAAATTTTATTATGTTTTGTTTTTACAAATTCGTAAATTTTGTGGCCATAATATTTATGCAATGAAAAGTCTTTAGGACGCAAAGGTTGGCCCAAATAAAGCTAAATAAATTTGGCTGTTCAGGCTGATCAAGTATAGATATATAAATATATGTAGTATATATAATGAAATTTTCTTGTCAGGCAGTTTTCAGGAGCATAGTTTTTTCTTTAATTTAAAGGAATAAGAATTAGAAAATGGAAAAGGAAAGAAAACAGAAAAAAAGATAAATTTTTAATTTTAAAAGAAATGTAATTAGTATGTTTAAAATATGATATTTCTGTCTAGCCAAGCGAGATTTATTATAGATTAAAGATGATAGGAATTTTTATGAATTTCAAACATATTAAGAATATTTTCACATTTAATCTTTAACTCGCAGTCAAGCACATAAAATTGCGATTTTTATTATAATACTTCCTTTGGTGAATAATATACCATGAATTATCTTTATATATAAACACATAATGTATATTATTTATTATAAGGTATACAGAATTAACTTGTAAACTTTGCCCGATTTTTAAACCACAAAAATCGCTTTAATTGTATTTATAGTTTTGTAAGAGTTGTTATTGCTTAAAGTATATTAATTAAATCGTTTCTTTTTATATTTTCTATTAATATCTAGTGCACCGGTAATAACCAGTTCACCTAGCGAGGATCACACCTACTCGGCGGGTGGCAATAGCAATGCGGATAGTGGCGCCTCAACGCCGTTAACCAATGGCAATGGACAAGTTGCACAACAGACGCAGTCGAACATTGTTGTGGGTCATGGCGGGGACAGCAATTGTGGCAGCTCTGATGCAGCCTACGACAGCAGCGAGGAGAAGTAAGTACTATAACTTATATAGAGAATGCAATGTTAATTAACATTTAATATATATTTGCAGTCATAATATAACGCCCGAAGAACTGGCCGATCAGCAGCGACATCGTGATGGTGTCGATGCATTGCTTTCGCTGTCACGCTCCTCAATTGTTGAGTGCGGCTCTTCGACGACTACCACACATTATCATAGCAATGGCAGCAGCGGCAGCAGTCATGGATCACCGCACAAGCGTGCCTCTAGTCGCAGTCTGGAGGAGGAGCATCAACAGCAGCAGCAGCAGCAGCAGCAGTTCCAGTTGCAACATCATCATCATCAACAACATCATCAACATGGCACCGGCGTCTATACAAATGGCAGTGGCAGCAAAATGGCGCTGCTTAGCAGTGCTGCTGCCAATGTTGCCGCTGCTGCAGCCTTGGCTCAACAGCAGCAACAGCAACAGCAGCAACAGCAGCAACAACATCGACCGCTCTATGAGGAGCTGTACAATGTAAATACAACTACAAATAACAATACTACGTCCAGTTTATATATGCCCGGCTTGAGTTGTATGCCAGCAGGCGCTGGCGGCAATGGCGGCAATGGTGTTGTTGCCACAAGCGTACAGCCAATGCTGCAGCAGCATCTCAGTGCGGCAATGGCAAATGTTGTTGCGGCCAAAAGCAAAGTGAAACCATTGCGTGGATTGCGTACTAAAATTAAGCGTAAAGCCGCCTGGATGCGGTGAATATGGCGCAAGGCTGGCGGCAGACCCTAGATATCTAATCGTATCTAAATTGTGTCTGTCTAACTGGCGTACATACACCTGCTCCACACACACACACACACACACCCCTTGATCAACGCCCTCGCCTCGCCCTAGTGCTCGCTCTTCAACACCCTCGCGCCAATTGTTGTCTCTTTCTAAAGCAAACTTTAGTTAATAAGTTTTGCTTATCTTTGATTACATAATCTATTTTTTTTTCGAGTTTTTACTTGCGGGCTAGCTTTAAATGTTTTAATTTTTAATTTTACACATTGTATTTGATAATAATTGAAAAAAATTGACTTGAAATGAAAATACACAAAAATGAGACATTTTGCTAAAATGTGCACCAAAATGGGTTTATATAATTCTTAATTTAATAATATATATAAATCTGTTTTGTTGTCACACTTTTTGCATATATTATATATTTATATATATTTTAAATTTTGTTATAGTTTAATTTTAGTTGTTAATTTTGATTAGTGGACTTGATTTAGTGGCAAAAAAACTATTTATTTTTTTTTTGCCTGTTAATTGTTGGCCATTCTTATTATTTTTATATATATATATATTTTTTTGATTAGTTGCAATTTTATATTTATTAGTTTTTATTAAAAAAAATAAAGAGAAAAAAAACAACAAAAAAAATTGTACAAAACAATTTTAAAACAATTTTAAACTCGCTTAAACAAACATCTAAACACACACAAAAAAAAAACTGTCCTACGGTGCTAGATGGGCACGATTTTTTTTTATTTTTAAATTTACATTTAAATGGTTTATGTTGTAAGCAGAAAATTTGCAATAAATGTGAGAGACACGAAAAGGAATAATAACTTTTCAACAACAACAAAAAAATTGCATTAGACTAAGCTTAGAGGTATAGGGAAAATGGAAATATCGTGTATATCAACAAACAAAAACAAAAGAAAAACAAAAAAAAATACAAATACAAATACAAGAAACAAATTGTGCTAAGAAAAAAATTAAACAAACGAAAAAAATGGTAAAAAACACAAACAAACAAAAACACAACTTTTGTATAAAATAAAAACTGAAAATGTTATAAAAAATAAGTAAAAAACAAAACTAAGCAAAGAGCAACAATTGTTTAAATATATATTACAATTTTTAATTGTTTCATTTGCTGTGAGCAGATACACACACACACATGTTTATAAATATATATATATATATATATATATATACATTATATATATATAAAGTACTAAAGAGAATAAACAAGCAAACATTTAGCGCCTTAATAATTGAGTCCTTAGCAAAAAGATGAAACAAATCGAACGATAACAAAATTGAAATTGTTTAAATCGCTATATGTTATATACTACTTACTATACATAATATTATTATTATTATTATTATATATTATATATTATTATTAATATTATTATATATATATATTATCATATGTTATATATTTTGAACTTAAGTGCTAACTAAATCAACCAAATCACAGGCCAATCAAGCGTAGCATAGCAAAACCGAATACCCAAAACTAAAACTAAAACTAAAACTTAAACTAAAATTATAACTAAAACACAACCTACGACACTCAAGTAAATGTTAAATCAAAGATACTTTTAGATGCCTAAGCAAAATCACAACAACAAACAAATATAACAAAACACTAACAATTAGTTTTTAAGCATTATATAAAAAAACAAATATTATTGTTAACCTTTTTTTTTATCCCTTCGCAAATTGTTAACAATTTTTGTGTTTTGTTTTTTCTGACAATACAAATGTTTTACTTCTTTTTTTTTTATTTCTTATTTTATGTTAATATTTAAAAAAAAACAAACAAAATCTACATTTGTATTTTGTCGTTTTGCAAAAGAAATAAAAAAGAGTTAATAAAAATAAATTTAAAAACTTGTTGAAATGTTGACAACAAAAACAAAAAACAAACGAAAAGTTAGTTAAAAATATAATTAACGTGATTTCTCTGTGTACATATTTATACAAGAATGCTGTTGGCAATATTCTGCAATTTATATAAATCATAGTCCTGATCCACCCAGTTTCCCCTCCTCCCCCCCCTAAGTGTATACACTTCGAGTACCTTTTTAGCAAAAAAACAATTACAAATTAAACAATTTATTAATTAATAAAAAAAAAAACAGACAGAACCAAGATGTTGATGAAGAAAATGAAGATGTAAACAAATTGCCAGTTGTTAAAAAAAAACTTAAAAAAATTTAAATTTAAATTTAAATTATAATGTTAAACGTTTGCGTTTTCAATTGTTTAAAATATTGTTATTGGGAACTGTTCTGGTTAAGGCTTTTCTGTGAAATTAGTGAATTGAAACCGCAAATATCTAAAAGAAAAGTGAAATCAGTACAGATCTTGATATGAATATATATGTATATGTATGGTATAAAGAGTTTTAGTAGATTTACAAATGCAAACGCCTTTTTAAAAGTAATTTAAAAATGAAGAAAAACAAATACAGCTAAGCGACATATATATTTAAGCCCCTATATATATATATATATTATACACATATATATATATAAGTGTATATGAAAATGAAGAAACAAAACTTAAAAAAAGGAAAGCACGATACGATAAATTTACGCAGACAATCGCCGCCCCGAAAGTTGTCTTTGCAAAACTATCACAAAAAAACAAATAACTTCTATATATACACACACATATATGTATATATATGATATATATTTAATAGCTATAACCTTAATGAATATTGTTATAATAGCCTAATGTGACATCAACAATTTATAACTGTGCAAAAGCTACAAAAATACAAAGCTGCAAGTTAAAAAACAAAAATATAAAATTAATGCAAGACTTTTGTGACGTAAATTGTGAACACCCCCCCCCCCCCCCCCACGTCCCGCTCCCCATACCATATTCTATACACTTAAATCTATCTATACTATATATTATATACTATAATGACGTACGATCTTGATCAGATATATTATAATATCATAAAATCCATGTTTAGCAGAAGAATACAAAATTTGTTAATTGTTCTTTTTTTTTCATTTTTTTTTTCTAAATATATATTGCTATATTAAAAATTAATATTATTAAAAATTATTATCATACTATCATTATAATAATTAAAAAAATATATATGTTTATAATTTCTTTGCGTACCAAATACACACAAATTGTGATTTCATTTTCGCTGCAACTTTGTTATATTTTATTTATTTTTTTTTAACGATTTTTTGTTGTATAGAAACAGAAATTGTAGTTAAAATATGAATGGAATATATAATGGTGGGATATAGCTAGAATAATTAAATTATTATTTTTTTTATTGTTTATTTAGAATTCTGAATTTCGGTGTTTTAAGATAAGTATATAGTAAATTTATAAACGCCAAAATGCAATATAATTAGGAATAATAAGCTGCAAAAACTGAAAGATTTTTTTTTAAAATTAATTGTTAGATTTTATATTATAGTTTTCTTTTTAAAATAATTGTTGCTAAGTATCAAGATTTGTTATTCTTTAATATTCTATAAGAATACAGAAGGTTAAAGGGTTTTTTTTGTTGTTTGTGTTTAAGCCTTCTAATTAAGAGCAATGTAGTATCTTAAATACTGAAAGTGCCTCTACTAATTAGTATGTTTTCATGTATTTATTTTAAATACTCTGTTCTGAAAGAAATGGGAAAATATTTAAATTAAACTGAATGTGCAATTCAAATCTAATAATTTGTTTTTTTTGATATATTGCCAAAAAAAAACTTCTTGAAAGGTGAGAGCATATATATATTTAAATAATACTTAAAAAAATACCAAATATTATTACACATATATGAACAGAGTATAGCAGTAGTCGGTAGATTTCGACTACAATGTTTTTCATTTATTAATTATAATATTTTTGTTAGATTTAGCTGGAGATTAATATGCTATTTTAGAGTCATATTTTGTTAAAAATGTTAGCTTAAAGCTAGTCCCGTTAGTTGATGTTATATACCTACGGCTTGTGCTTATAGAGAATATGTACACACACACACACACACACAGCATCATTATAATCGGTCCATAGTTAAAGGAAAACTCTATATCTATATATGTACAGGGTATCCAAAAAAAAAAAAGAAGAAAAACATGTCCAGCAGCAATATAACAGTTAAGATGTCGTTAAGAGTCTGATGTGCAGGGAAAACACTTTAGACAAACTTCCCCCTCAATAAATCTAATTATTTTGATCTTGAAGACCACAGAGGAACTATAATATCTAAAATATATACTATGTACTTATATATATTTAAATGAAATGATAATATCTTTACAAGTATATGAACTTATGTACGTGGTAGTATATATATTTACATAAATATACATACATACATATGTCACAAAAAAATTTGTAAATCTGTTTGCCCTCCAAGGTTTCAACTAGCGCCTGTTTTTTATTGTCTAAACCTGTACCAAACCAACAAACAAACAAAAACAAACAAATAAACACACAAAAGAAAACAACAACAATTATGAAATATAAGTATCTAAAGTATATTTATATACATATATATATATATCTTAAATATATATTATGAATGAAAAGAGTTGCCCTGTATTTTTTAGAGCAATATTTTTCTACATTTTCAAAGAGCAACAAATATTGAAAACAAAAAAAAAAAATGATGAAAAACTTTTCGAATTTTTTTTTTTTGTTGTTGTGGCTGGTACAAAAGAAATAAATTATAAAAAAAAACGTTAAGAGTAAACTGAAAATGAATTAATTGTAAATGCTGAAGTGCCGTTTGTTTTTGGGACTGATTTCGGGCTTGAAAAAGTGCAAGTAATATTACAAAAACATATTATAATACATTTATGGAGATTATACGATACATATATGTACCAAGCACACAATTTTGTTATGAAAACGCCTCTTAAATAGCTAATTTACATGTGTATATATATACATATACCTATACATATACAACAAAACAAAAAATACATACATATATATAGCATTAATATTACCATTTAAACCGAATTACATAATGAAAGCAAACTGAACAAATCTAAAAACAAAACAAAAAAAAATGAACATGTTACGAGTAGAGTGCAAATAAAAAAAAATCGAAGAATGTAAATTTATCGAGTGTATTTTTTAATCATCGATTTGGGTAAGTACTGCAAGAACTTGGGCTGAAGTTCTTTGTCCTTTCTAGACTTCTTTTAAACTCCATGTGACATTGTGAAAAAGGTATCAATTTCTAATTGATTTTTTCTTAATCATATATTTGTTTATTTGTAATTAAAAATATATTTTTTATTTGAAATCTAGTACAGCTTGGGCTTAAGGTTAGAATCAAAATAATATAATTTAAATTTTTATTATTTAATTGCCAACTCAATAAGAAGGTTAAGAAACTAAGGCTAAAAATATATTTGGTATGAAAATTAGTTTAATATAGACGGATTTATGAGATTTGTAAATCCAAGAAGAGTTTCATACTTATCATATCCATGGAATATGCTTCGTTCCAAGCCAAACAAAAGCTGAGTGATATTGCAATTCAAACAAATGTCGCATTAAATATCTCTCAGCTTTTGTCCGTCAAGAGATTGATTTAAAAGGAGTAAGCGCAGCCAACTTCAAGGCAGTTGAATATTGCAAAACAATTAAGGCGCGCTTTAAGGCGACAGCGGGGAAAATTTCCACTTTTCGGGTATTTAGGCATTTTTTCAAAGCTACAACAAATTTCAAATGAAATCGAAATACAAATTAGCTATAAATATGCTATTGAAGATCAAGTGCAAGGCGGAAGCAGCAGAAAAAATGAGCGTAAAATATATATTGTTATTTTCCCAAAAATAATAAAAATAAATTTTAAATGTCAATATGTAGTTTTAAAATGCCGGTAATTGCAAAAGAACGCTGATAAAATTGTTGCACATTTATGTATCGATGAAAAGATATTATTTTTAATTTTTTTTTTAATAAATATTAATTTGCGAAAAGTGTAAAATATATTTCTTTTACAGCAAATGTACTAAAAAGACTGTGAATGTATGAAGTTATTTTTTAATAGTACCAAATCGTTTGTAAATGAACCAAATTTGGTTGTTTGCTGTGGTGAAAACCTAGATGGCGCTTGGGTTATAAAATATGAACCATAGGTGGCGTGTACTGGGCAAAGCGCCTGCAAATCGGCAAGCTAATTATGTTGGTACTTTGAGCTAAAAAGCTCAAATATGGCGGAGCTTTAAAGCTTTAAAATGGTATGTGTGTAAATTTGTCGATTTCTTGAACCTAGAAGATCAGTGAAATTTATATAATTTATATATAAACATATTTATTCCAAAAGGTAAATAAAATATGCACAATTTTTGTTGTTGAAACGATAACGAAAATATCTGTAGTTTCATATTTCGTAAAACATTTGAAAATTAAGCCAATTGAATGTTAATAATTTGAGTTCGAAATTAAAAGTACTCGGAATTAGAAACTGCTTCAAGTTCTGAAAAATGTTAAAAATACTAGATTTTCTGATGACTTCAAAAAACACGCAACATTGTTTTGAATACAGTATATTCGTCTTTATTGAATTTGATTTCACTGTTCAGTTTTACATTCTATATAAACTATTTATTATTAATATTATTTATATATTTTATTTTGAAGTATTTGCATTTTTTTTTTTGGTTGTATTATTATAATTTTTGGTTTTTTTTTTTGTTTTTTATGTTTATTTGCTTCAATAAATGTCATTGCATTTTAGCGCTTAACTTTTGAAGAGTTTTCGAATTTCTTCTTCCATCGAATGAAAATGTTAATTTACAAATTAACACAATGTAGATATATATATATATATATATATATAAAAAAAATACAGGTTCTTAAGTTAACAAAAAAAAATATGTGTTTTTTTGTATTATTTTTTAATTTATTTATTTATAATTGTAAATGTATTTTGATTGCAACAATTTTTAACAAGAAATGCTTTAAAAAAATTGTTGCTTTATTTAATTACGTAATGGATTTTTATAAGTATTTTTTTTTTGGGTGTTTTTTTTTGCATTTTAGTTGCTTAATTTTAAAAAATTGTATCGAGTCGAATGTTTGCTTTTTTTTTATATATATATTTGCCAAAGTGTCGAGTGCTTAAGTTTAGGCCACTAAGATAATTACCTTTTCGTTCGATTTTGCTTTTAATCAGTTATATATATACATATATGTGTATATATATAAATAATTTTTGATATTTTTGCTGCTTTTATTATTATTATTATTATTATTATTTTAATTTTTTATTTTGAATTGGGCACATTTGCTTTAAAATTGTTTCATTTTTGTTTATATTTTTTTCTTGGGCGGATTTGAAACTGAAAACGGTTTTGGTTTCTTTGCTTTCTGTTGTTGTTGTTGTTGTTGTTGTATTTTTGTATCTGAAATATTTGAAAACTGAAATATATTTGTATTTTGTGTGTATTTGTTTTGTTAACTACAATCTTAGTTTAAGTTCAACAGTTCTCTTTGACTCAGACTACATATGGTTATTTCTATGTATTGTATTGTATTGTATTGTATGTTTGTGTGTATTTATGTATTTATGTATTTCTGGATTGTAAGTCTATAATACTATATGTCTGTGTATCTGTGTATTGCTAAAATAACTGCATATAACTACGCAATACCATTATAAATATATATATATATATATGTATATATACTATAATGTTGATATGGTCTGTTTTAAGATGTGAACATTTTTGTTTTTTCTTTATTTTATTTTTTTTAATTTTAATATATTTCATTTGTTTTTTGTTTTTAATTCTGGTTTAATTTCATTTTTTATTTAAATTTGCTGTCATTTTTACTATTTTATGTACATTTTATGTAATTTTTGTTTCGTTTGTTTAAATAAAAACATTTTGGCAAAATCTAAAAATTGTTTTTCTTTTTCCTTGTTTTTCATTTGGTTTATTGTTTGTAGCTCTGTGTGGATTAGTGTGTGTGTGTGTGTGTGTGAGTGTATTTTTGTGTGTGTGCATGTGTTTGTTTGTATATAAGACTGTATATCACCGTGGGCTTAAATTCATTTATATTCATACAGATATATAAATATATACTGCGCTACAAAGTTGAGCTTTGCCAACAAAAAAAAAAAAAAAAAATATTTTATTATTTATGTATTTGTTATTTTTTATTTATTTCATATTTGCTTTCGGTTTTTATGCAGTATCAAAAAGCAAATGTTTACTGTACTGTTGTCATTATCATCATCATCATCATCATCATCTTGTTATCGTGTAGAATTGGAAGGATATTTTATTTGCTGCTTATGCAAATTTTGTATTTTAATTTTTTTTTGCTTACATTTTGCTCTGTTAAACACAAATATTCGCACAATATATATATGATTCATATTTACAGTTTTAGATAAGATATTAGATACTATATATTATTTTTGATTTTTCAATTTACGAGCTTAATTATATATATATATATATATCTATATATATAATTATCATAATTATTATGATACGCTCGCTTGTGGTAATTTAAAATTAATTACGTATAATTTTTTTCCATTTTTTTTTTTTATGCTGTGTGGTATTTTCAATTATTCATATGCATTATATGTATGTTTGTTTTTATTTTTGATATTTCTACATTTCAATGCTACTTTGGGATCTATGCAAAAAATTTCACTGCCTACTTTTGACTATATTTAAATGTACTATGCTGTATCGGTTTTGGGGGGGTTTCACTTTACGCTAGATTTTTGACGATTTTCTATGAATCTCGTGAATTCAATTCACTCTCAAAATGGCAACATTTCAGCGAAGTTTACTTCACAGATATTGCAAAAAAAAAAAATAAAAATAAAATCTAGACAAAAGTGAAAAGCGACACAGATCTTACAATGTATCTGTATCTATATCTTTAGCCTATTTGATCTGTTTCTATATAGCTGTGTGTGTGTGTGTGTGTATTCTTTAATGTTTTTATTGTTATGTAAACTTAGCTAGCACCGCATATTGTTAAAATACTCGTATGTAACTATAAATTTCCATGTGTGTGTGTTTATAAAATTATAGATAATGCATGCATAGATGTATGTACTTATGTACTCTATGTTGTCCCTCTTGTAAATTGGACTCATCGGGTATTTTGGACTGGGGGAAAAGTTTGTAAAAATGATTGCGAGTACTGTAGTTCCTCTGCAGCATTTGCCATGCTCCTCGTGGGGTTTATTATTGGGCTTATAAGAGACTGGAAATTATAAGGCCCTAGTTTTTACTGTGTAAACATATTTTTTTTTTTTTTTTTGTGGTTTTTGGTGTGAAATTAAAAAGGGTTTTCGATGGGTTTTTTTTTTCGTTTAAGAAAACATTTTTATTTGATAAAGTTTCATTTATGTTCATGTATTATTGGTATGTTTTTTGTTTGTTTCGTTTTGTTTTTGTTTTTCTCTTTAAATCGTAATTACAATAATAATTATAATAATCATAATAATAATAATAATAATAAAAAAAATTGATCATAATTATTACAATACGAAAAAAAAAATAGTCGATTTAAAAAATAATTATTACTAAATTGTTGCCATCATTTTTATATATTTTTGTGTGTGAATTCGTTCAACACATTTACGACCAACTTTAAACATATCCATCATTATATCATATTTTATATATATTGTATATATATATATATATATATATATATAAATGTATATACATATATATGTATGTAATTATTATGCATAAATATTTATTTAATTATATTTTTAATTATTTTTTAGCTAAAGCGTATGAAAATGCAAAGTATTTAACACGTTAACTTTTTATTAAAACTAAATACATTTCAAATTAAATTCAATTAAATCAATTTAAAAAAAAATGATGAAATTAAATTAAATTTTAAATAATTTTAAATCTTTTAACAAATTTGCTGACAGCGGCAATAATTTATATTCCTTTCATTGAATAATTTTTATTTTTCTTTTTAAATATTTTTAATCGAATTTTTTTTCCATTTGAAGACGCAAATTGTATTTGTTTAGGTATTGAAATGTGTTTGGTATGTTTTTTTTTTTGTATTTTTTGTATTTTTAATTTTTATATTAGATAATAATGCGGCAAAGTTTTGGGGCCTATATGCGAAAAATGTTTTGACGTTTAATTTGTGTATATGTGGATTTTTTCCAGTTTTTTTGAATTTATGTTTTTTTTTTTTTGGTTTTACGCCATTTCGAAAGATGTTTATGTTTAGCTTAAACTTTAGCCTAGCGAAAAAAATGTGTGTATTTAAATATTTAAAATTGTTTGTGGTTGTTGGTTTTTTGTATTTAATTTACGTTTTGTTTTTGTTTTTTTTTTTATAGATAGGAAAACAGTGGTTTTTTAATTTTTACGTTTTACAATTTAAACTTAGGTGCTAGGCAAAAAAATTGGCTCACTTAGATGTAATTATTTATTTATTTATTTAATTATTTTTTGTTTTTCTTTAAATTTATGCATTAATTTGTGAAATTTCTTTAGTACGATATGCGGTTGTCTGTTTATTGTTTAAATCTTTTTGTTTTTTTTGTTTTTAATTATTTGAGTTCACAAAAAAAAAATTATGCTATTTGTAATGCAAAGTTAAAGTACTTTTATATTTATATTAATAAACGGCATAATGCTTATAGTAAATACTATATAATATATTTATATATATATATATATATATCATTATTATTATAAATAATAATTTAGTGCATTTTGCATTTATTTTGCTATATTGTTTATAAAGTTTACATAGTGTTTTACATAATAATTAATTTGCATTATCATTTTTGTTTTTTGTTTTTTTATTTACGTAAATTCAAAATTTACAATAATTATTGTATTTAGGTTTTTTTTTTTTTTAATGTTTTTCTTTGTATTTTTATTTTTTGGGAGGGTGGTTTATTTCTTACGAAAAATTAAAACAAGAAAATGTTTAAACGTTGCCTACGTTTTATTTATATATTTAAATTTTTTTTCGTTTTTTTTTTTAAGGTTACTTGTAACTATCTTTTACTTTGGGTTCGCCTTTTGTGGTTTTAATGTTTTTAAAAAGTTTTCAGGTTTTATACCCTTATTATTATTATTATTGTTTTTTTTTTTTTATATATTTTCAGTTGTGTGTGTGTAATGCTTGTGTGTTTGTTGTGAGTTGGTGCTGCTTGAGATCAAAAGATAGTTAAAACTTTTGTGTGCAACAAATAAACAAAAAAAAAAAAAAATTAGAAATATATTTATATTTTTTTTTCAAAATAAAAGAATTTTTCTTAGCTTTGCCGCGTCACTTCTACGAATTTTGCTATTTACAGAACGGCATTGAGTTTTCTTTTTTTTTTATTTATATATAATATTGTTTATCTATTTACACAAAAAAAAGAAATAAATTTAATAATCATATATAATAATAATAATAATAATAATAATGATAATCATAAAATTCTACCGCCATTTGCTTACAGTCTTCAAGTTGTAAAGAAATCAATTAAAAAAAAAAAATATATATTTTTTTTTTTTGCAAAATCTGCGCCTCTTCAACAGATTTGGCTTTTGGTAGACGTTTAGGTAGAGGTGTGTGTGTAGGGGTGTGTGTGTGTGGTTAGGGCTTGTGGGGGGGCACGTGGCAAGTTTAAAGCCAACAATTTAATACTTTTGCGCTTCGCATAGCGTCTCTAAACTTTTTAGCTACAACTATAACGTTATTATAAAAAAAAAAAAAAAAAAATTATTATTATTTATTAATATATATATATGCATATATTATATATATATAGAACGCTACAAACTAGTTATATGTGTATATGTATATGTATACATATATTTATGTATATATATATATGTATATATGCTGGGGCCGCTGCCAAACTTAATCACAAGTAAACGTCTTCATCATCATTGCACTCAAACTGGTAACATGTTGCAAGTTGCCAGTTGCCAGTTGCCACAGCTTTAGTAATTCCACGCAGCTGCCGCTGGCGTCGCTGCTGCTGCTGCCGCTGCTGTTGTCGCTGGCTGCGCCGTGGCACAAAGCTCATCGGGATCAGCATTGCTGCTGAGGCGTCGCACACGCACCAAACGCAACTTCTCCTCATTGATCACCTTGAGCTGTTTATCCGCATCACAATCAATGCGTGAGGCGTTGCTCTCATCTTGCTGCTGCTGCTGCTGCTGTTGCTGCAACTGTTGCTGCTGCTGCTGCTGTTGTTGGTCCTCATCATCATCTTCCTCCTGCTTGATGCGCACCTCTGGCTCCATGAAACGCTGCTCAATTTCTAGCTGCGCATGTTCATCATTTTCCGCATCATTGCCAGCCGAGTCGAGGCCACCCTTGACGCTGTCCGTCTCATCCCGACTATATTCGGAGGCTTGCATCACACAAACGCCATTGATAATGCGCTCACTGCTGCTGCTATCACCGGCGGCGGCTAGGGCGGCGGCAGCAGCAGCAGCGGCAGCTGCCACAGCAGCACCCACACCTGTGGGTGTGCCAGCGCCAGCGGGATTCACCCATTGTGGTGCGGCAGGCTTGCGGCGTGAACTGCGCGCTGCATTGCTCATATAGGCGGCAGCGGCAGCTGCTGAGGCAAGTGCCGACTTTTGCAACGCCTTCTCATAGTCCGAGACGGCGACTGAATGCTCCGGCTCGTGACCGCCCTCAATGGATTCATTGTCGCTCATATTGTGACCGCTGGCATCTAGTTCCAGCTCATCCTGATAATCATCGCTGCGTTCACGCTTCAGCGTTGGCATTGACAAATCCAAGCCGCTCATTTGCTCCCTGAAAGCCTGATTGAGCGCTTGGAGCTCATCGCCGCCAGCGGCGCCCACGGCAGCAGCGGCAGCAGCAGCGGCACCCGCTGCAGCCGCAGCGCCGGGTATGCCAGCCAAGCTGCGTCCCAGCAGGGCAGCCGCTGCAAAGTACGGTGGGTATGGTATGGGCGCACCACTCAAGCCCATGCGCTCCTTATGCAACTCGACGAGACGTTGCTGCAACAGTATGCGAAACTGGACGGGATCAAAGGGTGTGGCATTGGTATTCTCGCGACTGGGTATCGGATTATCCTGGCCGGGCTGGCCATGCGGCACCTGTTGCTTCAAACGCATGCGATGATTGTGGAACCAATTGGTAATCGTTCGCGTGGCCAAACTGAGCTCATTGGCCAGAAATTCAATGGTGCCCACATTTGGATACGGATCCAATGCAAATGCCAAGCGTAGCGCCTCCTTTTGCTCCTCCGAGAATAAAACACGCTGCTTCTTGCTCGGCGGTGCACCGCTCACCGATGAGCCCACCGAACCGGGGCCGGGGCTACTCGTATAGAAATCGTTAGTATCATTGCTGGATGTATCGCTGCTATTGTCCTGCTGATTGGGTCCAGTGCTGCGACGACGTTTGCTCGCCTCCCGCCGCTCATTCTTCAGCAGCTGCAAGCGTTCCACATTGTTGGCATCGCTCAGCCAGAGTTGCATGCGTATGAAGGGTTCACGTCCCTTGATCGAGAGCATATGCCAGGGCTTGGGCTTGCTCAGCAGCTCCGATACGGAGCCCTGCGATAGACCCAACACCGCCTCGCCAAAGATCTTTTGGCCAATATTGTTGGCCAGCAGGGCCTCCTTGATTTTGGTGGTTATATCGTGTGTATCCAGATCTTGGGTGAGTGCGGCCATTTCATAAACCGTTGGCGACATATGCTGATGCAGACTGCGCATAGCATTTGGGGCATGTGCACCACCGTGCACCGGCATCATCATGGGCTTCTTTTCACCACTTACGGGCGTTGCACCAACCGATGGATTGCCACCGGGCTGTCCACTGGGCGTACTTGCCGCTGGCAAGCTGATTGCATGCTGCGGTGGCAGGCCGGGCGATGTTAGCAACATATTCTGATGATGCAACAATTGTGCTTGCTGTTGGGCCGCAGCTGCTGCTGCCACCGCTGCCTGTTGCTGCTGCTGCTGTTGCTGCTGCTGTTGCGACTGCTGATTGAGTGCCTGAGCCTGAGCCTGTTGCACGGCCGCTGCTTGAGCGGCAGCTGCCTGTTGTTGCTGTTGCATGGCCGCCGACATTGCGGCCGCTGCCTGCATATGTTGCATAATATGCTGAGCGGGCTCCTGCAACTTCAACTCATTCATCATCTTTTGCATGGGCAGTGTCGCTTGCATTTTATTGGCCAATCCTTGTGGCATCTGTGGACTGCCACTATAGCTGCCCGTACGCATTAATTTCTCCGGCGCAATCTTATATTGGCTGGCAACCAATTTATGCACCGCATTCTCATCCTCCAGGAACATTTTCATGCGTATAAACGGTTCACGTCCCTTCTGGGTGAGCATATGCCAGGGCTTTGGTCTGGCCAATAAATCCGATACGGAACCTTGAGATAAACCCAACACGGATTCACCAAACAAACGCTGCGAGATGCTATACTGTGACAGTGCCTCCTTAACGCGACGCACAATATCCTCGGTATTCAGATTGTTGAACATATCGAATTGCTGTTGGGTTATTGGTGGCAACACCGCCTTGGTGGGCCGCTGTGGCTGCGAATGATGCGGCGTTACCGGCGGCTGTGTGATCAATGAATTTGTTATGGATGCCATACGTTGCAAGGGACTTGCTGTTGCCGCAAACTCCTCACCCTGGCTGCTCAATGCTGGCGGCAATATGGAATTGCTTAGGGGGCTGGGCGCTGCCGAATTGCTGCCATGACCGCTGGCAACAGTTGCTGCTGCGGCTGCTGCGACTGCATTGGCATTGCCACTGCCACCAGCTGATGGCGGCGCTGGTGGTGCTGGCGGTGCTGGTGTATTGCCACCATCCGATTTGCGGGCATGTGGCAATGCTGGAAAGCTGCTGCTGTTGCGATCATCATCGCCGCCACGTTCGCCATCCTTGGAGCTGCTGCTGCCGCTGTGTTGATCCATGGAGGAACGTTGGCCATTTAGCTTGATATCCTTGCCGGCCAGCGACAGATCCTGTGCACCATTTAGCACCTGTTGCTGCAGTGCCATCAAACTGGAAAAATTGGGAAAACTGGCGGCCTGCGCCTGCTGCTGATGCTGTTGCTGCTGCTGTTGCAACTTGGCAATTTCCCGCTCGAACGCATGACGCATATTCTCATCGGCGGCCATGGCCGCTGGGAATGGATTGGCAGCTGCTCCGGGCATTCCGGCGGCGCCACCAAAGAACGGCGATAGCAAAAAGCTGCAATAAAATGCGAAAAAAAAATATATATATTAGCTATGTTGCAAGATTCGCTTAAATATTCTAAATTGGTTTTTAATGCCATTTTGAATACCTTTTTTATTTAATTTATCTTTTATCTTTCGATTGGCTTTCTTTAAGAATCCTATTTCTAATAACTTCTTTATAGCAATGTCTTGTAAATGTTTTATATAAATTTCGAATTTTTTGATTTCTTTGAAACTATTAAAACAAAAGTTAGAAATAATTTGAAAACATTCTCGATTGGAGTTTGAAAAATCGATTCGATTGACATGAGGTTTATTTATTGAAAATTTTTTTGATATTTAAAAAAATGTTGAATTTAAAGAAAAGTAAGTTTATAACTTGTAAGGCCAAAAAATCTTAAATATTTAACAGACAATAATAAAATATTTTTTATAGAAAAATTGGGCTTTAAGGAATATAAAAAGCGAATTGGGTTTAACAGACAATTGTTTAATTAATTCCAAGAAATTTCTTGCTGTTTAATTTTAATTTAAATTCTGCATCCATTTCTTTGCTGTAGAAACGGCATAATATATTATTTTTCATAGCCAAACTGAATTAAGGTTTTTTTTTTTCAAGATTTTATAAAATATAAAATATAGCTAGATGTGACAAAATTGGAATTTATTCTCAATAAGTAAGCCAAGACGGAACTAAAAAAAAATATGTTATCAAAATTTTTAAATTGCAATGACGTCGACTCAGCTAAACATTAATTATAATATTTACAAAATTTTAAAAGAATTTTTCAACAAAAAAAAAATATTTTTTCGGAATTTTTAAAAAGTTGTTCAACTCTTTTAGAAGGTTTTCTTTGGTTCTATTATTGAGAAAAAAATAGCACAATAAGCTCTAAAAAAAGTCCTATAATGATTGTGAGTTTTTTATTTTGAGCAAAAAATTAAAACTCCATTAAAAATGAATATATTTGAGTTTTATTTTATTAATTTCTCGAAAAGTAAAATTTTTGTAACAACAATTTACAAGAAAAATTTAAAAAAAAATAAATAAATTGACTTTATATTTTTTTAAATAAAACCTATAATCCTTGCGGTTTCTGGTAAAAAGTTTTATTTTTAGATTTAACTTTGTTATTTGATTGAGAAAATAATAGCAAAATATTAATATTTAGACCAAAAAAAATTGTAGTAAAAGTGAGAACTATTTATTATGAGAAAAAAAAAAACTTTTGATATTTAGTTAAAAAAAAAAAAAATAGTAGCACAAAATTAAAAGTCCATTAAAAATGAATATATTTGAGTTTAATTTTTGATTATAAAAAAAAATATCAAAAATAATCATTGCCATGTTATTTTTAAAAGTAAAACCTATAATCCCTGCGATCCCTGATATATATAACATTCAACTTACCTTGGGAAGGTTGCCTCACGCGGTGTGCGGGCAATTATCTCCTGATAGAGACGTGCCATCTTATCCTGTGCGAGATCCTCGTGACGCAAGCGTTGCTGCTGTTCCCGCTGTGCTGCCTCACGTTGTTCGCGCTGCTCGCGCTGTTGCTGCTGCTGTTGCTGGTGAACGGCAACAGCTGCTGCCGCTGCTGCAGCCGCATCCCGTTGATCACGCTGTCCATGCTCAGAGACATGCAATTGTTGCTGTTGTTGCTGCTGTTGCTGTTGCTGCTGCTGTTGCTTATGCTGCTGCTCGACCTTGTAGAAGGGTGAAGTGCAACTTTGGGGCGGTGATTTGCTATCCTCATTGCTGTGTGTATCATCGACGGCAGCATGACGACGCTGATGCTCCTGTTGCTGCTGTTGTTGTTGTTGCTGGGCGGCAACAACATTGCTCTTCATCAGAGATGAGGCCTCGCTGAGTATGTGCGCAATGCGATCCTCAGACATGGAATCATCGCCGCCAGCGCCACGTCCAGCATACTGAGGCAATCCAGAATCTGAAACAAAAAAAAAAAAAACAAAAATCAAAAAGTGAACTTTAATGTGTGAGCGATATATGCTATATATATTGATCGTAAAGTGGCATCGCCCATTAAACGTTATAAACTTTATGCGCTTTCGGTATTTTTTTGATTTGTTTTTGTTGCTGCTCATTTATTGAAGCCCAATTGATAGCAGCAAAAATGTATTTTTGCTTTTTTTTTTATTGATAGCTGCCAACCACAAATGGCCAAAACGAACTGAAAAGCCGACAGAGGCTAGGCCATCAGGCCAGTCCAAGCCAGGCCAACAGCCAACAGCCAATTAAGCCATAAAGCGTTCAAAAAGCCAGCGCAAATTTGTGGCCATAAAGCGGCGCAGCATTTGAAAAGCGACTCAGATGCACTTTTGATTTCTGGCCAATGCACTGAACGAAAAATAAACATCAAAATTGCCAAAGTCAAGCACAGACAGTTGTAATACTCTGTTCAAAAATAAAATGCATTTAAAGTTGTTTTTTTTTTTGTCTAAAAGCGTTTGTGGCAATTTAAATTGCAAATTCATATTTTTCAATTTATGTTGAATTTAATTTATTAATTTACAGTGTACCAACAAATTTGATAAGCATTTTGTGCATTATAAATACCAAATAACCGGGGCCTATAATCTCCAACTCCATGTTGCATATTATGCAATATGCCCAACCCCAAGGCCCCCCCACATCCAACCCTTAGCTCAATTATAACACCATTTGATTTTCAATCAACAAAACAGCGACCACAAAACAAAGCGAACCGTGAACCGGAGCAACAACATCAATGGGCGTTTGGAACAAAAATCAAACAAAAAAAAAAAGAAGAAATTATGAAAAATGCAAAAAATAGGGAGAGAAATATTATAAAAGCTAGGAAAGAGTTAGTCCAAAAAAAAAAAAAAAAAAAAAGAAAATAAATATATATATGAAAAATTGGATGGGCCCTCAAATAGTTCAATGCAAGCGGCGCGCTAATTTGGCACGCGCCATGAAACCAAAAGCTTGGACAAGGGAAGCTGTGAAAGCTGTGGCAACTGGAGAGTTGTGGGTGAAGTTGGGAAAAATTGCTGTGGTATGAAAGGCCCTGGCATGCCACATGCTCATCGAAGCGAGCTGGCAATGGAGCAGAGAGTCAGTTGGCTGGTTGGTTGAATAAACGAGAAACGAGATGAAATGAATTAATGAATGTGAATTCAATTGCAATTGCAAAGAGCACATGGACAACCAAAAATAAAAAAAATATAAAAAATACTTTGCACAAATTCAATTGAAATGGAGGAGCATGTTTTTTCCGTTGTTTTTTTGGTTACACTCGTTAAATGTCGCCGAAAACAAAACCAAATAATAAAAATCGACTGCTAAATTGTAAAATAATCGCACAAGTGGTTGGTTGGCTCCTTTTGTGTGTGTGTCCTGTGGCATGTTTGTGGCTGCGAGCCAACAAACATCAATCAGGCACATGGGCGCACTTAAGCACAGTTTGGGCAATGGGGGCAAGGGCGTGCCAGCGAAACGAAATAACTGAAAATCGCTTTACAATTGCCAAAGCATAATCGATGCCCCAAAGGAGCAAACACTTGTCCAGCATGGTCAGCTTAGTTAAGAGAGAGAGAGAGAGAAATGAGGACAGCGAGGAAGCACAGGAAACGGAAATCAACACATGAATGACAAATGTTTGGTCATACCGGGGCGTATGCCAATTCAAGCGAGAGATTTTGGCGAATTGAAAAGTGCTTCATAGAAATACAATAAACCAAAAAAATGAAAAACGAATTCGAACAAAAGGCGATAAAAGGGCCAACTACAATAGATCGTAACGTTGCCAAAATGTGACGACATAAAGGCCACAACACTCCATAGAACTCACAAACCCACATGCCCACATCCTGTTTCCCAGAGATTTGGAGTTTACTTCAAATGATTTTTTCACAATTTTTTCACAATTTTTTTCAATTTTTTCCTGCAAATTTTTGGTTTGGTAGTTTAGCTCGTCGTCGTCGCTTCATTTGGGGATTACAAAGTGTTTTTGTGTTATAAAGTCGAAGATGACATTGATGACACCTGGCTGACCCCACGCCAGGATCTATATACTATAGACACAGACACAGGACACAGACAGCTTAAGCGCTCTTTAGCCGGAGACGTAGTATGGTTTATACTAGCAACTGGAAACTGTTAAATGGTTATGGAAATGGCAATGAAAATGAAAATGAAAATAGATTAAACTGATGTTAACTTAAGGCAGGGCAATGCACTGTCAACTGTCACACATAGCCCTAACAATCAATAAACAGACTTTAACTAGATTAAAGCTTTAAGTAAAATTTGAAAAAGTTATTTTAAAGTGCTTTGAAGTTGTTAAAGCTTGACAGTTGACTAGTATTGATAACTTTAAATATTCTTCTTAAAGTCTTTCATACACATATTTCTTTTAAAAAGGTTTAACCTTAGTTGCATGTACTTTGAAAATCGATTTATGGCTATCGATTAAAGTGTTTCAAAAACTTTTTGAATGCATTTAAGCTGTTTTAATATACAATTTATACTACATTTAATAAGTTTTTAAAAATTGTTCAAGTAAACTTTAAAATTTAATCAAGTGTTATCGAAAAATATCCCGTGAAAGAGATCAACTTTTAAACGCCTTAAAAACTGTCAAATGCAACATGATATATATATATGTGCTTAGTTTTATATAAGCTAAAGTCTTTATTAATTAAATTTCTAATATGCGATTTTTTCCTTAGTTACATGTGCTTCAAAAATCGATTTATGGCTATCGATTAATGTGTTTTAACCAGATTGAACAGAGCAGACAACAAAAGAACACTTTGATTTAAAATTTCTACGTTTTTCTTGCTTTATACTTTAAATATTTCAAATCAGGGCTATTGATAAATGGGTTTTGATAACTGTAAAATATTAAAGTTGAAAAAAAAAAACGAAATAATAAAAAAAAAATGTAAGCGTGGCATTCATTTGAACAACAGAGCGACAGATTTGCACAGACAGACGCGACTTTTAAATAACGCAATGTACATTCATACCACACAACTACAACACCCTAAACCCCCCCACCTTACAAATATATATATATATAAATATGAATATATATATATATATATTTGTGTATATTTTTTTATACCGTTGGCCACTTTTTTGTCTGCGCGCTTTTCATTTATTTGTCTACTTTTTTATGTTTTGTATTTTTTGTGTTGTTTGTAATTTATTAGAGAGGAACATGTTGACCAAATTGTCATTCAAAAGGATTCAGATTTTGGGCGTTAGCTGTTATAAAAATATAGATATGAGCTATCATATCCTATATATATATATATATCGTATATATATATATTTGTTGTAAAGCAAACCCCTCACATACACCTGTACCACAATTTGCTTGATGAATATTTGCCTTTTATAACAAATCAGACAAATATTCTCGCCAGACACGATGAGTGCCATTGCCCTGTCCCCCCTCTACCTCTTCCAATTCTACTTCTGCTTCTTCTGTCTTTTCACTTTTGTTGAGTTTTTCCTATGGAGTTTTTCCTAATACAATAAATATTTGCCAGCACACAAATATGTAATCATACTTCATGCTTGGTACAATATTTAAAAAAAAAACAAAAAGGGTTTTTGCAATGGGTTGACAGTTCAAGGGTTCGGGCAATGGGGTTGTGGTAGGTGGTAGGGGGTTTGGGGTAGGTTGAGGTAACGGTAAAGCCGCCACAATTGAACTGCGCATTGAAATTGGCACACGCACGCAATTTGCATTAATTGCAAGAAAAATTTTCTAATTAAAATGCCAGTCATTTGTATTTTTGTGTATATTTATTCAAAAAAGAGTGGGTAATAAAGGGGGAAGTGCAACGAGAGTGGGGGTAAGGTAGTAGGGTGTATGTGTGTGCTATATATTTGTATTAGCAAAAGTGTCAATTAAAAATAAACCAAAGTAGAAGACACCTACTTGAAAGCTTGAAATTTTCTTCTAAATGAGCTGAGGGCAAACGTAGCATGGCAAATGAAGTGGTTAAGGGTGCGGAGGGACGATGGGAAGTTGGGAGAGGGTTTAAGTGGCACAAGCTGCCGCAACAACAATACTATTAATAACAACAACAGCAGCAACACGCCTCTGCAACATCAAACAGCAAAAGCGCCAATTTTTCAATTTCAATTGCAATCAAAAAATCAGAGAGAGTTATTTTTCAAACAGGGGCTGCGGCTATTTACATTTTGGAAGGGGGTTTGAGTTTGAGCCTGCAATTAAGCGCAAAATATGACAAGAAATTTTGTGCATTGACTTTTGTTTAATTTGCAATTTTTCTTTGGTTTTTCTCATTTTTTGTCTGTCCATTTTTTTTTTTGCATTTGTTTTTTGTTATTGTGATTGTTGTCAAAGTTCATTACAAAGTAATTAGCGTTGGCAACACGAAATTAAAAACAAAATTTTGTGTACATATACAAAATACACAAAAGTTAATATAACAAAAAAAAAAAACAAAAAAAAAAAAATGGCAGCAAGACATGTGCAACATTTTGCGGCAAAATGTCGAAGGCAAAGTTTTCACTTGTCTCTATGTGTTGGCCCTGAGGCGTGAGGGCATGTCAGTCAAAAAAAAAATTTTTTTTTTTTTTTTGGCCATGTTACATATACACATATTTAAGCCTGAACTGTTTGCTCAATGCGGCATTGTCCGGGTTAAGTTACGATTAATTTTTATTGCATTTATTTGTGCCTATTAGTCGTAATTTTTAAGCAATTTGTTACTACTTTGGATTGCATTTAATTTTTTTAAAATTAAACCAAAAAATTGCTAGTATTTTAATCATTTTTTTAAAGAAACATTCACACCCAAATTGGATTCAAAATTTAATTTAGATTTGGTTACAGCTTAACAATGTGTTAAATAAAATTATCACATTCTTTACTTTTACTCTGAATTCAAAAATCTTCAAATTCTTTAAGATTGTTTAGTTTCTTTCCAAACAGTTTAACTTCCTTGAATTTAATTCGAAATTCTTCCATTCATTCAAACGTTTCTAAAATGATTCATATATGCATTTGTTTACTGACTCATTGACAAAAAAAAAATCAAAGATTTATATTCATATAAACCTATATACAATTTCTATATGTACATATGTTGATGTATATATAAAAAGGTAATAATTTTTTTTTTTGCTTAAATTTTCATATATTTTGTGTATTTAATCACATTTATAAAAATTGTTGAGCGTGCTTTATGCTAATTTATGTTTATTATTATTTATTTCAATTTTGTGTTTGTTTTTTTTTTGTTTTTTTTTTTGTTGCCGTTGCCCACGCATTTGCCACGCCCATTCAAGCCATATTCATAAAATCAAATTAAATAAAATACAATCAAAGGAAAATAAATATTATATATACTATATATTTATCTAAATGTGAATAGCTAAAAAAAATGCTTAAATATGATGCGATCAAAAAAAAAAAAAAAGAAAGAAAATTGCGCAGGAATTGATACGGCCCGTTGGCCACTCAAGCTGTGTGTGTAAGTTTGCGTGTGTGTGTGTGTGTGCGTGTGTGTGTGTGTGTGCGTGTGTGTGTGTATGTGTATATGAGACACATATTTCGCTTTATGGCTGGTGACAAATAATTTGTGAAACGGCGGCAAATAAAAGTGCCAAGCAGCATTTTGGTCGTCCGTCGTTTGGCATTTGGAATGCTTTTGTCTTTTGCTCCTCGATCTATTATGCCGCCCCTCTGTCAGCACTTTTCCCCCCCTTTCTACCCCTCTCATTTCCCCCCCCCCCACCCCATATGAGCTAGTGTATTTTGTATGAGATTTTCTTTTGTTTTCTTTATGCTGTGCGCCGTCGCATGCTTTTTCTATTTTAGGCCACGCACTTTTCGCTCGACTTTTTGGCTGCTGCGTTTGCTGACTGTGGCTAAAACAAATAGAGGATGTCTGCTAAAATTATGTGTTAATATGCTAGTATTATTAGCTGCCATAATGAGTTGGCTCGGGTCGAATTTGCTGCCGCTGTCGCTGCTGGCGTCGCTGCGTTGCTGCTGTCGACAAATACAAATATTTGCCAGTACGTATACGCCGCATCAGACGGCTCTAAAATGACGTTGAATATTTGCTTTTGTTATTTTTTGTTGTTGTTGTGTTTTGCTTTGCTAAATGCAGTTTGTATTAAGCACTCAAACGGCACTTTGCTTGATCCCTGACACCCGTGACCGCTGACCCTTTTCATATATATATACTTCCTATCTCTATCTATATATATATACATATATTTATGCATATTTGTTGTGACAAAGCATTGTTAACTTTCTGGCACAGTGGTTGCAGTTTATTGTATTTATTGTTGATTTTGTGGTTCACTGAAACAGTGTTGCCCTTTTACCCATAAACGATAATTGTCGATAGTTTATGGATAAGAGTTTGGCATATCGATAAAATTCTTATTAAAATACATATATAATATATATATAGTCAATAATGCATTTTTCGATAATACGCAGTAAATCGATAACATGTTTATACAACTTTTATCGACAATACTTTTTAAATCGCATTTCTACTAGCCTACATGAAATTTGCAATAATTTGCAATTGGATTATTATTTTCGCAATAGTTTGCTAATATTGTAAGAATATATATATAAGAATATTAATAATGTGTAATAAATTATTCAAATATATTGATAACATTATGGAACACATTTATTATAGTAAAGCTACTCATTTAGCTTATTACTGTGATTTTTATAATAATATAAACTGAAATACAAGCATTCTTTTAATTCTTTCAATGAATGCATTTTTCAATATATCGATAATTTATCGTTGTATAGCTATCTCTATCCTTTTGATAACTGCTATCAATATTCAAGCTAAATCTAATGTCATCAACAATTTGCATTTGTAGCTTTTGTACAACTTTCAATAGCTCTACTCCCAAAAAAAAAAAATAATTTCTGCAAAAAATTTTCCACTCGCTTTGCCCGTGCGCCGTTTAATATGCAACAATTGTCGTTAAATGTTTAACAAAAAGAGAAAAAAAAAAAATAAATAAAAATAGAAAACAACAACTGTTAAATTAACGGCAAAACAAACCAAAAACGCGAAAAGTTTTGCGTCAACCAGCAGCAGGAGGCAGAGTGAGTGCTCCAACTAAAGACCTGCCAGGCAGAACCTCATCAACGAGCCCAACCCACTTTGCTGGTTACCAATCGTTAGGCAGCCGCCCTTGGCGTAACTCCATATTGCAACCTCAATACCATCCGCCTTACCCTAACCCCCGGGTCCCGCAGCTGCCGCACTTTTGTCCACCACAAAGACGACTTCAAACGCTCGGCACGTCAACGTTTTGCATGCCTCGTTGACGGCAGCAGTTGCATTTCGATGTTGCTGTTGTTGTTGTTGCTGTTGTCGTTGTTTACATTTAATTTTACTTCACGTTGTTGTTTTATTTTTTATTATTATTCTTTTTTTTTTTTTTGTATTTTTTATATGTATTTTGTTTCAAGCCTTTCACAGACCAATTGTCACGGCAGTCGACGCGTCGCCCCAAAACCCATTCTCATTCTCATTCTCATTTCCATTTCCCATTTCCCACTTTCAGCTTACAAGCCCCATTCCACCGTTCCATTTCCACTCGTTCCATGCTTGCAGGCGCTTTAAACAATTACAATTCAAAAATCATTGACGCGCTGCCAACTCGCCAACTTTCAGACCACACAATAACTTCAAAGTATTGCGAATTGTTGAATTATTATTTCTCTCTCATTTTATGCATTCTATTTTTTTTTTCTATTAAATATTTATTACTTTTTATTATAGTATTATTATACAGTTGCTAGCAGCGTCTAAATCAGCTACATGTGGCATACTTCTAGGCGCCTATTTGCTTATAATTAACTGACAACCAGCGGGCAGCGGTTGGGTCGACTGCGTTTTAGGGTGGCTCTAAGCAAACCCAATCGGATGCCAAATAAAAAAAAAAATACAAAAAAAATATACAAGCCTAGGTATGCTCAACTATCAGATAATCTATAATTGGGTCTCAAATTCCCAAAAACAAAAGATTACTCAGAAGTGGATATATTTGTATTAAAAATACGATGAAAATATTTTTCTTTGCTTTTTATCTCTGTTAGGTTTGTTATGAAAATTTTTGACATTAAAATAAGACTGTTCTAAGTAGCATATAGGCCAAAATATATATATTTATTTAACAAACACGTGTTAAACATATAGCTTATACGTGGCACACATGTGTCATGATTTTCATAAACATCATGAATTACAACAGATATGCTTAATTGATTGATTAATATTTATTATATTGATTTGACAACGATATTTTGTGATCATTTGTGAGTTAAATACTTGTAACAAATATATGAATACGAGGCACATATACGTGGCACACATGGCAAACGACAGGCAGAGACAATTGATGCGTTTGTTCGATTATTATTATTGAATGTTATTTTTGAAAAACTTGCAGTTGCCTTCATCTGCTTGTTACAAACATTTGCACAATTCTATTAAGCCCTTTTTGTCTATATTCTTTTTTATGACTACAGGGTGTTAAAATTGCAGCGCCGGCGTTCTCTCACCGCACACATACATGTATAAATATATAAACAGTTAGTTTAGCTGCCATGAGTAATCGTCATAAATTAATTGTCAACATTTGCATGCACTTAGACACACCACACACACACACACACACACACACAGTCACACACACGCACATACAATCACATGTGCAATGGGCAAATAGATGGGGAAGGGTATGAAGTCAACAGAAAACTTTGATTAACTTTACCAAGCCACATTGGTTGTTGAGTTGTGTATGAATGTAGAGGTTTTGATAGGGTTGCATAGAAGTGTAGATGTGTTGGTCAGAGGGATGGGGGGTTTACAGTTTGGTGCGTGTCTGTGCCTCAGCTCGAACTTTAAAAATACTTTTGCATTGACATATTTGTAGCCTAGTCTGGCATAGTTGTAAAAATATTGTTGCTGCTGCTGTTGTTGTTGCTGCTGCTGTTGTGCGCCACAGGCCCCCATAAAATTGATGACTAATCAATAAAACTTAACCAAGACAACAAAACAAAACAAATATGTGTATAAACAGGGACACAGACATACTATTATATATATATGTATATATATAAACAATTCGACATAGAGCGGCAACTAAAGTATTTAAGCTATCATTTGCCAAAGATCTAAATTGCGCATTGTCTGGCTTGTGTAGTTAGAAAATGCAAAAAAAAAAAATCAGAAAATAGAAAAATTTTACGCCTAATGTGCAAATTTGCCAAAATTTATGGCGACAGGCAAAACTGGACGCACGAAATGCATTTCAGTTGTTGCTCTGCTCGTTGGCACGTTGATTATTCGCAAAAATCAAAAATAATTAAAATTGTACAATTTAATGTTTTTTGGGCGACAGCCAAAACAAAAAAGAATTGAAATAAGACAAATTAAAACAAATACATACAAAACAAAGACAAAAACAAGCACAAATTTGAGCAAATGGTCAAAGTAGCAGCTCAATGGGAACGTATGGGATAATGAAATAAATGCGCAGCTCAAGTGTTTCAATGCCAAATTGTTGCGCTTTTAAATTGTTGTTAAAAATCGAGCCCTAAATAAAAGTAACCCAATAATTAAATAAATAAATTTAATTAAATTTTATAATATATCTTTTGAAATCTAATAAACTAGCGATATTATTTAAAATTTTAGTTATTCCTCTTTTAAGCCAAAAATGAGCAATTGCTAAATGGGAACGTTTGGGAAATGTAATAAGTACACAGCTCAAGTGTTTCAATGCCAAATTGTTGCGCTTTTAAATTGTTGTTAAAAATCGAGCCCTAAATAAAAGTAACCCAATAATTAAATAAATAAATTTAATTAAACTTTATATTATATATTTTGAAATCTAATAAACTTGCGATATTATTTAAAATTTTAGTTATTTCTCTTTAAAGCCAAAAATTAGCAATTGCTAAATGGGAACGTTTGGGAAATGAAATAAGTACACAGCTCAATTGTTTCAATGTCAAATTGTTGCGCTTTTAGTTTTCTTGTTTGTTAATAATCATTAAACTAAGCCCTAATTAAAAGTAATCCAATAAATAAACTTTATATAATGTTTCTTGAAATCAAATAAACTTTTGATATTATTTAAGATTTTAGTTATTCTTCTTTAAAGTCAAAAATAAGCAAATGGTCAAAATGGCAGCTCAATGGGAACGTGTGGGAAAATGAAATCAATGCGTAGTTCAAGTGTTTCAATGCCAAATTGTAGCGCCCTAAGCCCTAATTAAAAGTAACCAAAAATTTTATATAATATTTTTGGAAATCAAATAAACATTTGATATTATATATAAGTTTTTAATTATTCTTCTTTCCCAAACTCTTAACGTTAACGCTGTCAGCGGAGTCTGTTAGCTGTCACATTGTTTTATTCTTGGCTGACAGCAAGCTGGTCACACTGCCAAAGTATTAAGTATCATATCAAACTATTTTATTTCTCTTTTGTGTGACTGTGTGTGTGTGTGTGTGTGTTTGTTGGCAGCCGCTGATAAGACACATATGTAAAGTATTAAGGTAAAAAAAAACAAAAAATACTAACTAAAAAACTAGTTGAAAAAAGTATATATAACATAATAACAACAACAAATTGAAGTTAGTTAGCTAACTAACTGGTTTGGAGGCACTCACCTTTCTTCGGTATTAGCGATTTAAGCAGCATGACAGCATTATCATCACAGGCCCAGGCATGCATTTTGCGGTAACTGTCACGACCCTTCTCGGTCAGCTTATCCCAGGGCTTTGGCTTGCTGAGCAGCTCGGAAACGGTGCCCTGTGACAAACCCAATATATATCTGGCAAACAAACGTTGTCCAATATTATGCACTGAGAGCAGTTCTCGTACACGTCGCGAGATGTGCAGTGTATCCAATGCTTGATTCGCATATTTATCCATATTGTAGCGTAGCATCTCCTGCAGTTTGGCCTCCATGGGATCACCCTTGGGTATTAGGGAATCGGCCAGGCGACCGGCCATACCAACGCCCGGTTGCAACTGCAAATCGGAGTCGGCAAATCGAAAATGTGCTCGTGCCTCTTGGCCAGCGGCGGCAGCGGCAGCAAATTGAAATGCCGGCAAACTGGGCAAATTGGGCAGAAAATTTGGTGCACCCAAGGCGGCGGCATGCTGTGCATGGGCGGCCATGGCGGCAGCCGCTGCTGCGGCATTGGCATTTGGCGTCAGACTGTTGTTGTTGTCCTCGGCAACGGCAACGGCAGCGGCGGCAACATTGGCAGCGGCAGCTGCCTGCAACAGCGACTTGTTGCCATTCAGCGTGCTGGCAATGCTTGCCGCCAGCTGAGCGGTGCTATTGGGTGTGCTATTGGCGCTGGATGAATTGGAGTCGCCACCATGATGTGCTGCCATATGATGGGCATGCAACAGCTGCACATGGGGATTACCATGATGATGGCCATGATGATGATTCAAGGGATCGTTGCTGCTGTTGCTGCTACTGCTGCTATTGTGATGATGTTGCTGATGTAGCTGCTGCTGTTGCTGCTGCTGTTGCTGCTGCTGCTGCTGTTGTTGATGGTGCGCATGAGGATGGTGTGGTCCAGCATCTAGGCGTGTTGATTTGGAATTGGAACAAGAGGAGTGATTGGCATGTGAGAAAGTTGAGTTAACCAATTGACTGAGCAGCACAGTGGACGAGGGTCCATGTTGTTGCTGCTGTTGCTGTTGTTGTTGTTGTTGTTGTTGCTGATAGTGTTGCTGTTGTTGTTGTTGTTGTTGCGTGGCATAGTGCTGTGATGACGGCGGCGGCGGTGGCGGTGGTGGCGGCAACAATTGCTGCTGTACCGCAATGGCATTTTGATAAATTGTTGGCGTTTTGCTCCCAGTTGCTGTTGCTACAGCTGCAGCGGCAACTGTTGCTGCTGCTGTATTAGTTTCAAAGCCACGTCGCCAATAGCTATTGACCAGCTGCTCTTCCAGCGTTTGGCCCACCCCCTCACCCTCACCCTCCCCAGCTGGCCCAGCAGCCTCGTCAGTATCAAGAATTTCGACTTTTGGCTGCAAATTGGCATCGGCTAATGTTTCATTTTCAGTCGTTTCCATTTCGTTTTTGCTTGTTTCAGGCGGCGCCTTGGCTGTGGCTGTTGCATCTGCTGCTGCTTCTTCTTCTTCTTCAACATCTTCTTCTTCTTCTTCAGCTGCTACTTGATCATCAGCTGTTGCTGGCTCTGCTGGTTGTTGTTGTTGCGGCATTTCTGCGGGAAACAACAAAAAAGTTGTGCCTTTTGTTGTTGCTACTTATTTGCAATGATCTATCATAAATTACTTATTTGTTTGGTATTTTTGGGTATTTGGTATTTTAGTATTTGTTTGGTATACTGATTTTCAACAACATCCATGGAACAAAACGCCAAAAATTAATCAAAATTTTCTTTTAGATTTGTTCAATTTGCTTTGCCAACCATTTATGTAAATAATTTTTTTTTTATTTTTTTTTTTTTGCACTTTTTTTGCTTGCCAATTCGTACAACAAAACAACAAAGAAACGGTGTGTATATATGTGTGTGTGTGTGTGTTGTAAAAAGAGACTCATAAATATATATATATATATATAAATATATAGTATATAGCACGTAAGTATTTTAGAAAGAGACAGAGAGATAGATAGAGAGATAAAGATCATTTGAAGAGTGTGTTGTTGTTGACAATTGTAATGATGAAAATGATGATAGTGATGATGATTGTCAACTTTGTTGTGTAGTATTATCGATAAACATGCAGAGCAACTCAAAGTGTAACACAACAACAACAACGACAACAACAATGACAACGTACGCAGTCTTTTGATGCAAATATTGTAAAAATAATAATAATGAAGAATAAGATAAAAAAACAAAAAAACAATAATATACAATAAAAGGGAAAAAGAGAGAGAAAAAAAAATATATAAACGACGCGCTCGGTCTGTCTCAACTGATCGCTTCGTTTTGTTCGCTTCTTGTTGACAGCCATAAAAATTGGCGCCTTAGGCCCATTCCACCGATAACAATTTGTGACCATAAATGGCCCTCCTGGGAGCCGCCGTTGGCGGTACAAATCAAAGCCCTACGCTCCGATTGATAAGCGATTAAAATAAAAAAGAAGGAAATAAAAATAAATAAGAATACAACAAGCGACAAACAGCAGCGACATAACAGACTCAAGCATATTTTTTTTGTAATATCAAACCGAACCGAAAATCAGAGAAAAAAAAGGAGAAGAAGAAGAACGTAACCTCAATTGTATCGAACCGGAAGTAGGTACAGTTGCCGTCGCATATACTTAGTTGTGTATACTCACCTTCGCTAGCTGAATTGCCGCCATCGCTGCCACCATTTTTACGCGCCTCGGCGGCCAAAGCTTTGGTGCGTTCCAGGAGCAGAGCTTGGAATTTATTTGGATCGTTGGCGCAGGCAGCGGCTGCTGCGGCTGCGGCAGCAGCGGCAATTGCCGATTGTGGACTGAGCACATTCAGATCCAGTGGACTGCTGTGGAAAAGGGGAAATGAAATGGTAATGAAATCAAAATTAGTATTATTTTAATTTAGATTAATTTCAATTGGAATTTAACTAAAAATAATATATTAAAGTTATCGATAACTAGATACTAAGAAATATCGATTTAGCGAGCAATATTTTAAAATGAAAATTTTAATAAATCAGGGGCCTTAAATAACGATTTTTTTATTCAATCGAAAAAATCATAAGAGAGCGCTAAATACATTTATATACTCTTATAATTTATAAGGATTTTTTTTTAACTCAAAATTGATTTTAGAGTTTCGTATTGGTTCCCTAAATATATGTAAAAATTGTCATAATTATAATCATAACAATTCCTGATTTAAATGGAATTTATGCGCAAAATGTAAGTCAGTTTAGTGGTATTATTTGATTGGAAAATTTCAATAACTTAGCCATAATTATAATTTAAAAAAAAAAGTTAACCAGAAAAATTCTGTATTTTCAGTGAATTTAAAATAACAATTTCTTGCTTTATTATCTCATATCGAAATATTTGATATATTATTGTAAAATATTGATATTTTACAATTCTTATTAAAGTAACTTTGGAACTTAGGAACATGTAGTTAAGTTTAATATTGGATTAATTTACAATCGATGAACAAAAAATTAACAACGAACTTGCAACAGCAAAAGTTAATTTAAACAATTGAAAAATATCAATAATTGTAGTTCTAATAGAATTATTTAAGATTAGAAATTGTGCAATTTACTATATAAATAAATAAATATATTATTTATAGTTTGAATTCTAATATTAACTTACTGTTGCTCCTTTTTGATTTTTAGCTCATTGCTGTCTACATTGGCGATAACATTGGATATATCGGCATGCTGTTCCTCGGGCTCATCCTCATCATTATCCTCGTCATGACGATTATTATTGGATACGTTATGTTGTAGCTCATTGCTGGCCATATCCATATCCTCATCATCATCGTTATCGTTATCGTTATCGTTATCGTGCAGATCATTAACATGATCATGATCATTATCATCGTCATCGTCATCATCGACATTATGTTGATGGGTTGATGTTGTTAGATCTGTTGATTTGAACACTGTCGTCTCATTGTTGTTATCATTGCTCTGGCTGCTGTGATTGTTGTTGTTATTGCTATTATTATTATTGTTGCTATTGCTGGTATTATTATTATTTGTGGCAGCCGCATTAACGGCAGCCAATGCAGTTGCCTCGGCCAATGCCTCATTGATCTGTTGCTTATCCAAACGCGCCTCAAGACGCATTATGTGCTGTCGTTTTACCTCCAAATGCTCCTCGAGCCTTTGGATTTGTACCAGATGAGTTTTTTCCAGAGCGCGCAAACGTTGCAACTCATCCAAAAGTGCTTTAATCTGTAAGAGAATTAAAGCACAAATTTTAGTATATAATTAAGTGAAAATTTTTTTACAAAATAAGAACGATTTCTAAAGCTTGAATTAAAGTTCAAAATAAGAACGATTTGCTTAAGTGCACCATTTTTAAATAGATTTTGTATTGAATTCCAGTGTTGGCAACGGCTATTAAATTGTATTTCACAGGCACAGTGTTGTAAAAGATGGCGTAATATTTAAATCAATTAAAAGATTGTTGAACTTATTGAAAATTCTGCTGTGAAATTGACTTCCTAGTGAAATTTGGAATAAATAAATAATATTAAATAATATTTGCTGACTTTTATAGCACTGACTGCCTTTATGAAGCAATAAACTGATCGAACAATTTTTTAAACAGAATCTGAATTTTAAACTAAAGTTTGCAATCAGTAGCTAATAAATTTATTTTCGATTTTTCCTTTTTTTTTTTGGGGCATGGAAAGCCACAAACTTTTTGCTTGCATATTGTGTGGCAACTCTGGCGCAAAGTTGTCTGCCAAACTGGTTGCTGTGGTTTTTGTCTTCTATTTTTATATCCATATTTTTTTTTCTTCTTTTGTAATTGCACACATCAATATTTAAGCAACAACAATGAGAACACACGTTGCACGGGTTTTTGGGGGGGCAGGCATACAAGTTGCGACGCGTCGCATCGCGTTGCGTCGTGTATGTGGAAAAGTTCGAGAGTTATAAAATAATTTTTAATAAAATTAACAACGAGGACGACGACGTCGCTGATTGCCTGAGACTCAAGTGAAGCTGCTGGCAACAGGCCACAGATACCGCCACAGGTGTATAGATGAGGATTTGAGGAGGGGCATTAGGAAGGGGGGGTTATAAGGTAAGCAGAGGTAAGAATACAGCTGAGAAGCGAAAGAGAGAGAGAGAGAGAGAGAGAGAGAGAGTGAAAGCGCCGCTAGCAAGCGTTTGAGTTGTTGGGAACTTTGTTTGTTTGATGAAAATATGATAATTGGCAAATTTGACAAGGGAATTTTTCTTAAGTGCGTCAACGACAGCAAACTGAGAGATGTGTGTGTGTGTGGGTGTGTGTGTGGGTGTGTGTGTGGGTGTGTGTGTGGGTGTGTGTGTGTGGGTGTGTTGAAGGCGGCTGGGGGCGTGGCACCGCAACAAAGTTGACAAGATAAAGTTTTGCGCCAGCGAGCGCCGTGCGGTATGCAACAAAATTTTTTAATGACAGCCAGGTGGCGTGTGTGTGTGTGTGTGTGTATATTTCTTATTATGTGATTAAAATTAATTTAATGGCGCGGTTTTTAATTGACGCATATGCCAAAGGCAGCAGCGTCAAACAACAAACTTATGTGCCAGATGACTTTTTGCGCTGACTGTACCAACCAAAAATAAATGCCTGACAATTTCGATAGACCGAAAAACTTGACGCTAATCAACATAATGTCAATTGGTAATTTGCGTGTCATTGCGTTATTTGAATATATATATTTGGTATATGTGAACACAAAACTTGATTGGCAAAAGTTTTTCTACTTTTTTTTTTTTTTGTGGGTAGTCTAGCGCGTATTTTATCAATATAAGTTAATAGGCAACTAGGCCCAGGCAGATTATGATTATTGGCCATAAACAATGGGGGCTAACATATGTATATATGTGTGTGTGTTGCCAACGATGAATGCAATAATACATAATTGGCATTAAAAACGCATAAACATAAAGTATAAGCATGTGGAAACATGTGTCCTTTGTCAGCTATGGCATGCCTAGATATGCTAAACAGTCTGTTCAGTGAGTCAGTTAATTTCATTATCAATCAAAAAAGGCTGCAGCAGGCCCTAAAATATATATATACTTTATATCTATAGGGTTGGGTTCTCTATGTATCGTGTGGTCTGGGTAGTTTGCGTGTTCGATTTTTCATTAGCATACGAGACATGTGAGATATTAGTTGGAAGGAGAACAACCCTGCTTAGTTCTGGAGACGACATGACAAGACGACAAACGACGACTCAAATTAATTGCATAAAAAATGTTATGCCCCTTCTACCAAAAACCCCCGTCCCCACCACATTCTGTAGCTTGCCAAGATCCCTTCTGGCAGCCGTCTAATTGCCAACTCAATTGAGTCACACAAACCCCCCCTCCCCTCCCCCCCTGCCCCAACAAGAACAGAGAAAAAAAAACTGGAAAATGTAAAAAATTTGTTTTGTTAAATAAACGCAATTAGCATGCGGCGCAAGTGTACGGGTATGCCAAGGGTTGTCTTGTGTCTTAGCCAAACACACACACACACACACACACACACACATGTGTATATATATATGTGTGTGTGTGTATACAAGTTCATTAATAATCCTCTGCCTGCCACAAGGCTTCACAAAAACTACACTTCAACTTCAATTGAAATTTGGCAACATGACTTAGCTGAATTTTGGCAACGCTGCGCATAACTTAGCTAAAATATTAATAGATGAGTGCATTTTTGTAGCGCACATTTTTGTCATTTCGATTTCATTTCATATTATATATATATATATATATATATATATTAAGTTCTGTATTTTCTGGCTGCTGTTGCTCTCTTTTTGTGTTTGAAGAATTATTAAAACGATAAATCAACTTTTTGGGGATTTTCGACACAACTCAAAAATCATTTGCAACCCTTTTTTGAACGCAAAAACTTTTGCCTGTGTGCGTCCTGCGTCCTGTGTCCTGTGGCTCTGGCTTTGGTCCTTTTTGACTGTACGAAATGGCAATCAAACAAAAACTATGACAGCAAAGGCGGGCAGCGGGCGGCATAACGTATTGACTATTAAATTATGAAAATTTACATTTTTACCAACAATAGAAATAGTTTACAACATTTTTGCTTGGCCAGTTTGATGGACAGTCTTGTCTGTCTGACTGACTGACTGACTGTGCGTGTGCGTGTGTGTGTGTGTGTGTGTGTGGCTAGCTGTTAATTGGCACACACACACACACCCCAGCACCCAAGAAATGCATATAGATAGCGATATTTAGCTGATAGTCCATAAATGTATACATATATGCATATATTTATATATATATATAAAATATAATAAAACAACAACCCTTGTTTTTTTTTTTGTTGTTGTGTGTGTGTGTTGGGGTAACTGTCAGAATTGTAAAAAGTTGCGTAAGTTATGCAAAAATAGACACACATACATATGAAGGGGGCAGGATGTTGGTCCCAGGCAGAGACATTAGCATAGAGAGCCAAAAGCAAACGATTTGTAATTAACAAAATTGCCAGGCAGACAGCGCGTAGGAAAGAGCTGCTGAAGGGGGCAGGCAGGCAGGCAGGCAGGCAGCCCCCAAACAATTGACAAAGCAGTCAATACACACACACACACACACACAACACAACACAACAACAATAATAACAAACACTCGAAGGCAAAAGACGTTGACGTCGCAAAGCAGCAGAAGGCAGCAGGTGGGCGAATTGCTTGGGTCGCTGCATAAAACGCCAAAAGGAATTAAGATGCTCAGTGTATGTGTGTGTTGTGTGTGTGTGTACAGTGTGTGTGATTGCCACATTCATTTCATATGGGCTAGGGTAAAAAAAGGGTTTAATCAGCGAACAGCAGCAGCTAAAAACATCTCAGAAAATTCACACACACACACAAGCGACCAATACACAAATACAAATTAACAATAAGCAATCAAAGACACACACACACGCAGAAGAAGCTGCATACATGCGTGCCCATAAATATATATACACCTCCTTTATATGTATATATATATATATATTCTTTTTTTATATTTTGTGTAGCAGCCTTTTAGGCACGCCAGCTGCCAATGCCAAAAGCAACCGTCAAAGGAATTAAAATTCATTCGGGCATAAAAATTTTAAAATATATATATATATATATAAAGTCGCATATAGACAAAAGTTAAGAGCGAATAAAAGATAGAAAAAGAGAGAGAGAGAGAGAGAGTGAGAGCGAAAGATAGAGTTAGCCAGAATTAGAGTGTGTAGCAAAGAGGAAGTTAGATAGCTTGAGCTCATATATAAAAAATAAAGGGGTTACTTTTCAAGGGATTGTCAATTGGTTGGGTTGAACGGGGGGGTAGGCGGGTGGGCGTTGGGGTAACGGCGTGTGTTGTTAATTTCCAAAAAGCCAAAAGACAAATGAGTAAAGAGCAGCAACAGCCGCAGCAGCCGGAGCCGGAGCCGCAGCCACAGCGACATTTTTGCCGTCTCAATGTTGTCAAATGATTTTGAGTATATATTCGTTTTTTTTTTCCTACTTTTCTCATTGATTTTTGATTGTTTCAAGTGTTGCAGGCAAAAAGGGGGAAAAAGCTGCAAGTTGTTGTTGTTGCTGCTGCTTCAACTCTGCCAAGTGCACCCCAGAGCTTTGACGCCAAATGCTTTTGTTATATTCATCTTCATGGTTGTTGTTGTTGCTGTTGTTGCTGTTGCTGTTGGCCAGAATGGCAATGCCCAAGTTGGCAATTTGCAACAAAAGACAACAATGTGCAACAACAACAGCTAAAAAACACAAAACAAAACAAAACAAAATCATATTGCATAAGCATGTCACATACACAAGATTCATTCATTTGTGAGTGCATTTGCAATGCAAGCGAATTGTCATTTACATTTTCTTCGATTTTTTCCTTATTATAAAAAATATATATATATGTACAAGTGCATGTGCTAATCAGGGTGCTTTCTGCTTTTGAATGTGCTTGAATAAGCTTATAATATTCATGAGTGTATACATGAGTGTACATATTCATGAAAATATTGATGAGTGTAATTATTAATGTATGTTGATTGTATTGCTAGAAAAATTGATATATACATTTCATTCAGTGTATTGGTGAGTGCATTCGTGAGTGTATTCGTGAGTGTACTCATAAAAATATTGATGAGTGTTATTATGAATGTAAGTTTATTATTTTACTCGCAGAATTGATGTATGTATTTGTGAGTGCATTCATGGGTGTATTCGTGAGTGTATTCGTGAGTGTATTCGTGAGTGTATTCATGGGTGTATTCATAAAAATATTGATGAGTGTAATTATGAATGCAAGTTGATTATTTTACACGCAGAATTGATGTATTTGTGAGTGTATTCGTGAGTGCATTCGTGAGTGTATTTGTGAGTGTACTCATAAAAATATTGATGAGTGTAATTATGAATGCAAGTTGATTATTTTAATCGCAGAATTGATGTTTGTATTCATGGGTGTATTCATGGGTGTATTCATAAAAATATGGATGAGTGTAATTTTGAATGCAAGTTGATTATTTTACTCGCAGAATTGATGTATGTATTTGTGAGTGTATTCATGGGTGTATTCGTGAGTGTATTCGCGAGTGTATTCGTTAGTGCATTAATAA
The DNA here is from genome assembly GCA_035043045.1 of Hirtodrosophila alboralis. Lineage (NCBI taxonomy): Eukaryota > Metazoa > Arthropoda > Insecta > Diptera > Drosophilidae > Hirtodrosophila > Hirtodrosophila alboralis. The sequence goes on along the minus strand of JAWNNH010000522.1, from coordinate 319,027 downwards.
AAATATTGATGAGTGTAAATATGAATGCAAGTTTATTGTTTTACTCGCAAAATTGATGTATGCATTTTTGAGTGTATTCATGAGTGTATTCATTAAAATGTTGATGAGTGTAAATATGAATAAAGGTTTATTGTTTTATTCGCAAAATTGATGATTGCATTTTTGAGTGTATTCATGAGTGTATTCATGAGTGTATTCATGAGTGTATTCATGACTGTATTCATAAACATATTGATGAGTGTTTTTATGAAGGCAAGTTGATTAGTTTACTCGAAGAATTGAGTGTATATATGGGTGTATTCGTGAGTGTATTAATGAGATTATTCATGTTGATTGTGGTATTTGGGTATTCATGGGTGATTTTTGGATCTATGTATATTCAAAAATATTATGTACAATGTATAGATAGTATTAATGAAGAAATTTGGTGAATGTATTCAAAGGTGAATTCAAAATATCAAATAGGCAGTCAACAAAAAATGAAAAAAATTTGAATCTATTCATATCAAATCATGAGTGTATATAGTTAGTATATTTAAATTGTTGTTTTATTAAAATGTTTTTTTTTTTTTGTGATAAATTAATAAATGCACTCATGTGTGTATTTACGAGAATATTTATGAGTATATTCATGAGCGTGTAGGGTAGATGGCAACGCAAAGCTTGTTGAACTGTTTATCTATTTGTCATTCCATTCAATGCAAATTAAGCTTATTTTGCGTGCAATTGTTGGTATTCACACAACTTAAAGCCTTTAAGCGGCAGGTAATTTTGCATTTTTCATTATTTGTCAATTGCTTGAGGCTTTATAGGGTGAAGGCTAACTTTGGGATGGTTTCGGGCATGGGGAGGTGCACCTTGGCAATTTACAACAATTCAAAGGCATAAATCAAACAATTTCGAACTGAACTTGGCACGAAACGACTCCAATACGCGTTTCATCAGTCAGGCAGACAGAAAGACAGATAGACAGACAGACAGACAGATAGATAGATAGAGAGAAGGCTGTTTCAGTTAGTCATTTATTCATTTAGTCATTCATTCAATCATTCAGTCAGTCAGTCAGTCAGTCAGTCATTCATTTACGCACACACGCACATAACGGGCACAGTTATTGAATTGATTTGGGAGCAACAACGACAGCAACAGAGGAGAGGGTGGTAAGTGTATATTCTGGGCCGGGGGGGTGGATGGGGAGCAATAGGTTGGTAGGTGGGGGAACCCCCTAAGGCAGAACGCACCGTGCGCTTTGTGCGTCTTCCCGCCGTTGCTGTTGTTGTATTTTTTGGATTATAAAGTTTTGTAATTAAAATTTGACAGCTTTACAATTCCCAGGCCCACAGGACGACAAGGACTCATTCAACTCAGTCAAGAGGCAATGGCAAAAACCCTTTCGCGCCGCAATTTCTTATTCGAATTTAACAATTTTCGATTTATGTTTCGATTTTATTGTCTAAATTATTGTGCGTACCTCCCACCTCCCACACCGCCCAGCCCCATCAAAGTAAAGTACTATTGAAGGGTTTTTAATGGAGGAGATGGTTTTATGAAAGTGTTGCCGGGTTGATTTCGATATTTTATGTTATGTTTGAGACAGAGACAGTTAACATTTTGTTATATACACACACACACACCCACACCTAAGCACACTTAAGCCATGCATCAAGTTTTTACATTTTAATCAAAGGTCTTCCCTTAACCCACACTGGCCAACACACTGTCCACTCAGTCGCCCCCCATTTTTGTTTCTAATTCGTTAAACTTTTGCTTAATAATTGTCTGGCCATGCCGAACCCAATTCCTGAACCTCTTCACTCATTTGCCAATACGCGAGAGCTTGACTTTTATTCATATTTCTGCTTCAATATCATAAAAATATCACAGAGAAAAAAAAACAAAAAAAAACAAAGAACATACATTACAACAAAAGGTGTTTTTTTGTTGTTGTTGTTTTTGTACTACCCTCGATAAGCACTGACGATGACTACAAAGTCGACCCAAAAAATATATAGCCCTTGAGTGGGCTTTCTGTGGTATAAAGTAAGGAGAGACTGGGTCCAACTGGACTGGTCCATGAGCAGTCACATGTCTAATCCTTTTGCTTATTGATATGATATCTATACGCAGCAACCAACAAATAAAATGAACACAAAAACAAAACCCAACAGAGAAAAAAATTGAAAACCTAAAAAGGTTATGCCCAACAATTTTTATTTTATATATTGCGCTATACAATAACCAAAAATTTTTATAAAATTTTTTTTTTTGTTCTTGGTATGGGCATCTTCATGTTTTTTGGCTTTCATAATCAAAAAACGTTAAAATCATAGTCTAGACAATAATTTATGAGCAGAGAGCCATTGCTTGTTGTCTTTTTTTTCTGTCGGTTTTGTGTCTCTTTGCCCGCATCATCAATATATGTATGTATGTTGTATATGAGAAAGCAGACAACGGCCAACAGACCGTACCATACCATATTTATGTGTATATCTAAACATCCTAACCAAAACCATTGCGAACCGCCCAAAAACGCAATGCCAATCAACATCTCTAGCAAACATTCGTAAGGCATCATATCCTCGTGCTTTTGGCGGCTCGTCCTGCTCATGTTGTCATTTGTTGTGCTCCTTTTATTTTATTTTATTTCTTTTTTTTTTTTTGCCCCAATAGATGTACAAAAATATGAATATGCTGGCCAAGCTCTGAATGTTGTTGAGCATACAAAAGAGTAAAAAACGCCACAACACCTTAATATCAACTCGCACACGTTAAGGACTTGGGGCAGGATGCGGCGACTCCAGGCTCTCATGTGCTGCCAGTTGCCAGAGCTTGTTGGCTTATTTGAGCAGGGCAGGGAACCAGCTCGTTGGCATTTTCTAATGGTTTCAACTTCCTTCCTCTTGCAGTTGTGCCTTTTTTATCCTTTATCTATACATATATATTTTATTTTTATTTTTTTTTTGCCTACCCTTTACATAATCAGCGCCTGGACTGGCAACAGCGTCGCAAATATCATATTGTATTCTTTTTTTTGTCAATTCTTTTTTTTCTCTTTTTTTTTTGGGGTACACACAAAGATACTTAAAGTCGTCACACGTGACGTATGAGCAATGACAATTGAGATTACGAATGTGCATTGACTTCCGCTGGCCTTCATACCCTTCCCCAAAAAAAAAAGAAACCTGAAAGCAGCTGCAATTTGTTGGCAAACATTTTGTTTGCGAATCTTAAACAAACATAATATAAATCGAAGTCAATTCTTTATTTTTTATTGATTTGTACGTGCTCTGTGAACATTGCCGACAAAGCGTAACTTGCCGACAAAATGAAAAAGTTTTGAACAACATTTTAGTTGGTAAAAACAGACAGACAGACAGATAGTCAGTTGAATTCTAATTTGATTTTAGCGTCAAGTTCTAATTGGATTTGCCTGCGTCTGCGGCTAAGCTCAATCTTCATTTGATGACAATTTCATTTTCTATTAACGAGAATTTGTAATGCCAATTGCTGGCCAAATGCTTTTGGCTTAGTTACGAGAAAAATGCATAAAAAACAGTCATGCCATATCATCGGATGCTGTGTATTCTAATAGGTGGGGCATTTGCTATCAACTATATCAAAAAAAAAAAAAAAAAAAAAAGAGCACAAATATAGATAGCAAGCTTATTTTAATTGCCCGAATGGTTGGCTGCTTGATTATGAGTGCACAGTGGAACAATGTGCAAAGTAATCGACAGTGCAATCGATAGTTTTTATTATCGTTTGATATATTTCTATGCTTTAGTTCCGTGCGTAATTTAATAATATATTTTTTTTTGATATTAATCAAAGTATTTTTATTATTATTAACTGCCCTTTAAATTTTGTTGTTGGAATAAAAGAAAATACTACAAATAAAAGAAAGAAGTATTGATATAATTATTAACTACCATTAAAAACGACTGTAATTTTATATTTAAATTTTTTGTTGAATTTACTAAAAGAAAATAAAATTAAAAGAATTTTTTTTTTAATTTAATGGAAATTGCTTTAAAACTTATTTTTCTTTAGGAAATTGAACGTGAGAAATTTGTTTCTACTTATTGCACTTTTTAATAGATAATAATATAAAAATATAAAGTTTTATAATAATTTTTTTTGGAGCTGTATAATATTTGTTTTGTTTTGAAAATATGATAATTTTCTTTACATAATAATTTCCATTAAAAATATATATATTTTTTAAATCAAAACGCAAGTTTTATATCAATTTTATATGCGATATTTTTTGTGTCTGAAGATATGATATTTTTATTCAAATTTTAATTAAATTTGTATTAAAAATCAATTTTATTTTTTGTCTCTTTTGGAAGATGAACTCGCAGCTCTATAGGCAATTTTAGTAACGTTGAACTGTTCGCCAGCCCACTGTGCGACAGTGGGCTTAGGGCTGACTGACTGACTGACTGACTGGCCAAGGCTGTTGGGTCTGATGGGGCTGACTGGTCGCATTTGAGAGACCCACGGCAATTATTTTGACGACGCGTAATTTGCGTTGACGATGCGGATGATGAAGATGATGACGACGTGGACGAAGACGTTGTCGCGGTTTCTTCATTTTTTTTTTTCTCTCTTCTGCTGCTGCGTCAAAATTGAAGCGACAGCGTAGCAAACTAATTAAAGCCAAGGCGCAGTATACCCTTACCCCGAATACAAACACACACATACCCTACCCGGGCATACACCCCTAGAATAACGCAGACGCCCCAATTGCAGTTTGGCTGGCCGAAAATGAACGATTTTAACGCTTAGCTTTTTTTAATTGTTCAAACGATGTTAAAGAACATGGAAATGGAAATGCCACTGAAGTTTGGGTATTGAAGATTTGTTAAACTAGGTAAGGGAACTGGGGAATTTGGCGAAGGGGAGGAGATCGAAACTCTGTGGTGGCCTGAACTTGATGGCCATGCCGTTACTTAAATGCATGGCGTCAATAATTATTTTCATTTTAATTTTTTTTTTCTTCTTTTTTTTTTTTTTTGCTTTTTTTCGTTCTGTTTTTACGAGCGTTTCATCAAATTGCTGGCTTGGCTTTTAATTAGAAATCAATTATGTATGTAATTGCGTGAGTTTTCTGGAATTGTTTTTTTTTTTTCATCTTGTATTTCATTTAATTTTATTATTTGGTCTACTTTCTGGTTAACTTCCTTGTATTGTAGATAGACTAACAGATATTTGCAGCACGTAATCGAAATTATCATGACAATCTTATAATGATTATAATGATATTTCAACATTTGTATAAACGTGCTGCACGTAGCTGAGGCTGAAGGTCAGCTAACCAAAAGTTAATCGGACAAATGTGCAAAAAAAAAAAAAATTAATAAACAAGAAGTTAAAACGTTGCTAAGGGCAACTCCCGGCCTTGTTATACACTGTTCTTAGCTTGATTTTCCAAACAAAAACATTTTTGAACACATTTTTCCGTCTCTAATTTTTGAGTTTACTTAAAGGCATACGAACCCATTAAACTCTCTATGTCCCTGCAAAACAGTGTATTAACTAACAAAATTATTATTTTTAAAATTTTTTTTTGTTGCATTTGCCAGGCAATAAATTCAAATGCATGTTAAATTAATTGTATAATAATGCTACAAAGTTTTAATTATTATTTCTACATCTTTTCATTTACATATATTTAATGTTTTGCCACATTTTGTGGCAGCTGCTTGTGCTTGCAGCATGTTGCAAGCAATTTTTGTCAATTTAATGCTTAATTAATAAATTTGATTTATTGACAGGCAAAAATTGTCTTCGTTTTGCTAATTGAAATGTTAAATTTCCGTTCATGCTTGTAATTGACTTGAGTCCGAATCCTCAGCCAAGAGTTGACCAAGAAATGGCATTAAACAAAATTCGGAATGCTAACAAAATACCCTTTAAAAAAAAATTGTGCACAAAGTTGTTGAAATTTTGCGTAGTTATTGCATTTAATTAAATATATTAAATATTTGACTCTGAAGTTTAAATAGTAATCATTTTATATTAATAATATTGATATTGTGAATTGATTTTTTATTATATCGAAATGTTGCATATTTCAAGTATATATTTTTTTTATGTAATAACGATTTTTTACTTCATATATTTTAATATTTTGTTTAAAAATTACTCGTTGTTTCAATATCTTTTTTTTAATTATGACAGCCAGCTATTAAAATATTTTTTCTACAGGATATAAAAATCAAAATTGACATTTTCATATTCATGTCTCTCTCTCTCTCTCTCTGTGTGTGTGTGTGTGTGTGTGTGTGTGTGTGTGTGTGTGTGTGTGTGTGTATGTGTTTATGTGACAAGGCGTCAAAATTGATGGTCACAAGTTTTGCTACAGTATTCAGTAATTTTTCATAACACCCACAATTCCCTCCCGCCCCTTGAAAAAAATATGGAAAAGAAAAACAAATTTTTTTTTTTTTTTTGGGTTGACAAGTTGGCTGCAAAGTTGCCAACTTATTTGTTAGCCATAAATCAGGCGGGAACAGGCCCCAAAATACTTGGGCTGTATTGCAGTTTGAGTTGTCACAATTTTAATGGCCACTAATTAGACAACACACAATTGTAGCATGCAGCAATTTATGAAGTGCCAAATGGATTTTAAAGTAGACTGCCAACATTGTCACAGAACGGGATAAATATCTATCTATATAGATAGAAAAGTTTTTTTTTCCGAGTGTACACCAAACTGTCAACAGATTGCATTAAAGTTAACTCTAGCACTTAAAATATTAGGTTTTGTTTTTATGGAGCGCAGTAAAAAATATTTTAAAAATTGTCTGCAATTTGGTATTAATCAAAAAGTGTAAAAAAAAATTAAAATTAAATAAAAGCTCCCCAACACAACTTGGGTAAAAAATATATTGTTGATTTTTTTTTTAAATATTTAAATTTATATAGAACTTACGCTCGTCAGCGATTTGTATGGAATGCTTACCTATAAAGAAACAAAAAAAAGAGAGTAAAAATGTTAGAAAATATGGCAAATTATTAGAATTACAACTAGTATAATATTTATATAGATTTGTGATGATTTACAAAAATGTGCTTAAAGTGTTTTTTTACGAGTGAAAGTCAATTGCAATATGCAAAAAATGCAACGAGCCGTAAACGGGACACATTATAAATATTAGTTGTTGTTTTTTTGTTTTCTTTTTTTTTTTTGTCAGTTTACAAATTGTATTAGCAAAGACAACAACCAATTGCTGATGACACAAATCAACACACAAATTGCATGTAAATCACATGGCAAACAATTCAAAACAATAGAAAACAAAAGCAACAAAAAAAGAATTCAAAACCGAAACAAACTAGTGCATGCTACAACAACAACAATGGCAATAGCAACAACAGCAACAACAGCAACAGCAACAACAACAGCAACTGGTACACGAAAATAAGGAAATAATCAATTTAAAAAAATCAAAATCGCCATTTACCATACAAACGAACAGCAGCTACTAAACTATAGCTTTATATACCGACTATATGACGACTATATTTATATATACTTATATAGAAAAAAATCAAGAAATTTACTCGTCAGCAATCAACCATCAGTCAATGCAAACAATAGACAAACACTGCGAGCAACTGAGATGGCAACAAAAGGTGTAAGTGAGACAGACTATCAAATAGTGCTAGACTGCTTGCACTTGTATGTTGTGTGTGGGTGTGTGTGTGGGGTCAGGGTGTAGGTGCGGTAGCGGGAGCGGGAGCTGGCCATGGGGTTGGCTGATCAAAATCCATATGCGATAAATAAATTGAATTTATCCGCAATTGGTCGAGCAGCAACTCAATGGACAATGTGTGTGTGTGTAAGTGTGTGTGTGTGTGTATGTGTATTTCAATATGTGTACTTGCGCATGATAATGACTGTTTTTCACTTTAATCAGCAACAGCAACAAGAGCAACAACAACAGCAACATCAACGATAACAACAGCAAACAGCAGCAACTTAAATCATTGCAGGCAGTTCTAACTAAGCTCAATGTCTCTAGCAACAACATGTGTGTTGTTGTTGTTGTTGTTGTTGTGTGTGGGTGTATCTGTGTGTTGGTGTGTGTGTGTATGCGATTTGTTGCTGATTGATTTGAATTGAATAATTGCAATTGTGTTAGTGTTTGGCTGTTGCGACAGCAATCAACAAAATGTAAATAAATAATAATAAATATAAATACAAAAAAAAAAAAAATATAAAAAATTGAATATTTGAATTGAAGTAAATGTATAAAAAAATAATGTGCGTTTCTTGGCTTTGATTGAAATTTGTAAAATGCAATAGCAACAATTGTTACAACAATAGCAACAATTGCTAGCATATTCAGTTCAGGTTAAATATTTAAGAAAATTATTTCAAATATGTTGTCGAATTTTAAAAATAAATATATTGGCTGGCGAACTTTGGAAAAATTCTGTCAAATTGTAGGCAAAGATTTTGGCTTTAACAATTTCCAATCTTAGCAAATGAAGCTTCTATTAAATTAAAAAAAATTATTTAAAAATGTTAACATCTATTACATATTAAAGATAAAATTGTAATTGTTACAATAATTATTTAACGCTTACCCGCTTCAATTGAAACATAACTATAATTATTATTGTATTTAAATTAGAGCACAAATGAAATGCCAAAAAAATGTCGAACTTTTGCTTTAATTGAAAAAAATCATACTAAATTATAATAATCGGCAATAATTTGAAAGAGCCCAGCCAAAAAAAAATATTTAAAATCATTCAAAACGCGGTACAATCATTTCAAATTGTTTGTGTGTGTGTGTGTCTGTTGATGATTATGAATTATGAATTATGATGAATATTAATACAAATCTAATAGAATATAACAACAATAATTGAAATTGAAGCTGCCTTGACACTGCCTAATCAAATTTTCAAATGCTTGTCTCAGTTTTTGCCACTTGGATTATTATTATTGATGATTGCCAAGCCAATATACGCACGTGTGTATCTGTATTTGTATTTAATTGTATCTGTATCTGTGCTAAGATCAGCCCCCTACAGAGGCTACACAGCTTTTTTTTATTCTTTGAAATTTGTTTTTATTTGTTTTTGGCTTTTTTTGGGAAAGATTAGCGCTCAATTCTATGTGTTTATCGATCACATGTATTATATATTTGCACAGTTGTTGTCAATTTGGGTCTTAAAATTAAATTTGGTTTAATTTTAGCCAACTGTTGTTGGCCTCGCTTTGCATTTTCCGCATGATTTTTTAAATATGAATTATTAAAAATAAACTTCAATTGTCTTACAAAACACACAAACACCAACGTGTGCACAAATATTTGCCTTCAAAACTTGGCTAATACTAGTGATATATATATATATAAAAAAAAGATATATATACTTGTAATCAAAAAAACAGTTAATATGATATGATAGTATAATAATGACGTTGGCTTATTTTTGAAAGTTTATTCAAGTGCGTCAGAGAGGGAGATAGATCTATATAGTAAACTCGTATATGCCTAATTTCTAATTAGTTGAAAACCCATCCGTCAACTCGAGCAATACAATTTTGATAGCTCATCATTGAGCTTGCTCAGCTTACAAAATACTCTCCCCTCATCCGATAATCTATCTATAGTTCTATAATTTTCAGAAACTGTATGCCAGAGTCACGCGTCACGCGATGATAAGCACAAATCGAATTTGTGCATGAAAATTATTATTATTACTATTATGATTATCTCTGTGCCTATATGTATGTGTGGTATATATATGTATGTATGTTTGTACATAATAAGCATGTATTTGTTTGTATATTATGCTGGTCAACTAGTGGGAGTTCAAGTCCAAGTCGAAAGTCAGTGGACAGGCCAAAATGCGGGCAAAATTTGTCTACTGATTGATAGTGCAACGAACTCAATTTATTTTATACTCTACAATTTATATTCGGAGCAACACTGTGTATGTGTAAGTGTGTGTGTGAGTTTGTAGACTTGAGATGCTTTGAAGGTGCTGTCCACTTGCTATTAGTTTAGACTAGGACAAGGGTTAGTCAGAGTCCATTGCAATTTAAACTTGCTAGCTTGCCAACTTGCTAGCTTGCTGGCTTGCTAGCTTGCTTTTTGATTTTAGTGCTGTCCATTTGTTTGTTTGCTAGATGCACAGTTGTATAATTGTCAGGCTAAGCCCTGGTGCTGCCCACTTGCTATTAGTTTAGACTAGGACAAGGGTTAGTCAGAGTCCATTGCAATTTAAACTTGCTAACTTGCTAGCTTGCTGGCTTGCTAGCTTGCTTTTTGATTTTAGTGCTGTCCACTTGTTTGTTTGCTAGCTGCACAGTTGTATAATTGTCAGGCTGAGCCCTGGTGCTGCCCACTTGCTGTAAGCATAGGCTAGCAGCGCCTGTTCACAAAGAAGGCTAGTCAGAATCATTGCAATGTCCACTTGCTAGCTTGCTTATTTGCTAATTGATTTTAGTGCTGTCCATTTGTTTGTTTGCTAGCTGCACAGCGGTCGCTTGCTAGCAGCTTAAGCCCAGGTGCTGTCCACTTGCCAAGACAGGTTTTTGCATAAGTAAATAAAATATATATTTAATTAATATAAACAACATTTAAAAATTTAAAAAAAGTTTTTTTTTTATCAATTTACCACGCTCTTTAATAGACTTTGGTGCTGTCCACTTGATACTTGGAACTGATAGAGTAAATGTTTTAGCTGCGGTTTTTTTTTATTATTCACATTCACATCAATTTCATAATTATTTAAAAAATTTCCCATGCATTCCTTTGGCTGATAAACTGTATATTTATATATATATATATATATATAATATATGTATAGTATAAATTTGTATGTTGGTTTTGTTTTCTTGACAAGTGTTAGGATAAATATTAACAACAATAACAACTAAACGACTAACCGCAAAGTCATAAAAAAATTGATTTCGGTTTGTCAAGCGACGACAAAACAAATATAATATTCATTATTATTATTGTAATTGTTGTTGCCGTGCTGGTTTTAGTTAAGACTTGTTAAATTTTTTTGTGTTATTTTTATACACAAACACACACACACACACACATTAAACAAATATGTGGAATTCGATAAACAGTTTTTCTTTTGTTATTCTTTTTTTTTATAATAATATTTTTTGATATACAATTTTTTTTTTTTTTTTTTTAGACAACCAGCGATAAAAACGCGTGGCACAAACCACACACAACACACACACACACAGCTGTATTTCATTTAATTTTTGTTAAATTTTATTTTATTTTTTTTCAAATGTTGTTGCCCTTGCATACTCCATATATAGGGTATTCATTAACTAGAAATTAAACGAGAAATCTATTTCCGCTCTTGGAGCATATTAATTGATTATAGCGACCAATTTCCTGTCCCAGAGCATTTAAATTGATTAGAAATACGAGTTCAAATAAGTTGATAAATATTTTATTTTTTTTTTTTGGTATGTTTGTTTGCAAAATTTGATTTTGGTTTTTGAAGAAACTATTTAGAATCGATGCTATAATCTGATACAGAAAACCAATATTTTCTGTTTTTATTTTAAATAGATATTAATAATAAATTTAGTTCAAATTTCAAAAACATTTTAAATTGCCTAAAAAAGAGTTTGTAGAAAATATGTGTACGAAAAGTATTAAATTATCGTTAATCTTCTAGCATTTTCTATATATGTAGGTTATTATTGTTATTATATTTTTTTTTTTTTTAGCTATTTGGTTTGTTGCGTGATAAAAAAAAACAAAAAACAACAACAGAAGCTACAAATAATTATCAACAAAACTGAACGTGTCATTTCTTTTATTCCCCCAAATATTTTTACTTATGTATATATACAATATTACAAAATACAAACGGAAGTGCTTAAAGTTTGGTTTTTTTTTTCTTTCTTATTATTTAAATTTATATAGATGCTGATAAGTTTTTCTATATATTTTTGTTTGTGGCATTTTTAACTCATGGTTGAAATCGCGGCTATTTTTATAAAGCACAGACCACGCACTTTGTCTATAAAAATGCACTTCTGCGAAAAAATAAACACACATTGTGCCAAAGCAAACAAAATATGGGAATGCAGTATGTGTGGAAGACATGAGAAGAGTCTAAAGATTCTCAAGATCCCAAGAAGACTCGTAGACAAGACAGTCTCTAACAACAAACAACTGTTGCAATTCCATTTAACAACTTTTCTTTTTTGTTTTCTTTTTCTTTTTGCACAACTGTCGATCATATTTTTGCTTATAATATATTTTTTTTGGTTTTTTTTTTTTATTTTATTTTTTTTTCGTTGCGGCGTCAAAAATATTGTCGCATATTTATGAACATGTGTAACAGATAAATCTGAATCTTGGGCGCACACGTAAGTGATTTAGTTGTCAGGCGAGTGCATTTATCACATCTATTTCTCTCTCTCTCTCTCTCTCTCTTTCTCTCTCTGTGTGTGTGTGTGTTTTTGGGGCTGAGTCTGGAGTTGGGCGCCCATAATATCATCTATAAGCATTAGAGTGCTTAGTGTGTCGCCAGGGGGCGCCAGTAATCAAACTAATGAGCTATGCAACACCAAAACATTTTAAAAGGAAAATAATTTTTTTTTTTTGAAATTTTGCATTTGGCTAAAATAGCATTTAATGGATTTCAAATTCAAAAAAAATAAAATAAAATTTTATATATATTTAAAAAGCCTAGCTATAAGTGGCAGGTAAGAGGCAGCAGTCTATTTGTCTGATAAAACATTAAAAGAAATGCAAGTCAAGACGGGTGGGTTTTTAGGTTTATTTTGTTGGGGGGCTTTCTTCTGTCACGTTGTTGCAACAGCAACAGGGGTTGCTAATGGCAGCTGCAATCTGAATAGATGCCCCAAGATGCTGCACTTAATGGCAAATGATAATGATTGATGCTTAAATGCAAGCCCATCCGCAAAAAAAAAAAAAAACCCATCCAAACATTGATTTGGCAAAGAAAGCCACACGCAGCACAACACTTGCAACTGGCAGTGGCAATAAGCAATCATTCAATGTGGAGCCACAATGGAGACACGGAGACACGGATTGGGGCATGCTTGCATTAAAGAAATTGAAAAGCAGCAGCGACGGGGCAGAAGAGATGATGATGCAACAAATGAAATGGAGCGGAAGCGACACAAACAGGAGTGAGAAAGAAGTAACTGAAAAGTGTAAAAGAAATGTGTGACAGAGAGAGAGAGAGAGAGAGAGAGAGAAATGCTAGGCATAACAAACTCTCTTGAGAGAGCACAGAATTTCGCAATTTTGCTTTTCATCAGTTTCTTAAACGTTTTTGTTTGCTAGAAATATTTTTGAAGTTATGTCAAAAAATCTATAGAAACGTTTTTTTTAATTTTTTTTAATTTATATCAAACATGTTGAAAAATCTATAGAAACGTTTTTATACTACAAATATTTTTGAATTTAAATCAAAGATTTTAAATAATTTATAGAAACTGCAGAGTAGCTGATAAAGTCAGCTAATTGTATTTAAATTGGTGTCAACTTCTTAAACGTTTTATTTAGCAGTTTCTACAAGTTTAAATTGAAATAGTATAGGAAAAATAAATTGATAAGCTAATTTTTAATTTTTTAAGTATTTTTATATTTTTCTAAAATAGCTAAAGTGTAGATAAAGCTAAGAGCTAATTTAATATATACTTTTACCAGCGGCTTTAAGCCATTTTAGGCCGCTTTTTTACTACTTAAAAAAAAATACTTTGTTCAACTAAATTATAATTATGATAAAAGTAAAAATACAATATTTTAGTTCATTATGTTGACTTTTAGAAAAAAATAATAACTTTTTAATTTTGGTATACATTTGGTATAAAGAATACTGCATTATTCGCAGATTAGACAAGATACAAGCTAAATAAATATTATTATTAAAGAATATCAGCTATTGAAAGTTGTGCCTGCTATAAGGATAACAAACGACGGGACACAAGGACGACGATGACAAGGAATGCTAACAAAAGCAGTTGAACAATTTGTAGGCGTAAAAATTGTCATGTCAATATTTTAATGATATCACTTTACACTAAAGCGACCCAATCATCTTGCTTTCCCCGCTACCCTAAAATGCCCCTTCTTTGTTAGTCTGCTGGGTTTATTTCCCAGTGTAAACTCCCACCAATCAAGCTGTTTTGTGCAAAGTTTCATTTTAACTTTTCTATACTTTTTTTTTGGAGCTTTCTTTTTTTTTTTTGGGTATTTTTTTATGCTAGGCAAATCCCAAGCATATTTTTTTTTGCTGTTGTTGTCAGCGTTGCCCTTTCTTGTGGCAACGTGTAAAGAAGAAGTCAAAAGTCCTTTTTTTGGATTTTTTTTTTTGTTGTTTTTTTGCGGCAGCTGCCGGGACGCTCATTTGTTTGCCTTGTGTATTTCCTTCTATTATTTTTTTCTCACTTTTTGTTGTTTTTTTTCTCTCTCTGTGTTTGGCTAGAAAATTACAAGAAAAGTGCGCTAAACTGGCTGGCCTGCACGGCAGTGGGTAAGGGGGGGCGTGGCCCAGTGGGTGTTTTGTTTACTTATGCAAGTGTTTTCTCAATTGTGCGTGTGGCGGACAACACAAACTTGGAGAAGGGCGGAAGCGGGTGTCGGTGGCAGTGGCAACGTTCTGTGGCAGCCAAAGTAGAGGGCGGTCAGTCGTGCGTTTGCAGCGTCTGCGGTTGAAATTTTTTGTCTTGGCCAGCGACTTTACTCCTTTCTTCTTTTTTTATATCCTGCAGTCCTTACAGAATGTTAAAAAAATATATATAAAAAATAAAGGGTATATAAACGCTATGCAAAGGTATTTAACGAACAGCTAGACGCAGCTTTAGACGGCAAATATAATTAGATCCAGTTTATTAACATTTTTTTTTTTTATTTTTGATATTTACTTTTGTTTTCTTTTGAGTTGAAATATTTGAAAATTTAGTTTTTTTTTTAATTTTAAAATTTTTTTTTAATTCTACACTAACTGGACTTTTTTTCTATGTATTTTGTGGCGCTGATTTCAAAAATGTTAATAATTCTTTTTTTTTGAGAAAATTAGAAATAATTATTTTTTTTTGGCACTATTTTGACTTATTTATTCATATCTACATTAAATCTTATTCGATTTTCAAAAATTTTACACATTCCAATAAATAATTGTATTCCCTTTAAATATATAATTATGTTGCTGAATTTTGCTATTTTTCTGAGTGGATTATATATATTTGTATATTTTTATATTATATTTTATTTGTCAATTAATTGAAAATTATTAAAATTCCATTTATTTTCAAAGCAACTAATTTTAGCACTGTATGTCTAGGGTGTCTTCAAGTCGCTTATGCTCTTAGACAACACTTTTATTTGTCTTTTTATTCAAAAAAAAAAAATTGTTTTTTTTTCTAGGCGGCAACGTTTGTCTAATCTTAACGGTTTTACATTTCATTGCGCTGGGTAATTGTCTGTCCATAGAGTGGGGGGAGGGTGGAATGTGCGGGGAGGGAGGAGTAGGGGAAACTGGGGGCATAGAGTGGTTTTCCGTGAACAGTTTATTAAATTAAGCCTAGCAGGCAAATGCAAAAAAAATGTTTTTCTTTAAAAAATTGAAAATTTAAAAATTAAGAAAAAAAATTAAAATTTTAATTAAATAAACTTACCTCTTTGTCTTTGGCAGCTAATAGAACAGCGGGCTGATTGTTGTTGTTGTTGTTATTGTTGTTGTTGCGCTTTTTGCGCTTCTCATTGCTGTTGTTGTTGTTGTTGTTGTTATTATTATTGGTATTATTAGTATTATTATTGGTGCAATCGTCATCCTCAGCGGTAAGTGCCACATGTTGCTCATTTACATTATTATTATCACGCAGTGCAACATGTTGCGTTTCACTGTTGTTGTTGTTGTTGTTGTTGTTGTTCTTTCGACTACAGCTATCGGTATTGTTGTTATTTTTATGTTTATTGCTAACATTTAAACTAGCTTCCTCATCATGCTCGGCAACATCATCATCATCGTCATCATCGTCGTCATCATCGCCAACATCATCATCGTCGTCAACAACATTGTCGCTGTGTTGCGTTGCATTCGCATCGTCAACATTTTCAGTTCTTGCCAATGGCTCAAGGTCAGCAACATGCTCCTGCTCAAGCTCCATATCATCATCATCCAAATCACCATCGGCATGTGCCACATTTGATTGCATGGATGCATTTTCCTCCTCCTCATCATCGTCCTCGTCGTCCTCATTGCAATTGCTGTTTGCTGTCGGCTCAGCAATATCACGTATTGCTGCTGTTGTTGCTGCTGCTGCTGCTGCTGTTGTTGCGGCTGTTGTTGCTGCCGTTGCTGTTGCTGTTGTTGTTGCTGCTGCGGCTGCTGCTGTTGTTGCTGCTGCTGCTGTTGTTGCTGCGGCTGCTGTTGTTTGTGTATTAATTGCTGCAGCGGGCGAATGCATTGGCGATTGTTGTTGCTGCTGTTGCTGTTGCGCTGCCGCTGCAGCCGCCGCAGCAGCAGCAGCAGCTGCCGCTTCCATCATCATTTGCTGTGCGTGATTAAAAAACAACTTGGGATTCAAACAGGCGCCGCCGACGCCGTTCTGCAGGCTGCTCTGCAACTGTTGCTGCTGCTCGGCGGTCAGCAACGGCGGCGATGGCGACGGTGTATTTGTATTGGCCAGCAGATTGCCGCCGTTCTGTTGCAGCGTTATTGCCGCTGCAACAATTGAGCTATTCAGCAGCTTGTCGCTGTCGCTTTCGCTGTTGCCAGTTGCCTCCTCTTCAATGCTGGCCAATGATGCTGCTGCTGCTGCTGCTGCGGCTGCCGCTGCTGCTGTTGCTGCTGTTGTTGTATTGTTGTTGTCGCTGCTGCTGTCGCTGTTGCTTGTGGATAGTTGCTCCTTGAGTGTGTTCACTTCCTTCTCGGCTAGGGTAGCGCGCTATAAAAAAAAATAAAAAGAGAGAAAGAGAGTGAGATTTTAGTTTTGATTCTCATGCTTGCCACAATGCTTCCCTGCCTGCAACTGCCACTTTACGCTGTCAGGGGCATATGTTTTTTGGGCGCAAACTTTGACTGTGCAATGCCTAGAGACCCCTAGGCCCCACCCCCTTTATGGCAAAAGCAAAAGGCAACTATCGACCCTCATTAATTTTACTTTTAAAGTCATTACGGGTTAAATTTAGCCAAATTAATACGTTGCAAAACTTTTGCTCCACACACACACAAAAAAGGCTTAAAAAACATTAGAAGCAGGCTGGTTGGGTTGGTTAGAGCGGGGGGAGGGGATCTGGGTGCCACAGAGAAGTCTGCAATGCCCAGTCGCATTAGCAACCAGCCATACCGAGGAAGCAACACAACACAGCCGACAAATTTATAGTTTATCGTTTGTATCGATAAGCCAACTTGAAATTTTAGTGCTATTAGCGTTGACCTTCGAAATGGGGGTAGCCCCGGGCTACGGGCCACGGGCCACGGGCCACGGGCCACAGCCCAGACTTGCTTGAAATCAAATGCCAAATGAGAAATTAAAACAACAACAGCAGCAGCAGCAGCAGCGACAAAAAAGGTTACAAAAATATGCGGTGCAAACTTTTTTGGCAAATTAGTCTGGGCCCCAAATAACCAAAAACCAAAGAGACAGGGAGGAGAGCTCAAGACCCCCAAAACTCCCCAACCAAATCCTAGCCCAGAGCTAGAGCTAGAGTCGAAGTCAGAGTCAGAATCAGAATCAGCAACAGAATTTCGAGTCAGGAGTCAGGAGTCAGGTCCGGCGCAATGCCGTCCTCCTGTTTTTTCCTGTCCTTAGCTAGTGTAAGCAACTCCTCGACTTTTCCTCGGCATTTTTGGATGGCAATGACTTTTTGGGGCTCTTTGGGCTTCGATTTTCTGTTGATTTGTACTTCTTTTGGTTTTTTGGCTCACATTTTGAGTTTTGTGCAATTTTATTTGTATAAATACCGGAAACAAATGGGGGCTGAGACGTGGCATTTGCCAAGGTGCGGACTGCGGACAACGAACTGGGACGGGGGCTTGTAGCAGCCGGGGCGTTGCAGGCAATAAAGAACTTTGGAAATTAGTCGATGGGCATATAGCTCCTATAACCAAATGTCTTTGGTGTGAGCTACAGTTTTAAGCTTTGCAGTTCTTATACAAGTTTTTCCTCATATCGATGAGACGACGACAACGACGATGGCTTCTCCCCCAAAAAGTTAAGCAGGAAGTCGTTATAAGGGTCGAGTTAAGGCTGAATTGCACTGCAGTTGCCTTGCTATAGTAAATGTTAGCAAACGATTAGAAGAAGTTCTTGGTTTTTTGGGCTTAGGTGCAACCTTGTAGGGTTATGCTCAAGTTTGTGACTTGTGTTGAAGTCAGCTTTAAGCTAAAGAGCAACAAAGAGATCAATCAGCTAAATCAATGCAATTCGGGGATTGAACTTCTAGGAAGAATTCCAGTGTCAGTCAAAATTTGGCTAGATTTTTAGGGTTAACCAAGGAACGAAAAGAATTCTTAGTTAATCACTTAATGGATAATTTGCTCGATGATTATAAATTTGCAGCTCAACAATTATGAATTAATACGAGATGAAAGCTAAGATTGAAGAATGAAGAGAATTATTGAGCACAGTTCAATTTAAAAGTTTCATCCTAAACATTTAAAACTTATGCACTTATGTGTTTGGCATTATACAAATTGAGTGTCACCTTATTTCGTCGACCGAACGACTGCGTCAATCACTTTTCGTTGTCTGTTTTCGTCGACCGAATCGAATCATTTGACCGTCCCATTTCGTCGACTGAACGACTGCTTCAAAAACGTATCGTTATCACTTTTCGTCGACCGAATCGAATCATTTGACCGTCCCATTTTGTCGACCGAACGGCTGCTTCAAACACTTTTCGTTGTCTGTTGAATTATTTGATTTAAACCCTGATTTAAGCAATCAATTGCCATAAATTCAACCCAATTGGATCAGTTAAATCTATATAAAGGTCTTTATTCAATATTCTCTTCGAAAACCAAAAAGAGTTAAAGATGCTGTTGGCCCTATACCTGTCAGTAGAGTGTGTAAAATGTAAAAGATTTCTTCATTGAGATATACATGAATTTGTTGTATTTATTGTTTTTATTGTTGTTATTGCTTTTGTTGCCTGGACGGACGCTGTGTTTATCTTTTTTCCTTGTAGATGAATGGCCCTCGAGGCATATTTGTCAACATCATCAGCAAACCAAGCGAACCCAAACCCAAAAACCTGAACCCGCAGCCAAATGTAATGTGAAGCACCGCGCAAATGCGTGGGGTAAGGCGGGAGGGGGGAGGGAGAGAAACCAGGTTTTTTGGTCCTCAGGCTTCAGTCGTCGCATAGATATATATTTATGATATTTAAAAGCTCTTAAGTACAAACAACAGACAAGCGGCTGTTTGGGCCGCAATTCGCGGGGTTGAGGGTTTGGGGTAACAGAGGCATCGAAAGGCACAAGGGGTTGGCTGGAGGGTAGCGGGTGGGCGGAAGCGAAAGGAAGCTGCAGTTTTGTCCTTGTCGTTGGCTGGGACTTAAAATGCCAGACAGCCTTCAAAAAGAAAAGGGGGGGGGGGGGGGAGGAAGCGGCCAAGCTCTTAGAGAACTGGGCGTCTGGCTTGTGGGTTTCAAGGGGAGCGGGGCGCGCTAGGTACTCTGATTTTCATGCTGACTATTTGTGGCAATGTCTGTGGCACATTGTTGTTGTTGTTGTTGTTGTTGTTGTTGATGTTGCTTTTGGCTGTTCCATGAGCTGCTTAAGCTTCAAAATTGTTTTCATAATGCCAACAGTCGATGATGTCTGGATACAACAGAAATTCCTTTTTTTTCATTTTTTTTTTTACTTTTTTTTGACTTTTTTGCTGCATAATCGATCAATTGCAGCACGTGCCTCACAATCGGTGCTGCAGTTTTAAAGATATTGTTAAATTGAATTAAAATAATGCGCATATAATATTAATAAATATAAATGCAATTGTTGTATGAAAAGTTTTTTCTATTTTGCTAAGCAGTTTATTGACTGAATTTATTAATTTTAATTTTTTTTTAAAAGATATTTATAATTATAAATTATAAATGCATCAAAAGTGAGTTTATGTAGAGCAAATTTTATAGTTTTATATAGAAATCTGAGGAAAATTCAGCAAGTGCAAGTTTTATACAAAATATGTATAAATTTAATGTAAATCTGTCTAATATGTAATAAATGAAAAAATATATTTTTTATTTAGTTTAGCATATTTAAACAAATTATATCAAAAGGGGAAATTTGTATACAAAAATAAATTATTTTTATTTATTTTTTTAAATACGATTTTCAGCTCTGAGCAAGAGCATTAAATTTTCGATATTTCAAGCAAATCATTTCTTTGCTTGTTTTTATATCTGTTTCTGTTTTTGTTTTTGTTTTTGTTTTTTCTTTTTCATCCTTTCTCTCTTTCTCTGTTTTGTTTCTGTCTTGGCTCGTTGAAATGCAATCCCCGTGAGAAACGGCACACTTGTTGGTCAGAAAAACTATAGTTGCCACCGCTGCTGCCTCAACTGGTCAGACGAACTTTGGCAACGTTGCAAGAGCAAATCAATTAATGGCAGGCAGCACACAGTATTCTATTATTATTTCTTTGTTTTTTTTTTTGAGAGGGAATACCCCAAACCCAAGGAACTGTAGCTGGGAACTGAAACTGAGTCTGATACGTCGCTCTGCCCCCTCACCTCTCTTAGCCTTTTGTGGCCCAATTCGAGCGAGCAGCGGCTTAGCAGCAGTTGCCAACCAAATGAGTTAATTAACTAAAATGCGGGTGGCTTTGCTCGTGTTTTACTTATATTTGGTTTTATTTTTGGAAGAAAGACAGGGGGGGGGAGTTTATTTTATTTTATTTTTTTTTTTTTGTGCTTCGAACTTACACACACAGAGAGAAAAACGGGCAGTTCTATGGACTCAGTGCCCACTTCAATGGATCGCTTTTGTGAGTGTGTGTGTGTGTGTGTGTGTGTGTGTGCATGTCCAGGCTCACAGTCTGTGTGTGTGGTCAGCTTATGGCAAAAAAGGCTTTAGTATTGAGCACCCTTTTAGCGCTTTTTTCCTTTTATTTTTCGGGTATTTTATTTTATTTTTATTTATTTTTTTTTAATTTTTTTTATTTACAATTTATTTTATTTTTATTTTTTTTTTTGATGGGTTGCACAGCAAGTCTCATTTAATATTTTTGTGCATATGCCGGCATTGCCACTTCAAAGGAGCTACCAAAAATAGCTGCACAAAAAAATCACAAATCAAATAAAATGGGGAAGCACCAAAAAAAACCAAAAACAAAAAACGCAATGCGCGCCAAAAATGTTAAGTGAAATGTTAACAGCGGGTCCAATGTGCGATGCTGTTAACATTTCTATTAGCCCCAAAAAAAAAAAAAAAAAAACGCGCTGCGGGATTAAGGGAATGCGCACACTTACTTCAATTGAGCAACATGGCAAATTATTGAGGGGATGGTAGAGCTAATTAAATGCCAACTAGAGTTTCAAAAAATGAATAAAATTAACTTTGCAACTTTGCAAAAATGTGACTTTAACTTGAAATCAGCTTAAAAATATATGAAGTAAACACAAATCTCTAAATAAATCAAAATTAAATAAATAACTTTACAACTGCAGAAATGTGACTTTAACTTGAAATCAGCTTAGTAACACTGTGCAACAATTTTTATATAAAGGGAAATGATTGTATGTACGTTGTAGTTCTACTCGAGTATAGTTTTACTGCATACTTAAAATTTTCAGATGGCCCCCAAAATCTAGAGTTATAGCCAAAAAATGTTGTCGAGGCACTTTTTACACTTAACAGGTAATAACACTATTTGTGGCTAATGCATATAAGTTAACTATAGAGATTATGAAAGAAAATAAAACTACCTTTCAAATGATATATATATATCCCTACTATATATTTAGTATCAGACAATATATAGGTCCGTCAATTTAGCTTTTTTTTTTAAATCAGTACAAATTTTTACTTTGATCGCTAATTAGTCAAAAAGATTCATTCGCAAGAATTTTTTTTTTAAATTTTTCTTTTATTTTTTTTTTTTTTTTTAATTTTATTTAACGCTCAAATGAATAAAATTGGTTTAAAATTAGGAAAGTTGTGATATTTACGAATATTTAAAAGTAACTTTTATTTTATTATCCAAATGTAAATTTAAATTAAAATATATAAGAGTAATTTTTAATATTTTTTTATAAAAATCAAATTTAAAAAATTGTAACTTTTATGCTACCTGCAATCTAGCAATTATATAATTTAATTTCTTGCTGAATTTCTTAAATAAAATTAAGTATATATTGTATAATAATAATACGCCTCACTGAGCTTAAAGTTTTTTTTTTTTTTTTTTTTTTTTAGGTTGATTGTGTGGGATCAAAGCTTAAAGGCACTTTTCAAGGATCAGCCTTTGGGCAATTGAGCCCACACTTCAGCAATTGTTGCAACTATCGCACACCACACACACACATAGGCACTTCAGTGGCAAAAACCAAGTCAAAATGTTCTTATAAGTATATATATATATATATTTTTTTTTTTAACGTTGCACTACCCTATAGCATCCCTCTAAGCCCCTCCTACCCTCGCGTAGCTCGTAGTCGTGCGCGCGGCACATGTCAAAAAGCGCGCACTTTCGAACAGAAACAGATTCCAGCCCTTGGGCAAGTGTGTGTGTGTGTGTTGTGTGTGTGTGTGTGTATTATAATGCATAAATACGCGCATATATACTCTTTTGCTAGTCATAAAGAATTTTTGCATGCGGCATTGTCTCAAGCTGTTTTCTGAAGTGAGTCGAACGGTCGACGCGTTTTTTTTTCTCTTTTTTTATATATTTTGTCGCATGGCAGCTGTCAGAGTTTGGACAAAGAGGGGGGACGAAGCGTAGAGGTTTCTAGAGGGGGCAGCACTTTTTGTAATTAGTACGAAAGCAACGTTATGAATTGTGCTTGAAGCTGTGCTTGAGTACGAGCTGTTGATGTTGCTGTTGTAGGCGGACCGCAACCCCTCAGCAACAGCAACAGCATCAGCAACAACAGCTTCAATATTCTGGTCTGGGAAACGTCGCTGCATTGTGTGGCAGGACAATAAATCAAAGCAAATCAATGCGACGACCGCTGGCTTTCAAGTGGGAGCCCAGGCTAAGGAAGAGGTAGAGCAGGCGGCGGGGTTGGACTTTGATTTAGAGGCGGCTGTCAGTTGTTGTTGTCTTGACATTAGGCACAGAGACACAGAGCTGAGGCAAAATGCAAAAAAAAAAAAATTAGAATCGAAAAACCTTCAACAGCACGCTGCTGCCCCAGCTGCCTCAGCTGCCTCGGCTGCCAGTGCCACTTAAACGCCTACATGACATGACAAGCAGCAGAGTGCCACAGCAAGTAGGGGGGGTTAGGGAGGCAGTAGGGTAGGCAAGGACTGCTTAGCTACACAAGAAAAATGAAGCCAAAGCGTTTTTACAATTACACACACATTAAACAGAAGGCAGCAGCAGCAGCAGCAGCAGCAAAAGACTTGTAAAAAGTTAAAAGTTGTAAACGCAGGTGGGTTAAGGGTTTGAGTGAAGGCGAAGGGGGGTGCCAGGCAACAAGGGGTTAAATGTGACAGCATGTGTGTGTGTATGTTTGTATCAATTGCTTTGCCAGCAAGAAGCAAAGAAGCAAGAGATGAGATGAGAAAAAAAACTGTAGCATGACATTAGGCGCAGACAAAGATGCTTCGCTCGTGTCTTGATAGCTGTAAATGCAAGAGAAGGAAATGCTACACTCACACACACACATACACAGCTACTACCTATATATACATAAATATATATATATATATATAAGCATTTTATGGCATATGTGCTTTGCCTTGTATATATACTTATGAGCCCTGTCAATATGCCAGCTTGTATTCGAATGAATGCATAGAATAAAGTCAAGTAAAGATATGCAAACACATAATAAAAAGGTTTAGGTAAAGGCTGTTAAGAGAGTGCGTAATAGATTGAAGATATATATATATATATATATATATAGGTATACCTAACAAAGTGCTGCATATAAAAGGCGAAACAAAAAATTCCAACAAATTCAAAACCAAAAAAATTAAAAAATAACGACTTTAAAAAATCTTATTTATTGAAAGATTAATTCTACGGCAGCTATATGATATAGTGTTACGATCCAGTAGATTTTGGAATATAATATTTGATTAACAATATATATGCACTCTGGTTTCGGAGACGACTCATTACACACATCGTACAAAATTATAATACCCTTTTGCAAGGCTTTAAAAATATCTTAAAAACTAAAAAAAAAAATTCTTAAAAAAACAAAAAATTATGATTTTCTGAAATACATAAAAAAATCCTTGTAAACTGCAGCAGAAAGTACAATTGTTGGTCTACAAAATTAATAAAAATTTTACAGCTCAAGAATAAATCATTTATAAAAAAAGAAAATGATTTAAGATTTTTTTTTTTGCTTTTCTATAACTTTAGCTTAATCAACGCCATATATATATATATTTTCCCTAGTATTAATATTATTATTATTATTATTATTAGGGGAGGGATTATTGTACTGGGATCTATTAGATCTATTGTGTCTCCTTCTGAACCTAAAGCTCTCTTATCAATCCTATCTCCTGCACGAATGACATGATTTTTGAAGGCTTAAAATAAGCTTAAGCTGTTCATTTTTTTTAATGCTAAATTTTTAGAAGTCTCCGTTGTCTTAAGTATTTTTTGTATTGCAAAAATTATTTATTTTTAACAATTTTTTCCTATAACTATTGATAACATTAAAAAATGACAATTCTTTACAAATTCCTTTGCTGCATTCAGTTTATTTAATTTTTTTGTTTTTATGTGTAAATTTTTGTTGCTTTTAAGCTGCTTCAGATCCTTTGATATGTGTGCTTTGGCATCCCATTTGCTTTTGTTGCAGCTGGTTTTTCTTTATCAGGCTACACTCCTTTTACAGTTATTTGAGCAACATATTCGCCCAACAAAAAAAAAAAAACCCCCCTCCTCGTTTCCGCTTTCAACCGCTTCCCCCCCCGTCTTTTTTCGGCATTTGCTGCTGCGTTTTTATTTTCGGGACATGCCTTTGCATTTGCTTTACAATTTCAAACATCATTAGCAACGCACACACACATACACAGAGGGGTTTGGGCGGGGGCAGGGGAACAAACACAGAGCTTACTCTAAAGCACACAAGCACACACACACGCACATATCCCTTTTTGCTAATTATTTATTTAAATATTAAACAAAAAATACCCAAACACACATAAAATATATAAAAGAGACAGAGACACAGAGTGAGCGAGATGGCAAGCTTTAAAACTGCAACAAAAAACCAAAAAAAAATACACACACACACACATGGAAAACGAAGTGAAAAGAGTAGCATAAAATCAACACACACACACACATTGGAGAAAAGACGAAAATGATGTATTGATGTTGCTGTGAGAGATTGTGTGTGTGTGTGTGTGTGTGTGTGAGGTTATTTGGCTTGTATTGGGGGGGGAGGTAGGCTACAAATGTGGGGGCATGTTGTATATGCTGTCTGTGCAGCAAAGACGCACGCAGCAGCAGCATCAAAAAAAAAACAAAAAAAAACAAAAAAACAAAAAAAATCACATGAAACAAGCAACAAACGACGACGAAGATGACGAAGAAAAATGTACGGTACGAGCGTGTGTGAGAGTGTGAGCGAGTGCGATACAGCTAAGAGTGAGTGAGAGAGAGAGAGAGAGAGTGTGCGAGCGAGATGCTCATATGCATATATAGATATATATGTACATGACTGTACATAATATGTTGCTTTGGGGCACTGCCAATCTGTCAGTTTGTCTGTCTCTCTGTCTGTTCTCAGTTATGTTTCGTCTGCCCAGCTAACTAATATTTTCTAATTTAAAATTCTGTTTCTTTTTTATTGCCAGGCACACACACACACACCCCGCACCACATGTGTGTATGTAAATTTATAAAATTTCTATTTACTTATCAAAAATCAGGCAGCCATTGAAAAAACAAAGAGTTGTATTTATGATTACACCCAAACACACACACACACACACACACTCACACAATTGACGTTGAAACTGAAGAAGCAGCTAAAGATGATGAAGCAACAACAACAACGACGGCAACAGCAACAAGGATCAGCAGCAGCAGGAGCTGAAACAGAAGCTGTTGTGCACGCCCAAATGTATGCTATACAAAATATAAATTAGCTTTGATATGCGAAGCCGCTGGGCGTATGGAATGGGGTGGCAAGCACTACGTATGGGGGCTGGACTGTAAAAAAGGATTATATATACGCGTGCGTCATATGTGTGTGTGTGTGAAAAGATGCTGAAAAAAGGATTAATGCGCGCGCCAAGCAAGAAGACAACAAACTGTCTGAATATGTGGGCTGGGGGGGAAGTAGCTTGTCATTTAGACTGCGAGGGAGGCAGGGGGTATGCCGGCTATATGCTTCGATTTTTAATGCGTCATATGACAAGGCAGCCAACAGTTATGTGTGTGTGTGTGTTGTGCGTGTGTGTATGGGTAATTGTCTGTCCCGGTCTGACAAGGAGGCAAACTTGATTTGGGGGGTGTAGGATGGGCGGGGTTTGGGCGTTGCGGAAGCTGTTTAGCTTTTTTTTCTTTAGGGACAGGGGTATGCGGTGGGGGTAGCTGTAAAGTGTCAAAGAAAAATGTGTGTGGCGCTTTCTTTTCAATAGCTACAGTTACACACTCTGTGTGTGTGTGTGCATCAAATTAGACGATTTCTAATTGCTGTCTGTAAGGAAAGGAGTAACAGAGATTACAAGTGACACATTTGAAGTCTGATAGAGGAAGGGGGCAAAGGGTTAAAGCAGAATATGGCAGTTGCCAATCAAAAAAAAAAAATAAGAAAATAGAAAGAACTAGAGAGCTAAGTTGAACACAAGAAAGTAAAGTTACTTTCCAACCACATCACTATAAAGAAATCAATAAATTTTACTAAAATAAATTCAATTTTTAAAAATTTTAAATATTAAATTAAATGCCATAAATGAAATGGGCAATAAAAATTTATCAATTTTCTTTTCAATAACACTTTAAAACTTTAACTAAAGTAAAAATATAAATAATAAATAAAAACAACTTTACTCTCAGAACACGTTTAATCTTTCAGTTATAAATATATTTCAAAAGGCTGATCCAAGGCAATAAATAAATAAAAATAAAAGAAAACGAAAGCAAAGTCAAAATCAAAAATAATTATTATTTTTAAGTAATCACAAATAAAGCGCTTAATTATTTGGTTTTAATTGAATTTCATTTTTTTAATTATTTTTGAGTGTTCAAAAATTAAGCACCAAAATATTTATTTATTCAATTTTTTTTTGTAAGCAAAGGAACTAATTTTGTTTTGGTTACAAATTGATTTTTTCAAGCAAGCTTGGTATTTATTTCTCAATAAGTAAGCCCAGACGAAGTTAAGAAAAAATGTTCTATATTTTTAAAACATTTAAAATAAGAAAAATATTTTTTTTTTAATTTCTATAAAAATTTGTAAGATATTTTATTTTTTTTTGGTTTTTCTTGGTTCTTTTATGAAGCAAAAATAGCAAAGTTTCAGCTTAAAAGTTTGCAAAAAAGCAAAACTTTATTAATTAATTGATTAAAGTGAGCATTGATTGCTGCAGCTCATGGTATGAGCGTTATATAAAAGAGAATGTTGTTGTATATATATTTTTATTTTGATTTTAATTTTTATTTTTATTTTAGGTTATTCAATGCTGATTCCTTACGGTTTATGCTCATTAACAATCAAAACCCAGGCGACTTTATGTGTGTGTGTGTAAGGACAACCCTTTGGCAGGACAGCCTGCAGCCTTTTAAGGCAAAAACGCACCCAACTCCTGCCCCCCCTTACACAAAAGTAATAATAATTTTTTGGCTTATCCTTATTATTACATAACGTATGCATACCTTTTTGTAGCCTCGTGACTCAACCCGCTGACCAATCGTACATCAAAAATTAAAATACACACACACACACACACACACATGTGTGACCCTTTTTTTTGTGCTCGGCCCATTGTTGTGCCTACACCCCCCGCCCGCCCTCATTGTTCAGCCTTTTGGTCACTTTGTTCATAGGCCTTTTTTTGGCAACATTTTTGTAAACACAACAACAAGAACAACAAAAAAGTAAATAATTAAGCATTACACTGACCAAATAGCACATACATGGTCAAAAGGGGGGAGGTGGGAGGGGGGTTGGTAGTCAAGTCAAGGCACAATCCAGACAAATACAAATAAATATATATATGTACATATATAACTCATATATGTGGGCAGTGCGGGGCCATACAAATAATGATTAGAAGTCCTTTTCTCACACCCCCCCTCCCCCACCCCTGACCAACACAAGCCCCCCTTTATCCGCTCTCTGTGCATGTGTGTGTTTTTGGCTTTTACTTTGTTTTTTATGCTGTGTGTGTAATTTTTGACATTTTTATGCGGGCCTCAAACTAAAGCAAAAAAAAAAAAAAAATAAAATTTAAAAAAAAAACGAAAAAAAAATATATATAAAAAGTTAATGTGCCAAAAAGGGCATGCGGGGTATGCATTTGGGGCTATAAGGGTTGTGTGTATATATATATATGTGTGTTACATAAATTTGACACTGTAAAATCGTAAAATCTAACAGAAATTAATGATTTCTATTTAGATGAAAGTACAGTTGTGCCACAACAACAAAAAAGAACAAAAAGTAAACCCTAAAATAGAAACCCCAAAAAATCGTGTTGTTAATATCTCAGAGCCACCCTACTCCAGACTTAATGCCATATATATAGTATATACATTGTTATTGGAGAAATAAATAACAGACAATGCAAATAATTTATTATAGCCTAGCCCAAGGCGTCTTTTATTATTTTTAGGAGGTTAAAATATATATAAATATATTTTCTATTTTTATTTAAATCAATTCTTTTAATGTGCCCTAAATTAAGGATGACTTTTGATCAAATAAATATGATATGTTTAATATTTATTATAATTATATAAATAGGATATAAAATATATAAACATATTTCCCCTTTTTTTTTTTTAAATAAATTCTTTTAATGTTCACTAAACTAAATTTGATTTTTGATCATATAAATATGATATGATTAATATTTGAAGCATTTGCAAAAATCAATAGCGAACTGATTGGATTAACCTTGTATTTTGTGCCACTCTCTCTGCTATCTATCAAATCTTTAATTAAGCCGAAAATTAAGCAATTTATTTAGTTGCCTAGACCAAGGGGCAAAAGTAAAAAGGCTTTTGGCGTTGTCGGTTTTGACGGTTGCCATCCTTGAGCATTTTACAATTTCAATCAAAATTTCCAATCAATGTCAATTCATTATGCGCCCAGTCATCAAGGAGCAAGGCATAAGGAGCAAGGAGTAAGGAGCACAAGGTATAGCCGCAAAAACTTGGCCCCATCAACCATTGCGAAAGGAACGAAGGAACCAAGGCAACGCTGTCTGATGGAAACGCTTGAAAAAGCAACCCTGAAATGCGATGGAAACACCACACAGCGCTCTGGCATTTTTAATGAAAGCCACGCACAAAGTTGCCTGTCAAGTTTGCCTAATAAAAATCGACAACATTTTATAGTTTGGCCGGGAAGACACACAGTCAGATAGACAGAAAGTCAGACAGATAGATAGAAAGACAGACAGACAGACTAGCAGCTGGAGCAGGAGCAGGAGCAAAAGGATGCCAGCCCAGCGAGTGTGTGACAAACAAATATTTGAAAACGTAAATCAGAAATCTTTCACTTTCATTTGGCAATCCTTTTGTGCCCTTTCACACAGTGTTGCTTTTGCCGTGTTTTTGTACGACAATGTAAGGGTAGATGGGCCTGACAAAATCGAAAAACATTTCGTGTATTAAAACCGAAACGAATTAATTTAATTAATTACAATCATGTCTTATTAGAGACGTATGAAGATGATGACGACGATGCCAAGAAGACGCTTTTCTGTTTTCTCAATTGTGGGTTAGGGGTAAAAACTGTAAGACGGTTTTGTTGTTCCTGCCAAAGAGTTGCCAGAGTTGCTTTTGTTTCAAGTGTTGTCCTGGGCTTTTGGTTATAGATTGAAAGGAGCGGGATGCGGTTAAAGGCAGAGGGTAGGTATGGATTTTTGTGGGGGGGGGGGGACTCTGACTCGATACGTAATAGCGTATATTTTATGCTCACATCATTTATAAATGCCTGATTTGTTATTTACAAAACGAGACAAGTTGCGGCATTTTGGATTGCATGGGATTTCGTTTTGGGAGCTGAGAAACTTCCAATTCGTGTCTGGCCGGGGATCAAGATATATATTTGTGTGTGTTTGTGTGTGTGTTGCCACTTAATTTGAATTTGAGTAATTGCCAAGATGCTGGCATGTCTTGTGGCCAATAACAGAGCTTTAACAGTGACGTAACAGCCACTGTTTGGCCACAGATAGCTTAACAGTTTAGACAATTTCTATGTTATGTTAAAATGTAAAATTAACAGCGTGTTAACAGTGCATAAGGCATGCTGTCTTCTCAATGCATTGCTTTTTTATCTATCTCTCTTCACAAGTTATAAAAAGACCAAAATTTTTTTAAATAAAAACTTAAAATAATCCTTATTTTCCCCGAGTAACAGCAGCTACTTAACAGCGTGTTAAAAGTGCATTTTAACAGCAGAGTCTCTAGTGCAATAACAGAAATGTAATATGTTAGCTTAGTTTAGTGCACTTTTTAGCAGTTATGCTAGTTTTCAATCGTCAGCAAACTGAAATATTCCACATGACGCATACGCAATATTTATTGGTAACAGCAACAAATATAGAAAAACTTTACATTAAAGTATATTTAACAGAGAGTGTGTGTTTTTATCTATATGCAAAATACTTCACTTTACACTTTGTTGTCATTGCTGCTGTTGTTGTTGTTGTTAATTAATTTCTGTAAAAATATTTATTATTATTAGTCGGCAAGCGACTGCAAAGCGGCAATGCACTCATCAGCAGACACAACAAGAGACAGCCAGAGTGTGTGCGAGCGAGTGAGAGATTGGATATTATAGATATATAGATTGCATGCCAGCGATCCATACTTCTGCACCCCGCCACACGCCCCCCTTTCCAACTGAACTAGCTGGTACACCTCCTTCACCTGATGCAGCTCCGTTCCGTTCTCAACGACTTGACTGTCACTAAACGGCTCATCTAACTGCAATGCTTCATAGAAAATTCGTTTGTGTGGCTGCTGCTGAGAGGGAACGTGTATGGGGCATGTGGCATGGGGCATGAGGTCTAGCTGACTGGCTGGCTGGCTGGCTGGCTGACTTATTTTTACAACAACAATGAACGCTCAGACGGACGCAAATCACAAAATGAAAATCGAAAAGTGCATGGTTCTATATATTGTGCGATATATATCTATATATGTATTTATATATATATATATCTATATCTATATGAATATGCATATATATATATATATTTGTTTTTGTATCTAGCTGATGGCAACAACAAATTTACACTCCAACAGACCGATGATGTCGTCGTTGTTGTCAATGTTGTTGTCGTCGTGCTAGTCAGTCAGTCAGCCGCGTCGGCCGCTGCCCCATGGTACTACATCAGTAGCAGCAGCAGCAGCAGCAGCAGCACACCACCACCCCTCCCTCGACTAGCCCCCTCTTTGTTCCACCACCCCTTTTGTGCGACTATAAAAATAGGCAAATAATTATTTAAGAATTTCTTGATTAATTGGCAGCGTTGTTGTTGTTGCTGTTGCCGTTGTTGGTGCATGCAAATTTTGCGTTGCCGTCGCTGTTGGCAGCAACAGGGCCATTTTGGCCAACACTTGATTGCATTTTCAATTGTTTGCCGTTATGCATTTTTGCCAATAATTTACATAAATGACATCCTTGCATAGTTTTTGGCATAGACAGCATTACATGACAACAACAACAACAACAACAGCAATAGCAACAGCATTAATATCAAACAACAACTGCAACATTGTTGCACTGAGTCATTGCATTGAAGTTGCAAGCAACTAAAGTTGCAACAATTTCAAATTAATAGCATTGCTATTAAATTGGCTACAACTAAAACTAATTAAAAGTCAAAGAAAGTATTTTTGCAGCTTTGCCACAAAAAAAACGAGAAACTTTCATGAAAGCTCTACGCTGCAACAAGCAAAAGCTTTTTAAATTGATGAAAGATTAAATTGATGAAAGATTAAAGTGCAAATAATCAAGTCATATATTGTATTTAATTAATTCAAATCAACTTAAGATTGAAGATAGCATTTAAAGTGCTTGAAAAATTATTAAAAAATAATGTGCACTATTGTTAAAATGCTTAATATTTGAAATAGTTTGGCTAAGGAGTGTTAAGAGCTTTTTTTTAATTGGATTAAAGAGAATTAAAGCCACTTCGAGTAAAATTGTAGGGGATATAATATTGCATACCCAATTATTTTAACAAGGGTTTAATAAAACTAGAAAATTGACTTAAAAAATCAAAAAAAAAAACTAACAAATACATTTAATAAAATTTAGCTAAATATGATAAAATTAAAATTGGATTTTTTAAGTGTTTGATAAGACCTTGAATTTGACTTTCAAAAATCATAATAAGCCAGAAAATATATTTAATAAAATTTAGCTAAATATGATAACATTGAATTGAGTTCTTTAAGTGTTCAATAAAACTAGAAATTTGACTTTAAAAAATCCAAAATAAGCTAATAAATATATTTAGTAAAATTTAGCTAAATATGATAAAATTAAAATTGGATTTTTTAAGTGTTTAATAAAACCTTGAATTGGACTTTTAAAAAACATAATAAGCCAGAAAATATGTTAAGTAAAATTTAGCTAAATATGATACCATTGAATTGAGTTTTTTAAGTGTTCAATAAAACTTGAAATTTGACTTTTAAAAATCATAAGAAGCTAATAAATATATTTAGTAAAATCTATCTAAATATGATAAAATTAAAATTGGATTTTTTAAGTGTTTAATAAGACCTTGAATTTGACTTTTAAAAAACATAATAAGCCAGAAAATATATTTAGTAAAATTTAGCTAAATATGATAACATTGAATTGAGTTTTTTAAGTGTTCAATAAAACTTGAAATTTGACTTTTAAAAATCATAAGAAGCTAATAAATATAGTTAAATTTAGCTAAATATAATAATCTTTTAATTGGATTTTTAAGTGACTTTTAAAAATCATAATAAGTAATAAATATAATTAGTAATATTTAGCTAAATATGATAAAATTAAATTTAATTTTTTAAGGGTACAATAAAACTAGAAATTTGTCTTTTAAAAATCATTAGAAGCTAATAAATATATTTTTTAAAATTTAGCTAAATATGATAACATTAAATTTAATTTTTTAAGTGTTCAATAAAACTGAATTTGTTTTAAAAAAATCTTAAGAAGCTAATAAATATATTTAGTAAAATTGAACTAAATATAATAACATTGAATTGGATTTTTATATTTATTTTTTTTTCTAGAATTTGAGTTGACTAACCTGTCGCCGCAGTCAGCACTTTGGCAACATTGTGGCAACTACTCAGCACGCTCCATACTCCACACACACACACACACACATACACAGTCTATGCACCAATTAGCATATTTTATATCAATTCCTGTCATACATTCCACACCTTGCCACAGCGTTGTATTCGTTGTTGCCGCCCAAACAATTCGCTGAAGCAGCAACACAGCACAAAGGCTTGCAACGCCGCCCCCCACCCCCCCCTTTGCTCTTTGTGTATGTGTCTCGTTTATTTTTATCAACTTTAGTTTTGGCATTTTGCAACACACACACAATCAGCAATTGCCACAGTCACAGTCACAGCCACAGATTCATCTTGTCGTTCCGCATAAATAACTGTCGCAGTGTCGCAGCCTCTGCTGCTGCTTCTTCTACCCCCTCTCTCCATCCCCCTTTACTCATTGGCTTTACTTGTACGCCTCTGTCTGGTTCAAGTTGTCTGTCTATATGTCTGCCATGCATGCATTATTTCATTAAAGTATTACAATATTAATTCGATTTTCACTAATTGACAAGAAGAAGCAGCAGCAGGCAGCATAGCAGAGTCTTCAGTCTTTCAGCTGCTCATCAGCTTGAACTTCATCATCATCAGCTTTATCATCATTTCATTTTTTTCTTCTTTTATTCATTTATTTTGTTGTCGCTTTTGCTTTGGGCTAGGCCCAAGTTGTTGACCTGATTCCGACCCTGTGCCCTGTGTCATAGATGCCTTGGCAATAAGTGCATAGCAGCTTATATTCCCCCCACCTTTCGCCCAGATCCTGCTGCCCCTCTTCAGCGCTATATTTGACATAACAAACAAACAAAACACGCCCACACAAAAAACTGGGCAACTGGTGAAACAAAAAAATAAAATAAAGCGCGCGCGAAAATTTAAAAAAAAAAAATAAAAAAAAAAAACAAATGAAAACCAACAACAACAAAATTTTCGCGAGCCGGCATTGCATGGGCAGACACTGTGTGTGTGCGTGGTGTGTGGTGTGTGTGTGGGGTGTCGGGTGTAGTGTTTATGGGGTTGGGGTTTTTGTGTCTGTTGCGGTTTTCATGTTGTGCGTATCTGTCGTTTCACAGCAAACTGTTGCTGCATGCCCCAGTGGCAAATAAATGCATGCTAAAGGCACAGCTCGCAGCAGGGAGAAATGCAGCAGCTGTGTTATTATATATGCTTAAATAATGCCTTAAGCAAAGTTGTGTCGAATTTGATTTTAGGTAATTAATTTCAATACAAATATTAAAAATATTTATGACTTTTTTTTATATCAATAATTTTGCACTGCTTGCAGCAGTTGCTTAAATAATGCCCAAAATAAAGTTGTGTGCAACTTGATGTTAGGCAAATAATTTTTATAAATTTTAAAATTTTTTAAAAAATTTTAATAAAATTTGTGTCTAGAAATATTTTGTGTTTTTTTAAATATATACTTTCCAACAAATATTCTGTCTTTTAGCATGACTATAAAAGCACTGCTTGAAGCAGACAGAAATGCAGCAGCAGTTGTAAAATTATAGCTTCTTATACTCTAATTCCTAAAAGGTAGTTGTAATTTTAATAAAAATTTTAAAAATATTTATATTTAATTTATATATATATATTTTGCAGCCAATATTTTTTAGCAGATATGCTCAAAGCACTGCTTGAAACAGGCAGAAATGCAGCAGCTGTTTATATAATTCCAAAAAACAAGTTGTGTGCAACTTCATCTTAAACAATTAATTGTAAAAAAAAATATTGAAATTGTATTTAATAAAAACTTCTAAAAAAATGTTTATTTTTTCAATTTTTTTAAACAAATATTTTGTAGTCAGAAATGCTTAAATCACCGCTTTAATCAGTCAGAAATAAAGTACAACTTGAGTAAATTGGCAGAAAAATTTTGAAATTATTTATTAAAATTGCAAAAAACAGTTTTTCCCATTTTTATGCATTTTAAAACAAATATTCTGTAGCACACATGCTCAATGCACTGCTTTAAGCAGACACAAATGCAGTACAATTTGAGTTAATTGTCATACAAATTTTCAAAATATTTATTAAAATTTGTGAAAATTATTAATTTTTTTTTATATTTTTCAACAAATGTTTTGTAGCTCTTATTTATTGCAGAACCAGTAAAATTATAGCTGTTAATACAATGCCCAAAATTAAATTGTGTACAATAAATTGTGATACAAATTTTTGAAATTATTTATTAAAATTTGTTCATTTATTTTTGTATTTTGCAACAAATTATTTTGTAAAATTATTTTTTTTTTATCAGCTACAAATGCAATATTTGTAAAATAATAGCTGCCAAATTGAAGTGTAATATTTAAATTTGTAGCTTATGCATGTGGGGGGCTCTACTTAATGCATGGGCGTACCATGCAACCCCCCTGACAAGGTCCCACTGGGTTTTCTGGGCTGTTGCTGCTGCCTCAACATTTGTGTTGTTGTTGTTGTTGGCATGTTTGGCATTCTGTTGCTGCTGCTGCCTGACCCCAAAGTACAAATCAATTGTGCATACATATATGTGTGTTGTGTGTGTGTATGTGTGTGGCCAGCAAGTGAGTGTATCATCATCATCTGCACATCATACACAGCGATGGCCACGTGCGGCTTGGCTTGGTCAATGCCAGCCGGTTCGGCCTTGTGTCGTCTGTGTGAAAATTGTGTCAATTGCAGTTGCCCACTGGTCTGTCCCCCGTCCCCCCTCTGTCTGTCTGACCAAACCAAACGAAACCTGCACACCCCCATTAGCCGAAACCACCCACGCCCCTGGCTTGACAGTGTCAACAACATGCGCAGGTCGCGCAAAAATGTTGCACGCATTTTGATGGCCAACACAAAACAAACAAAATGCCACCAAAAAAAAAAAACAAGAAAAAAAAAACAAACAAATAATAATTTATATAACAAAAAGCGCCAAAAAAAACCCAAGCCCCAAATAAATGTCTGCATTTTCAGTTTCAATGTCATGTGAGCTGCAGGACATTCACCTAAATCCTGTTTTTTCTATCTAGCGATTAAAAATGTGGCTTTTTTTTGAGGCTAAAAATAAATAAATATTTTAGGTTAATGAGGAATAGAAAAATTCTTACTTTAGTTGGGTTTTTTTATAGTCAAAATATAAAATATTAAAAAAAATTTTAACTTTAAAAATCTTTTTTTTTCGTATTATTTTATTCAAAATACACTAAGTGGACTCAAAGCACTTAAAAAAAATTTTTTTTATATTATTTAAAATTCAAAAATTACTGGAAATTTATGTAATAAAAATTATAATTCTCTAAATTGTTTTTTTTTTTTTGCTTAAGTGTTCTATTTAAATGTCACGCCATTTGCCACTTTTTGGTTAATAATTTTTTGTGAATACTTGTAGCTATAAATTTAAATCTTTCAAGCAGTTAAATTACAAAAAAATAATGCACTTTAATTTAAAATATAAATCAAGACTCTAGCATACTTTTTGTGGAAGCAATCAGCTATAGAACACACATTATATCGATTAAATTTCATATTTTGCCATTAAAAAAAAATACAACACAAATTTTAAAAATTGTCAAATTTTCAACTTGAGTTTTTGCAACAGCAATATGCAACACTTTTGTGGCCAATTTGTGGCATATTTGCGACTTTTTGGTCGAATCACACAATATGTGCATAGAACTCTTGCCATTCCAAAAACATTTCTGTGTATCAACATAACTGTTGTCAGTTGCAGCTACATAGCTACCGCTGTACCATACCGCCTCTGCACCCTCTGCTCTTCGTATTCCCCTGACCATGCAATTGTTTGCCAAGACGTTGCAACTTGTCAGCGTGTGTGTGTTTATCTGAGTGTTGCAAGTTCTAAAGGGCAACTCATTTGGTGGCTTCTGGTTCCGGCAGTGCCGTGGTTGTTGCTGCCACACAGCTGTCTACAACAGCAGCAGCAGCAACGGCAACTGCAACAGCTGTGTTTTGAGGCAAGTTTATACGCTTTGATATCAAATCAAAACCTGAGTAAAAAACTGCCAGATATGCTGCTTTCAGTCTATGTCCAGAGTATGTTTTTGAACTTGTGTAAAACAATATTGTAAGCTTGAAATTTTATTAATATTCTCAATTTAAATCTACTTTTAAACCAAACTGCATTAAGAAGTTTTAAAACAAAGAAAATCCTAATTGAAAGCAATAAAAATTCAAGTTAATTAAAAAAAAAATTGTCAACACTCTCTTGAAATATTAAAAAAATCTAAATAAAAACGAAAACTAAAATAAAACAGATTCTAAATAAAATGTTTGGCAAATTTTAAATAAACTTGAAATATACTTTATGGCCTAAGAGATGCTTTCTTCTATCTTTGCACTAATTTATTATATTCTTATGTTTATTTTTAAAGGCACATTTTAATATTTTTTATTATTAATATATTTGCTAAATATATGACGATTTCAAATTAATTTACTGAGCAAACCTGATCAGGTTTCACATCTTATTAGAATTTCATATTTCTACTTGCTTTGTAGTTGAACAAAAAGTACAAAATTTCTCTAGCACATTGAAGTGTTTGACAAAGAACCAATATGCTCTGTCAGTGTTGGTATAGACTGAAAATTTTTTAAACTGAAAACGCCTTTGACCTTCAGCATAAATCAAATCAAAATCGATGCTCCCACGCAGAGTTTTGCCTGTTAATGCGGTTGATCAGCGAAACAATACAAAAAAAAAAAAATTAAAATAAAGAAAAAAAATAAGCGAGACAAGCGCTTAATTTAATTTCCTTCCAGCGCACACACAAATATATATATACATATATATATACAGAATCGGGGCCACAATTTGTATTTTTTTTTTTTGTGAAATTCGATCGAAAGAATTATGTTGAAAGCGTACAACAACAACAAAAGGCAACGAATCAGTCAAAGCGTATTTTTTTTTTTTTTGCATATCGGCAACAGGAAATCCATGTTTATGCTTAAATTAATAATAAAAGAGCAAAATATAAAAAATCTAAAATATATATATATATATATATATATATATATATATATGTGTGTGTGTTTGAGTTGGTTTTTGGCTATTGGCATATCAATGAAATGAAATGAGAAATTGAAATGTAAAGCAACTGATGCTGCTGCCGTCTGCTGCTGCCCTCTGTTAGCGTCGCAGTCAACGTCTTTGGCAAATGTTGGGGCAATATTATGCGGGGCATGCGACGACGCATTAATACAATAAATTATATTATGGCTCTTCCTGTTTGCCCCGATAAACGAAACGAGGCAAATGCGACAGAGCCACAGAAATTGAATTGAACGTATTTGTGGGAATGGGGGCGGGCATGGATCAACGAGGGGGTTAGCGGGGGCGCTGGAGAGGGCTGGAGTAGGGGCCATTGCCATAATGAAGTCGATGATGATAATAATGCGTCGTTGTCGTCTTTGTCGTTGTTGTTGTTATTATTATTATTATTGTTGTTGTTGTTGTTGTTATTGCAGATCTTGTGCGTCTGATTTGTGCAAATAATTGAAATTTGCATATAATGAATGCAGGCAGTGCGGGGGCGTTGCTCAAGCAAGAAACTATAAAATATATATTCAACACAGCTAAGCGACTTATAGTATACCCTGTAGAAAAATCAAACTTTCTATAAAACCTCGAAACTGACTAACAAAGTCTCCTAACAAACAAAGATCACAAAAAATCGTAGCTATAAATGTAAATGCAAATAAAATTTTTTTTTTAATATTTAAATAATTCCTATAATATAAATAAAATCTAATCAAAATTTAATAATTATTATTTAGTTTATTGGTAAAATCTTAGATATACTAATTTGGAACTAAAAAATCAGGCTGCAGTATAAACTTTTGTTTTTCATTTTTATTAAAAAAAAATTAATTTAAACACTTATTTTTGATAAAAAAAATTGCTATTGAAATAATAATTAAGTTTTAATTTTTTGCTTAACATTCATATTTTTTAAACATATTTTTTATTTTCATTATATAAGTTAAGAATCCTTAAATAATGACTCAAAAAATCACATGTTTTATACAATTTACAAATTATTGAGCCAAATATCGTGAACGTTTTGAAATATTGATAATACACTAAGCGATTCTAAAGATATTTATTTTATATTTTGATTATCATTTTTTTTTTATTTAATAAAAAAATATAAGTTAAACCAAGTTTATTCTTAAATAAAAATTGAGCTTTTATTTTTTATTTAATTATATTTTATTTTATTTTATTTTATATATTATTTTTTGATAGAAAAATAAGAATGATTTTAAAATTAGGAATAATTTTTGAATTTTTGGATAAAAATCAACAAACAATTTTGATAAAAATCAATAAAACAATTTAGATTTTTTGATCAAAAAATAATTTGCATTTTTTAATATTTATCAAAAACTTTCAAAATTATTTTTAATATCTAACAAAAATAATAAAAACAAACAAAAAATTATAAATAAATAATAATTAAAGCTCAATTTTTATTAACGAATCATAACAAAATTTATTTTTAAATGTTTCGATAAAAATCAACAAACAATTTTGATTTTATAATTTTCAACTAACAATTTTGATCAAAAATTTTAAAAATTATACTTTATTTTAATTTTATATATTATTTTATTTTATCTGATTTTATTTTATATTTATTTCTATCACAAAATAATTTTTAAATTTTAAAAATTAAATCAAAATTGTTTGTTGAATTTTATTTCAAAAAATGTATGCGGCTACGATACTTGGTAAATGATTCTTTTATTTTTATCTAAGTTGACATAGTTTAGAGGTTTAATAAATATACTTCAAAATAATCTTGAATATTTATATAATATAATAAATATAAATATTATCAAATAGTGCAAATTTTTTTCTACAATATAACATTTGCGAATTTATTTTTTTTAATGTGAAAAAAAGTTCAGATATTTGGCTAATTGGCAAGTTGTGGACTTAAGTCTGGTTAGGATATTGTTGAGTCTATCTAAATTGATATAGAAGTATAGAAATTTAATCAAATTGCGGAATAAGGCTCTAAATTTAGCTGTCTTAGATATAATAATTAATTATAATAAGACACAAAATTTAGCTTAAATTCAGCTTAAAACTAATGCAAAGAATTAACTGCAAGCCACATATACTCTGTTTGCCTTATGCCAATTGGGTATACTGAAAGATGGTGTGTGTGTGCGTGTGTGTGTTGCACAGTAGCTGCAATCAGAGTTGCACAGAAAGGTAGCTGCTGTGTCTATTGTAAACTGGCACATAAATTACATTTAAGGCGACGCTTATGAAGCCAAAAAAAAAAATAAAAATATAAAAAAAAATAAAAATAAAAAAAAAGCCAAGTTAAAAGCGTTAAATTCATTCACAAATAAAATGAAATGGAAGAGGAAGAATATTGCAGGAACAAAATAAGAAAATAATCAACTTTATTTTTATTTTTTTTTATTATTTTTTGTTGTTGTTGCAGCAGCCTTGAAGTCTGATGATCTTGATCATCAGCAGCAGCAGCAGCAACAGCAACAACATATTGTGCATATTATCATATATGAACATAATCATCATAATCATAAACATCATAATGATGTTGCGCCTACTTTGTTGGCGTGGGCGTGTTGTATATGCTGCTGCTGCCTCATGTTGCCAAGGGCTGGACAATGTTGTTGTTGTTGCCTTTGTTGCTGCTGCTAATGGCAGGCAGACGAGACAAGTTTTGACATATTTTTTGTTGTGCCTTCGCGTGTGTGTGTGTGTTGTATGTGCCGCATTGATGAGGACATGAATGAAACGCAAATGAATGAATGCACAGACAGGAACAGGCTCAACCAAAAAGGTGAATAAAGGAGCGGTATGTAGTGGGGGCAGGGACACATTTAATATGCCCGAAGACAGTCTCTAAAGAGACCCAAAAAAAAAAAAAAAAGACAGAGCTTTAGAGTAGTTTGCTTTGCCCAAATTTTAACCAAAAAAAAAAATAAAAAAATATAAAAAACTTACGATTTGTGTAGAAGGTAACCCAATTCTTTAAATTATGTGTTAAGTTTTCAAATTGTTGTAATTACCTGAAAAGAGACAAAATACAAGAGAATATTAATTAAGTGTAAAAAAAATGTCAGAAGTAAATTTATAAATGTTTAAAAAAGGCAAAGAATTATAATGATTTACTTTTAAGGGTTTATAAATCACAAATATCAGAAAAATATTTTTAAATGTTACAAAATGTTTATTATAATATATTAAAAACGCTAAACGATATTGTTAAATAAATAACTTACTTAAATTCAATAAATAAATATATTAATATTCAGAAGTCCTACATTTTAAATGATATTGTTTAATAAATAATTTATTTGAATTCAATAATATTTTTTCTGAATGCCTACACATTAAACGATATTGTTTAATAAATAAATTATTATATTTTAATAATTAAATATATTAATGTTCAGAATACCTATATAATAAACAATTTTAAAACAATTTTCTAAGCATCATTTATAAATTAAAGATTAAACAATAATATTATTTAGGAACAAATATATTATAAACTAATTAACTTGCTTAAAGTATAGAATATTTTAATGTAACGTTTTTAATTTAATTCAATTTAATTGAAAATCTAAAGAACTGATCAATTGGATTAATAAACTAAAGATTTCTATGGAAAAAATATCTAATTAAAAAACTTTTAATAAATTTCAATATATTTGGCAAATTTTATATACTATTTTTTATACCAATAAAGTTTTGTATTTTAATATAATAAATTGTTACAAAAAGTACTAAAATAATTTACCAAAAATCATAAATATGAGAATGAAAATAAACTGTATTTTAAAAATACTTAAAAATACCAAAACTTAAAAAACAAAACTCGCTTTGTAACTAAATTAAAACAATTCTAAAATACCTAAAAAAAAAATAAATTAAAAATTAAATAAATGTTAAAAAATAATGATAATGCTAAGAAATTATAAAAATTAAAAAAATGTTCAGAATTATGTTAATAATGTCAAAAGTACAGTTGTGCTGTTTTAATATAGTATACTCGTATATAAAATTATATAATATTCTGTATAAAGTAATAAAAACCTAGCTTTAAAATATAAATATATAAAATCTTGAAGTTAAACTAAAACTCAAACAACTTACAATGTTTAAATATTTGTATAAAAATTTTCAAAGTTCTGTTGGACAACGACTTAAGATCTTTTTCTTAGTTTCGGTAGCACGCCGGTATTTTCTGGTTTTATATATATATATATATAATTTTTTTTTTTTGATACGAGCACGGGACACGTCGGTAGCCGATTAAAACGCGTCAAATAGCAATTAACAACTGATGCAGATAATCAGTGTACAAAAAAATTCTGAACGCGAAAACTTCTACACACACACATACAGATGAACAACAAATACACACACACACACACACACATACACCAT
Source organism: Hirtodrosophila alboralis (assembly GCA_035043045.1). Classification (NCBI taxonomy): domain Eukaryota; kingdom Metazoa; phylum Arthropoda; class Insecta; order Diptera; family Drosophilidae; genus Hirtodrosophila; species Hirtodrosophila alboralis. Next base: position 275,951 of record JAWNNH010000522.1, on the reverse strand, counting down.
AATATATAAATGCCAGCAGCATTTGTGATAAACAACAAAATGGAATCAAATCTAAAGCTCCAAAAAAAAAAGAAGGAAAAAAAAAATAAATAAATATATATACTATACTAAATGTATACATATAATAGCAGAGCAGCTACTGTCTATGTGTGTGTGTGTAGATTTTAGTTAATACCATAGTGCTATACACAATAACAAAAGCAAGAGCAACCATTTTGTACAAATACATCATCATCATCATCATAATTATAAAATTAAATGCTTCTTTTTTTTCTCAAATTTTATCAATTTTATTTGTGACAGAAGCAGTGGAGGGCAGAAACAAGAAGTAAGACTTGAGTTAGATTTTTTTATTATTCTTTATTTTATTTTATTTTTTTTGTTGTATAATACTTGTCAGGTGTTTTGGAGAATCATAAATTTGATTTGTGAGCAACGCGACAAGGTTTAATTTTTTTTTTTTATATTTAGTACTGCATTTTGACTTGGTATGTGAGGCAATTTAACAATGTTTAAATATTGCTAAAGATACGTGAAGTATGTATATGTATGTATGTATATACACATTCGAATGTTTGATTAAGATATCGCCACAAAATAGCTGCCATATTTATATAGAGACGTAATCAAGTCAAGTCAACTGAAATGAAGTAAAGTCAAGAGACAACCAACCAAATAAACCAAAGCCCAGTGATTACTGTCTATTGGTTGGCCAAGTCAAGTAAGACGAAGACGACGACGACGACGACATTTCAACAGATACTTTAACAGATATACTGAATACTGAATACCTGATACTGTTAAGTATTGTATATAAAGATAAGATTTCTTATCTAACAATGATATATATATAAATATGAGTGCTTTGTGTTCAAACAAATAGGTGTATAAATAAACGGGACGAAACAGATAACAAATATACCTACTTATAAAAATGAAAGAAAGAAGATTTTTTTGTTGAAGAAGAAGAAGTGTAGAGAAGTCATAGTTAACATCTATAGACATATACACATGGATATATATATATAGATATAAAACTGCGTATATCAGTTAATCGCACAGTCACATAATTGTCATAAATTGTTTAGTTGTGTTGACTAAACACATGTTGAAAGATTTATATGCCATAAAATAACAAAAAATAAAAATACGCCTGTATAATCATATAATGATTTGTCAGAAATCGGCCAGCTAGGCTATATACATATATGGTTAGATAATCTTGTCAGTTAGTTAGTTATTAAATTTAAACCTTGAGCTACTTTGGAAATATATATACCAAAAGTCTATTTAAATAGAGTGCGTAGTTTATTGTGTAGAGATTGCAGATCAGTCAAATTGTTAAGTTAAATATGCTTTGAATAAATGAATGTACAGTCTTATATGATGGACAATTGTGTGTGACGACTTGTGTAGAGTTTGGAGACTAGTGTAGAGTTATTTAAAATGCATGTCAAATGTGGCATAGTTGAAAATTTAATTTAATTGTGAATACTTTTGGAGAGTTGCTAGTGGAAAGTTTTGTAGAGTTAATATTGGCTTGTAAAAAGTTGTTTTAGCATTAAATAGACATCTGCAAAATAAAAACATTGAGTGGAGACTAGTGGAGACTTGTGGAGACTAGTGGAGAGTTACTAAAAATTTATTTCAAATACAGTTTGCTACAAAAAACACAGCATTTGGTATTTTTTAATGGAGATTAGCAAGTGGAGAGTTTGTAAAATGAACTGCAGCTTATAATAAATTGATGTAGCATGAAATAGGCGACTAAAAGCATTTAAACATTGAGTGGAGACTAGTGGAGACTTGTGGAGACTAGTGGAGACTTGTGGAGACTAGTGGAGACTTGTGGAGAATTAATAAAATAAGAGAAGAAACTCATAAAAACATCAACTGAAACATTATAATGCTAACTGACAAAGTGTAGAGTTTCTACAAATCAACTAAAATTAGTATTAAAGACTTAGACCCTATAAAATGAGCACATAAATTGCGAGTGGAGTTTGCCTTGAATATACAAACGCTCTGAGCACATAAATGAAACTTTAAACCAATACGAAGTGACATCTCTCAATAAAATCACACACACACAAACATACAAATTTACAAGGATACGGAAGCAGGATTCGGGTTCGGGTGCCACAGGCTCGGGCAATGGCCAGCGCCCAATACAAAAAAAAAAAACCAGAAGCAAAACCGAAGTGTAAATATAAAAAAAAAAATATAAAGGAAGACAAGAAATATAGTATATATATACATATATCTATACACACAATATATATTGAGCGCACGTTTATATAATAGCATGTGTATAGATACATGTGCACGTATATAAATATGTACATATATATATAGGAATGTATATGTATATAAAGCAAAATCCCTACAATAAAACGGGGCGGAGCACAAGTGGTAGAAAAAAAAATCAGTAAAATAAGCAGGAAAAAAAAAACACGAAGCGAGCAATGAAAAGCAAAAGAAAAATCTGCCAAGTGAAAAGAAATTGGAATCGCAGTTAGCAGCAAGCAGCAGGGAGAGGGGGCGAACGGAATGTAAGAAGGAAGCAGAAGCAGCAGCAGCAGCAGCAAATCCTGATGCTCTATCTCTCGATGTGTGTGTGTGTGTGTGAGCACTTGAATAAAATCGAATAAGCATAAAAACGCATGATGTGTGCGTGTGTGTGTGTGTGCTGCTCTCTGCTGCCAGTACATAAGCTAAAGCTTTCTTTGTGTGTGTGTGTATACACACATGTCTGCTCTAAGCTGTGCCTGGGCTTTGGCTCTTGCCTGGCACAGCTTCTGGCTTTGGGTTGGCTGCCGCCTTCGGAACGCATATTCAATAATGACATAAATAACATGAGACACACACATACACACACACATGCAGACAGTGAGCCCCCTGAGTGCCCTGCTTAGCACCTAAAAGCATGCTACTATTTGTGTATGTGTGTGTGTGCACTTGATTACATTTGATTCTTGCCTTGGCGTTTTTTTTTTTGCTTTCTCGCATTTTTCCAAGTGTATTTTTTTTGCGCCCTATTCAATGTATATGCATGTAATATATATTGACATTCCCCCTGCCCACTGCCATAACCTGGCTTTAGTAGTAGTACTCAACGCTGGTTGGGCGCACAAAACTTGTCAACCTTTCGCCCCCCCACCCCCTCTGGCAGCCACGACCGCCCTTCAATTCAATGCCCCCAAAAACGCAAGCAAAAAAAAAAGGAAAAAAAAGTAACAACAACAACAAGGAAGGGCGCGCTGAGAGCATAAGTGAGCGAGCGTAAGTGAGCTTGAGTGTGAAACAGCGAGCGAGAGAGAGAGTGAGAGAGCGAGGGCACACGACACGACACGATAGAAAACGCACGAAGCGACGCCACGGCCCTATGGCTTTGTTGTTGGGTGCTGTGACGCTGACGTTGGCGCTGGCGCTGCCGTTGATGGCTTCCCAATCGAAATCGATGTTGGTATGTATTACGTCTCTTCTTGTTTGTTGTTGTTGTTGTTTTACTTTTTTCTGCTTTTTTTTTTTGGCAACCACCCGTTAAAAAAAGCTCTCTCAAACTCACACACACACACCCGCTCTCACACTCGCTCGCTCTCTTCCCAAGCAAAAAACAAAAAAAAAATGCTCCTTTGGGCAGCTTTAAGACAAGGCGACGCTTTAAGGCGCTGCTGCTGCTGCTGACGCTGACGTTGCTCTCAGTGGCTGCTGCTGCATTGAGCCGAGTGAAAGTGGCGCTGGCGTTTTTATGGCTGTCTGGCTGCTGCTCACATTTTTATACACAAAAAAAAAAATAAATACAAATAAAAATTGAATATATGTATGTATGTATGTGTTTGCGCTCTGGCAGGCAGAACAGGACAACAAACTGCGCGCCCAGAGAGCGCGACAATAAAAAAAAAACAGAAAAGAAATGTACAACTACAACAAAAGAAAGCAAGGCGCCACACACACACACAAACATACATACATACATCAAATTGGATTGGATTGGTTTTGGGTTTGGTATTTTTGTATATTTTTTTTTTTTGGTTGGGGCGTCGATGATTATTGGGCGCTTCTTTCTCCCTTGGCTGACTTCGCTGCTCGCTATTCTGCCCGCTGCTCTGCCTGCTGCTTTGAACGCTGCTTTGCCCACCGCTCTGCCTGCTGCTTTGCCCGTTACTCTGCCCGCTGCTCAGCCCGCTACGCTGCCCGCTGTTCTGCCCACTGCTCAGCCCACTGCTCTGCCCGCTGCTCTGCCTGCTGCTCTTCCCTTTTGCCTTTTACGCTGCTTCATTTAACATATTGGCAGCCATTGGGCGCACAATATCAGGTGACTTGTTGTTGTTGTTGTTTTTTCTTTTTTTCTTTGCTTCTTTTTGGTTTTTTGTTTTTGTTCTCAGCACATAAAAATTGAGCGTCAATTGAATTCGATTGGGCGAAAAAAGCGACGCACGACTGAGCGCAGCTCACACTGTGTGTGTGCGTGTGTGTGTGTGTGTGTGTGTAGGGAGGCAGCCAATATGCGTTATATAAAAATAAAAATAAATATAAAAAAAAAATACGTCTAAAGGAAATGCTGTACATAAGCCCTCACATACATACATATATGGATTGCTTTCAATATTATTATTGGCAACGCCTTTGCTACCCCGTCACCCACTACCCTCCCCCCCCCACACACACACACGCCCTATGTACAAGCAAACACGCACTTGTATTGGTTTTATTGAAACTCGACTTGCGATTGGTTTTACGGCCTCGTTATATGTACACACACATACATACATAGTTGTGTGTATGTGTGTGTGTGTGTGCACACGCACCCAACTTGAATAGCTTAGCTGCAGGACTTGCCAGAGTCCTGTAATCAATTGCAATACGTTTTTAATACATTTAATTAAACCGTAATAACATTAATTAATAACAAAAAAAATAAATAAAAAATTATTAATAAAAATGGAGCAATGTAAAATGTACGATAATAATAATACTGTATTAATGTATTAATATTAATGTAATTATTATGTTTTTAATTCTTAGCAAAATTGTCGAATTTATTTTTAATTTTTAAATTTTTATATGTTTCTTCAGTTTTCTTTTATATTTTTAAATGGAAATAATTTATTATTATTATTTATTAATATTATATATTATTATTATTATATTGTTATATATTTTCATTTATTTGTAATGAAATTTTTTTAATTTTATTCTTATCAAAATTGTCGAATTTATTTTTTATGTTTTATATTTTTCTTCAGTTTTCTTTTATATTTCTATATACAAATATTTTATTATTATTATTATTTATTAATATTATATATTAATATCATTATTATATTATTATATATTTAATATAATGCCAATTGTTAGCAAAATAATCGAATTTTTTATTATATTTAAATTCCTTTTTATATTAAATTTTTTATTAAATTAAAAATTTTTTGCTTTAAATCATTTTTATTTTCATATATTTAATAATTGATATAATTAAATATTTTTTTTATGTATTGCTAATTGCTAGCAATATTCTGGAAAAAATTGTTTTAATTTATTTTTGTTTTTTTTTTTATTATTTTAATTCTTGCGCCAAAGCAACAAGTAAAACTTATTAAACTAAGGCAACAGAGATTAATTTGTATTTTTATTTATTTATTTTTTTAATATATATATGTAATTTACATTAATATTTATTTTTTTTTTTTGAGTGAATTTTTGTTTATTGTATTGCTAATTTATAAATTTAATTTATTTTGTTTATATACAGAAAATATGTAAAAATATTATTTAAAATATTTTGAATCAAAAAAAAACTATTTATAAAATATAAAAAGACATTTTTTAGTTAAAAAAAAAATGCATAAAATATAAAATAAAATTATTGAAATCAAGAAAAAATACAATTTACATTAAATATAATATTTAAAAAAAAAACTGCAGCTAAAGTATTATATTAATTAGAATACAAAGGCGTAAATAATAAAATTTATATAAAATATTAAAAAAATATATATTCTTCATATACATAAATAAATATAAATAAATAAATGTAAAAAATATATATATTAAATAATTTGTTAAAAATTTGACAAGGCATAAATATTGTTAAATATGCAAAAAAAAAAAAAAACGATTATATTAAAATAAATATATTTAAAAATAAAAAAAAAATAATGCCTTGTAAATTATGCAAAAATAAATTGTTTATATCGGGAAATAAATAAGAAATTTAAAAAATTGTTAAAATATTTTTTGAACTTATCGATAATTATTTATAATTTTTTGAAAAAATAAAAATCGTTTTTTATTATAAAAACATATAAATATATTTACATATGTATGTATATATGTATTTTTATATATAAACATGTGTCCATTGGTGCCAACCGCAATCAACACGCCCTCCAACCTCCCTCCCCCCTGTCAAACAGCTCCACCCCACCCTTTAGGCGATCGACAAGTTTACCGTTTTGTTCGTTCTAACGGTCGGTCGGGCATTAGGAGGGTGGGGTGGGGTGGGGTAGCTGCATGTCAATAATCAACGGGGCCCAAAAAGCTGCCAATGTATGGCATATACACACACACACACATGAACACACACATTCGCATACATGCATGCACGAGGCGAACGAATCAGCCAGCACAAGTGGACGTGTGTGTGTGTGCGTGTGTATGTGTGCGCCAGTCAATAACATCCAATCAGGTTTGTTAAAAATCTATCTATATATGATGTTCATGATGACGGCGACGCAGTCGATGTCCGCACACACACACACACACACACACATGCACGCTAAAAGAGAGAGAGCGTCGTTGAACAACGACGACCCCGTCGCCAAAGAACGGACTCGCAGCTCAGCTCAGCTTCGAGCATAGAGTGCAAGGGAACTGTCGAACCTGCTGCAGCGCTGCTGCTGCTGCTACTGCTGCTGTTGCTGCTGCTACTGCTACCCTGCCGCGCGCGCCATGCTCCGCCTTCGCCCTGGCCCGCGCCCGTCTATATCATTCTGGTTCCACGTATCGAACATACATTGAACGCACACACACACACACACACAGCGAGACGTATGTGTCTTATCAGCTGCAGCAAAAGCAGTGGCGGCCGCACTCTCTCACTCTCTCTAGCTCTCTGTTTGGGCATACACAAACACACACACACACAACTCAACTGCTTGCTGTGTGTGAGAGCGCCGCAATGCTGAGCTTGTTCGCTCGCTTGCTCATCGTCGTCGCTCATCGAGGCGCACTCACACTCACGCTCGCTCTCTCTCTCTCTGTCTCACCAACACACACTGCGTATTTCACTCAATGGCCTGTGCCGTATTGAGCGATATTTTCGAGTGCTTTTGCAGCCACTAAAATATTATTTTATTTCTTCTTTTTTGCTTTTGGTGCTGCTGTTGTTGTTGTTGTTGCTGGTTGCAGTTTCTTTGGCCAGCTGCAATGTGAGCGAGGCAGAGCGAGAGCGCCGCGATTGCACTGCTTGGCAGAGCGTATTTGAGTTTGATTTTTATTTTTTGCTATTTATTTTATTTTCTTTTTTTACTTTGACTTGTTGTTGTTGCTGATTGATTTTCCATAATGTGAGCGAGCGAGCGAGCGCCCAGAATTCAGCCAGGCCCCAAAAGCACGCCGCTCTCCCTATATATATGTGTGTATGTGTGTGTATCGAACGCACAGCCAATAGCAAAATTTCCAATTGCGTGCGATTTTCCAATCAAAATGGCACAGAAGCAAAAAATAAAACAACAACAACAAAAAAATGAAACAACACAAACGACAGCTGCGTCGACGTCGCTGTCAACGCTGGCAGCAGCAGCAGCAACGTAAAGGGGCGTACAAGCTGACATATGTATGTGTGTGAGGGATGCTTACTCGCACACACACAGACACATATGCGAACATATAAAAAAAGGAAAAAGGAAAAAAATATAACGGCAAACTCCAACTTTGCGTCCCAACACTCAAAAACGAATCGATGCGCACCGAACGTCGAACGAGCGAGCGACCAATCTACCCAACCACCCGCCCCCCCCTGGACCAGCTAGCGCACCGCTTGAGCCATAGAACCTCTCCTAGAGCCGAACTGAAGCTAAAGTTGTGCAGCGACGGGGGGAAGGCGATAGGTGGGAGGGGGGCGTGGGGCGGTTAGGTAGTCCGAGCGCAGCAAATGCCGGCGCCTTGTGCGCATCTCTGACATATTTCCAATATCATTGGTCGATAAATACCGAAGCAAACGAATCGAAACGAAACGAAACGTGGAGCATATAGAAACCTACACACACACACACACACACATACACGCGCGCACATGCACGCACACATATAGGCAAGGACATTGGGGCGCGTCAGTAAAAAAAAAGGAAGAAGAAGGGAAACAAAATACATACATATATTGCAAAGGAATTGCACCAAAAATAAAAAAATAAAAAAATAAAAATAGACAAAACTATGAGAACTTCAGCAGAACTTGATATATAGATAAATCTATATATATATATACTATATAACAATATATATATATATATCTATTCATGTATATCTATCTATATATATGAGCGTATTAGTAACAGAGTGTGTGTGTGAATAATTTCTTTTTCTATTTATTAAAGTTTAGTTTGAAAAATTCAATTGCATTTAAATATTGCTAAGCTGACTGTCAAATACTCTAGCTGTAAGCCCTCAACAAAATGGGTGTGGCTTTGAAAATATGTTATAAAAACTATTATATAATAATTTAAAATTTTTTGTAGATATATTTATATAAAAAATTTGTTTTAAAAATTTGTTTAAAAAATTTGCCTTTTTTTTCTAGCTTTTTCACATTTAGGCGTGCGACTGTCACGTAACGCCACAATGGAAATGTCCATATAAATTTGTATGATTTATATATTGTATTAATTTTTAAAATTAAATTTATTTTAAATAAACACAAATTTAATTTAAAGACTTGAATATATGTAAATAAACCTACTTATTAAATTTAATAGAATTTGCCATTAAAGTTCGAAGAAGATTAAAATTTAGATAACTAAAAACAAATTAATTTAATTTTCAAAAATATTTTTTTTCAAGTAAAAACCTAAGAAAGAACATTCAAAAAAAAAGTACAAATAAAAGTATTAAATAAAAATTGAGCTTATGTTAACTATAAATTAAATAAAAAAATAAAAAAAGATCTATAATAAAATTTCAGTCTGAACGCAAACTATTAAAAATAAATAAATAAATTTAAAAAAACTAGTCTTATATATAAATATTAAACATTAACTTTTTTAAAGAACCCTTAATAGGATTTTCTTTATTTTTTTTAAATTACTTTAAAAGCTTTTTAATTCTTCAATAAGAAAACATTTTTTTTATTAATTTTTAAGGAAATTGTATTTTAATTTTTCAATTTTGAATCTTCAGCAAATTAGAGGTAGTTTAAATTTTAATTCAAATTCAGGTTCTTTAAGTTTTATATATTAATATACATTAATATTTTTCCAATTTTAATCTTTAACAAATCCAAGATATATTAATTTATAAACAAAATTTAGCTTTATTAAATTTTATATTATTTTATTTTTCCAATTGGATAATTGAATTGAAGAAGATGAATAACTTTAAACAAAGTAAAGGCAAATAAATTGTTAAATTAAATCAAGATTCTTTTAGTTAATATAGTTTTTTCATTTTTTCAATTTTATTTTTCAATTAATTAAAATCAAAATCTAGCTTATTTAAGTTTAGTATTTATTATATTATTATATTTTTCCAATTTTATTCTTTAACAAATTTAAATATTTTTCCCAATTTATTTCATTTTAACTAATAATTTCATCTAATAAAATATATATTAAATATTAAACATAATTCGGCTTCTTTAAGTTTTTTTTTTTAATAAATTTAAAGAAAAAACTGTAGTATTTAAATGTTTTATGGAGCTGACAGTTTTGTTAAAACATTATTTTCAATTTTTTTTCCCATTAGTTTAACTGAATAATTTTGATTAAATTAAATGAAATTTGTTATTGTTTTTGCTTTAATTCTTAAGTGTGATTTTAAGTCGTTTCAAGTTCTATAAGATATAGTTTTATAGTAAAATCTATCACAATTTATAGCTAGAAATTCAAAAAGAAATTTATTGAAATAGGAGACAATAAAACTATATATGTCTTGGGCAGTAAAACTGATTGAATGATATATATTTAATATATAAAATAAATTTAGTTAAAAATCAAAAAAGAAGAAGAAGCAGCAGTAACTGTCAATACAAGGCCCCCTAAAAAAAAAATGAAGATAAAGCTTGACTCTTAGGGTTTTTTTTTTCAGGATAACTTGTTCGGTTAGGGGTGACAGGGGGGGGGGGGGTTGGCTTACAAGCTACTAGTCGACGGTGTCGACGCACTCAGAGCGTCAAATGTGTGTGTGTGTGTGTTAGCCCCCCCCCTTGCTCCTATACTTGGGCTGCCTGTTTAATGCCGAGCATGATTGTAACTTCGTCGTCGTAATAACGAGCCAAAGTCTGTGGCAGGACGAAGGATGACGACGACGACGACGACAATGTCCTTTCACATTTGTCGTTTTGGCCGAGACGATGGCAGCAGCAGCAGCAGCAGCAGCTTTATGCACCCTACTGTAGCCACCCGTAACCCACCAACCCCTGAGCTACCCTACCCGGTCTGTGTCCTCTGCTCTATCTCGCGCCGAGCTGAGCCGAACATTGGGGGCGACACACGGCGGGACACACGCTGTCTAGTGCTGTGTTGCCAAGGGTTTAGGGGTTGACGGGGGGAGGGGCGGTAGGGCCGGTAGGGCTTGTGTCTGCGACGCTGTCTGCCGCCCCCCCCCATCAGCCCGGAATACCCAAACTGCTGCCAATTTTTATATGCGCTCCCTATTTTTATCCGAGAGACGTTCGGGATTTTTTTTTTTTTTTTTTTTTGCATATTTCTTTGCCTGGTGCTCCCTGTCCCCCCCTTTGGACACCCTATTCATTTGCTGGCCCTATCTATGTTTGCCCATTCAGCTGCTGCTTTATTTTATTTCATCTTCACTTTCGGGTTTTTCGTCTCCTGTTTTATATATATATATATATATCTTTTTTTTTATATTTTTTTTTATTTTTTTTTTTTATATATATATTTTTTATGACCGGCTGCTGTTTCTTTCTGACGCTCGTCGAATGTGTATAGATTTTCTGTTCGTTTTTGTATAGGTTGTAGAGGGGGGTAGGTGTATGTGTGTGTGTGTGTGTGTGTGTGTGTGTGTGTGTGTGTGGGAGTAGCTGGGAGGAGCGTGTGGCAAAGCCTGTAGGGTGGCACTCGGGTTCAGTTTCAGCTTTTTGGGCAGTAGGAGGAGCCGTATATTTCGGTTCAAGGATATTTCTCGATATGTGTAAAAAAAAATGCAAAAAAAAAAAAAATTATATATATATAGCATATATATGTATATATATACACATATATATATAAATACCCAAGCGAAATGAAGAAGTGAAAGAAAAGACAGGAAAAATGGTGAAAAGCTCTCAAGAGCTTGGTGGTTGCTGGAGGGCGGGGCGGGGGTAGGGCGGCCAAAAGAGGAGTTGGAGCTGCTTGGGGAAGCTTTGAATTGCGCTGTGTGTGTGTGGGGCTAGGGAACTTTATTGGGTAGAGGAGGGTAGTAGAGTAGGGGGGACTGTTGCCTGTTCTTGATTGCGCGCGTTAGCAGAAATGAAAATCGAGCAGCAAATAAAAACAACAAAAAAAATAAAAGAAATATAAAAAAAAAACATTGGCAAAAGTCGCGGCATATAAGAAAAATTTATTTCTTTTTGGAACGCGCAGGATTTCTCTAGCAATTGTACATAGAAGAAGAACAGGCGCAGCATATATATATGTCGGAATATATATATATATATATATATATATATATATATGAATTGTGCTATGTGTATAGAATACCCACTAGCAATAAATTGCATTTTTATATTTCTTTGTAATTTTTTTTATTCCATTTTATTGTAGCATATAGCTAGCTGCCTCTTTGATTCTCCTCAACATTTTCTAGCTGTGTTCAACTGTGAAATGAAATATCTTTTAGTTAGACAATACAACTCAAAGTTCCTCAATCAAGCTTAATAAATAATATAATATATAACAAAGCTATATATATATGAAATTCAGCTACATTTAATCAAATAAAATATGTTTTCTTAATAGTTGAGTTGGTTTCTTTTTTGTGTATTTACACAGAGAAAAATGTATGCAGAAATTGTGCATAATTAGAAATAATATTAAACAATGAATAGCTAATTAATTGATATATATTTATTACCTATATAAATCTATATAAATGCATGATTTTCTGTCTAAAAAATATTTTCAATTATGTTGTAATTTTATTAGTGTTTTTTCTAGAACAAACTTTAAAAATTTATTTAAAATAAAATAAAAAAAATATTTATTTTATTTTAAATTCATTTTTTTTTGAGATTTTATTTCTTACTTTATAAAAAAAGATAAAATATTTTCAAAATTGCACTTAAGTCATATATTAACTGATCAATTTAAATAGAGAAAAGCCAAAATATTCTATATAATTTGTTCTTTTTTAAGAGTGTAGTAAAAATACTAAATATTTTCAGCTGTGTAGTAATTATATTTATTTATTTCTTAAACAAACTTCACAATTTAATGAAATATATAAATAAATAAATTTTAGAGAATTATTTTTGTTTCAATTTTATTCCTAACAATAAAAAACAAAAAATATAAATTTTTTTTTAGAAATAAGTTCTACATGTAACTTGCATTAAATATTTTTTAACTGTGCAAATATATTCTTGTTTTTCAAGAATGAACTTTAAAATTTAATTTACAATAATAAAAAGAAATATTCATTTTATTTAAAAATATTTTTTTAGATTTTATTTCGAACTATTTAAGTTTTCGATGCAACTTGAATTAAATTATATTTAAATTATGTATTAAAATTGCCTTAAATGTGTATCATAAATTGCATTAAAGTCATATATTAAACTGATTAATTAAGACCGAAAAAAGCTAACGAATTCTATATAAAATAGTGCAATAATAATTATATTTTGAGAAATATTTAATCTATATAAAAAAAGTGCAATTTAATTTCTAATTTTATTTCAGTTATTTATCATTTTTTTGTTATGATCTTTTTATATATTTAATCAATTTCTGTAATGTTAATTTTAGTTTAAAATTAAACAAATATTATTGCTATATTTTAGGTATTAAAAAAATTTCTTTTTAAGAAAATGCTCCAACTAAAACATTTGTATTTAACAAACTTTATATTTATATATATATCCAGCATGTCTATACTAATTTTCAAATAACTGATCAATCAAGTTTAGCCAGAAGCGTATATTCTTTTGTCTATTTTATTTTATTTTATATATATATATATTTTCTTGGTTTTAGTGTTCATCTGTGATCTTAGCTAAACATCCGGTGTTTAACAATCAAACTACAAAGCTAAGTTGACTTAAATCATCAGTGTCTGTCTGTGGTCAGTTTGTTCAGATAATAATCATTAGTATGATCAATTGGCTAGCCAAAAAAAAAACCCTAACAATTTGAGATCTCAACACGGAGCGGGAGGTCGAGGGCAGAAAAAGTGTTGCGTTTAACTGGTAAATCAGTTGGGATAGTTAGCCTCAGAGCAGAGCGGACGTGGCGGCGGAAAGCCACTTAATTGAATTCGATTTGAACGCGACTTGAGTTGAACGCAAGTTTGGCATGTCAATGTAGAACAAACGGAAGTTCAAAATAAATTGAAAGCAATCCAAAGTCAGCTACAGATACAGATACAGAGAGACAAGAGCCAAATCAAAGCAATCAACGCGATGAAAACAAAAGCAACAGTCAGCTACAGCTACAGCTACAGCTACAGATACTTCTGTCTAAAGCTACAGATACATTTTTATAGTTGTTGTGTGTGGGTTGCCATCGTCGTCGTCGTCGTCGTCGCCGCTTCCTGTCTTCATCATAAAAAATCAAAGTAATAATGCGTGTACTTGCGTTTGCCACTTTATAGATTTATTAGGCAGCGAGAATTCCCTTACATGAGATTTTTATGCTCAACGGAAATTCAAATTAAAAATGCCATTCAATGGGGCTGGAGTTCTTCTTGAGTCGAGTTCGGTTTCGGTATATTGGGATTTTCAAAAAAAAAAAAAAATTAAAAATAAAAAACAAAACACATAAGGGCTGTGTCTGTGTCTCTCTCTTTGCTTTTAATTTGATTTCTTCAGTTCAGTTCAGTTTTAAATTTGCATAACGTCAAGAGATTTTCAGTGAAAAATAAAAATAACAAAATAACACAAAAAAAAAAAGAAGAAATAATCATAAAAAAAAACTGTACCAAATCGAAGTTTTGAAAAGATGCGCGGGCGTGCATATAAATCAAATTGTGGACTTAATGCAGAACAACAACAACAACAACACAATATGATATATGTGGCATCCATCCTACTACTCCTCCACAAAAAAGAAAAAAAAAACCTTCTCCTTCCTTCCGTCATCTTTCACAGTGTCGCCTCCACTTTGACTTCCTTTCTAGGGGTTGCTGCAACATTGCGCAGACGCAGCCGTCGCGTCGCTTAATTAAGGGCAACATTTTGTGGTTGTTGTTGTTGTTGTTGCTGTTGTTGTGACACGATCATCAACATGCAACTTCACACGCTGCGACTTCTATTTTTGGTGGCAACAACAGGGGAATTGGAATACCTTTAATGCGATGTCTTTTTTTTTTGTTTTTTTGGTAATTCGTTTTTTTGTTTCGGAAGAGGCATTTTTATGATACAGATACATTTATCTTTCGCAGTGTCAAAGGTCTTTGGTGTTTTGGAATGTCAGAAAGCAGCAAACGATTTAAATTGTCTTATCGATAACATGGCGATAACACATCGCTCACACATCGATAAATAAATCATAGTTTACATTGCTTCAACAGAAAAATGCAATATGCCTAAATATAACGATTTTTAGTTAACATTATCGAAAATAAATCGATATTGTATTGTTATTTGTATCGATTAAAATTAAAGGCATTTTTACATCGATTTCGTAGCTATTGGTTAAGTCGACTAAATCATTATTTTTAAATAAATCGATTTTTAGTTAACATAATCAAATGTTAATCGATATTTGTACCATACGAACTCAAAGTCTATTTTTATCGACTATCGATTAACTCACTTAAACTGTCTAAAGATAGGCTTGTTGTATCACTTCTATTAAATATCAATTAAAACATCATATAAGTTTTTATAAATCGACAAAAGTAAACAAAAGTAAAAATTATAATTTTTAAATAAATCGATTTTTAGTTAACATTATCGAAACTAAATCGATAGTCAATTGATATTTATATCATGTCAAATTAAAGACTTTTTTAATCGCCTCGCTAGCTATCGATTTTATGCGCTTAACTGCCCAAGGAATGACTTGAATAAATATCGATTGTAGAAATATAAAATTTTGATAAATCAATAAAAAGCAAACCTATAAAATATAACTACATTTATCGATAACTGCCTATACTTCGCTGATAAAATAAATAAAAAAAAAATTAATTAATTAATATAAATTAAATGTTTACTTACGCTTAGCTTTAAAATGTATTCTATGCACGGTAAATAAGAGACAGCTAACGTACCTGCAAATAGACAGAGACAAAGAATAAGAAAGAGAATAAATGTTAAAGTAAAATCAATGATTTAACAGTTATACATAGTATATATAGAACTATCTTCTTTAAAATTAAACATATGAAATATTTAAATTAAATTAAATATATTTAACTCTGCAACACTTATTAAAGTTAAATAAATGTTGAAAAAAAAACTTTTTCGTCGCATATTTTGTGGCCAACATTTTTGTTGGGCGAGTGCCGAGCTCGCGTTGGACACGTGTGTGTGTGCGGTGTGTGTGTGTGTGTGTGTGTGTTGGCATTTTTGTTGGTTAAAATTGCAAAATTGAAGCCAACAACAACAAGAGCAGCACAGCAAGATATTTTGAACCCTTTAAGCCCCCATGCAGCGCGCAAATATTCAAGGGTTAGTTTAAGTATTTAAGAATTTTAAAGTAGAATGTAGATGAATAAAAAAATACCCTGTAGATAGCTGTGTTATGCTAGAGCACAGCTTTTTTTAAATAAAAACAAGCAGTGCACTACAAACAGCTGAGGCAAACAGTGCACTTTGGTAAAATACTGCTTGAAACAATTAAATAAAGATTCTTGAATATTTTTAATTTTTTTTTAATTCTTTGTAATGAAATTTGTATGTTAGTTAAAGAGTGTTTAAAATGAAATACTAAAACTATAAAATTGTGTGCTAAAAAGCGATTGATTTGTTGAACTTGAACTGCTTTACGAAAATAAATGAATATAAAATAAACTAATAAATAATAGAACTTAATACTAGAAAATATTTTAATTTAAGCAGATAATATAGCATAAAATTCAAAAATTAAATTAAAAGTAAGTTTTGTTAATTAATTAATAAATTATAATTTTTTACGTTATAGAAATTTCAGGCTTTAAAAAATATCAAAAATATAATATTAATATTAAGATTTTCAGCTTTAAATAAATGCTGTAAAACAAGTAGCTATTTATATGCCTTTTTTATAGTTTAAATTCTGTAACCATTTGAATTAAATACAGGGTGTTTAAAGAGACAAATGCCGCTGGACTTTTGCAACAATTTCAATGCGATTATAAAGTGTGGCCAGGCAGCAGGGCGCTGGGGTTGAGTTTTGTGGATTGCGCCATGTCAAGTCAAGGCCTTGAAGTTGTTATTTTTGGCTTAAAGCTGGCCAACTGTTGCCCTCCCCTCAACACAGCAAACAGAAAGAAAACAAGCTAACACACAGACACACACAGAGAGAGAGAGAGAGAGACTGGTACACAGACTGTCAGCAGTCAGTGTGCGAAAATGTTCTAATTAAAGCCGGCAGTAAAAAGGCGGCGCATGGCCAAAGAATTGTGCCAAAAGGCAACAACGACGACGACGACGACGATGATGATGACGACGACGAAGCGTCGGCTATGGAAAAACTAACCTCAGACAACAAACAATCAGGAAAATTCTAAGCAGCAGCAGCAGCAGCTGCCTGAAAAGAAAACTAGCAAAGGAAATTAAATTTAAAGAAAAGCGGGCAAAAGCGACGTCAAGTTTTTGTGTAGCATAGCGTCAGGCGCACAAGCCCCAGCCAAGAAGTAAATTAAGCACAAACACACACACACACATAGACAGACAGACAAACCCTTATAGAACACCAACCTATCCCCCCTCTCTCTCTCCTCTGCCTTTTTGTTGGCAGCAGAAAGTAGCAAAAATTAGTAGCAAAAACTGCCTGCCAAAAAGTAGAGAACGTTGTTGTAGCACTAGCTAAAAAGGTCCTGTAAACACATATACACACACATACAGTTATGTATTAGTGCTGTTTGTGCCACATTTTAACATATTTTTAAGGCATTTTACTTGCTTGTCTTAAACTTAGCCAATGGCAGAGAGCAGCAGCAGCAGCGTCAAAAAAAAAAAAAAGGCAGTCAACAAAACGTGGCCCATGTCCTTGAGCTTCAAAAATGGCGACTGCTTTTGCTCGCTCTCTCGTTCTCTTGTGTGTGTGTGTGTGTGTGTGTGTGTGTGTGTGTGAGCCTACTAAAGCCTGGCTGACTGTGCGACTTTAACACAACAAGCAACAGTTTAAAACGCGCTGCTGGTAAAAAGCTAAAAACACTTTTCATAGCATACATTTTGGCTGCACAACTGTGTGGGTGTCGGTTTGTGTGTGTGGGTGTGTGTGTGTGTGTGTGTGTGTGTGTGCATAGTTTAAAGACTTAAACAACAGCTGTTGAGTGAGCAACACACACACACACACACACATACATACACTTTTAATTACGCACGTTTTGCGGCGGCGACAACAAAACAAAAATCACAGCAGCAACTTAGGCGCAGTCTCTCTCTCTCTCCCACGCTTGCTCTCTCTCTCTCTCTCTGTCTGTCTGTGTGTGTGTGTGTGTGTCTCAAAAAAGCCGCAAAACGCATGTGTTGCTGTTGCGTGTATGCTGCAACATGTCCTTGAAAGTTTTTGGCATAGTTTTTGGCAACAAAGCAGCAACAACATGAGCCAAAAATGTTAATGCGCCTATAACTCTGTCTGTCTTCCTGTCTAACTAGAAATGTGTATGTGTATGTGTGTGTGTGTGTGTGTATGTGTGTGTGTGTATGCAACAAAGGGTTAATGACATGTTTAAAAAGCTCTGCAATCTTAAAGACATTTTTTGAGCACACTTCAAGTCATCAAGAATTTATACTTTAAATTGCGTATTATATGCAAAGTAAAGAGGCGTCAAAGGCAGATGCCACGCCCCATTTTTTATAATGCAATAATGGAAATACAAACAATAAATATATATATATAAAAAAATATAAACTGATCTCTAACTTTAAATGACAGAAAGCTTTAAATTTGTTAGCAAACAAACATTTGCAGCTTGAAAAAATAAATATCGATAAAATGTACAAACGATAATTTGTAGCTACACCTCGCCAAAATATCGATATACGTAGCAGCTAATAAGATAGAACAATCATTAAAAATTCTTAATTAAATAGGGTTGTAGTCCTAGCTCCGGTAAATAATTTTTTTCCTCGCTATTTTCTTAGAATTTTGTAAAAATAATCAAATGTTTAGAGTTGTATTAATTTTACGGAATTCTTAGTACACCTGAATATAAAAAAAAAATGTTTGGCAAAAAAAATTATATAAAATCCGATATTATTGGTTAATAATTAATAAATTTATTTAATAATTTCCTATCCTTGTGCATTTATAGTTCTAGAAAATGTAACATAAAATCTGAATTTATTGGTTTATTAATTAATTGATTTATTTATTTATTAAATTCCTATAATAGTGCATTAAGAGTTCTAGGAAATTTAAAGGAATTGATGTAAAATCCGTTTATATTTTATTTTATTAATTAATAACTTAATTTATTTAATTATTTCCTATCTTAGTGCAATTTTAACTCTTGGCAAAAATGATATAGAATCTGATATAATTGGTTTATTAATTAATTTATTTATTTATTTATTGATTTCCTATCCAAGCGCTTTTGAATTTTTAGAAAATATTTATATAAAATCCGATATTATTGGTTTATTAATGAATTAATTTATTTCTTTAATAATTTCCTATTCTAGAGCAATTGTAGTTCCAGTAAAAAATGATATAGAATCCATAATTATTGGTTTATTAATTAAACAAATAATTTATTAAATGATTTTTTATCCTAGTGCACTTGTAATTAATAATTTAATTTTTTTTTAAATTACCAAGGCAATACTTATTTTATTTAAAATATTTTGATAAAATGATTGTCATAATATTATTTTTTAATCTATTTTATTTTTAAGTATCAAGCAATCTGGCAACGCTGTCAACAAATTAAACACTTGAACTATGCGTCCACTTGAAGTCTTTAATTTTATATTTACTTTTTACTGTTGTTGTTGTTGTTGTTGGCTACTTGTTGTACAACCACATACACTACACTACGCATTCCTGGTAACAGCCAAAAACAAGCAGCCCGGCCAGGCTTATCAACAGCCACCGATCTGGCTAAAAGAACGCGTCCGCATGATATGACAGAAATTATGACTTCATAATGGGATACGAGGCCATAAACTCATAAAAGGGAGAGATTGAGCAGGGTTGGGGGGGGGGGGGGGGGGGGGTCGACCCTTCCCAGTGAAATTCAATAGAAATTTGTGTGGCGATAACTAGCTAAAATCAAGCCAAAAACTATACACACACACACGCACATGCAGGCCAAAAATTGTAGGCAATTAAAAGTGCGCAAAAGTTTTACTGACATTATTTCATAATTAAAGCGTGTGGGGGGGTTTTGGTTGGGTTTTCAAGAGGGGTTGCATTATCAGTGCTTGCCAATTATGATTGGAGCACATTAGACATTTTGAAGAGGGGGCAAAGGGGGCACAAAAAGATTATTGTCTATAAGGAAGTGTGTGTGGGTCTCTTTGATAAATGCCTTGAATGTGTTTGATGGCCTATTAAACGTTTAATGACACTGCTTAACAGTTAGGAAATAAAGAATAAAACTTATTAGGGGTATGCAGTGATATGAAAAATATATTTTAATTATGTTTGCTAATTGAAGATAAAAAAATAAATCTAAATTTAGAGTAGGGACAAAAATTAGCTGAAAATTAGCTATGAATTTGTAAAAAAATTTAATAAATCAAATAAAATGATTTTTACAAGGCTTTCTAAATTTGTAAACGAATTTTTGACTTCTAGTACAATATAAAGGGAATATTAAAGCTAAAACTTCCTTATAAATTATAAAAAATATGCCAACATTTTAAAGAAAATTTCTAAGCCCAAACTTCAAATCTAAACACATGAAATTAACTTTTAAAAACTTGTCAATTCTAGAGTATTCATTTTTACAGCCATAGATATTAAATAAAGTACTTTTTGTATACCCAAAAATATAATATAAAATAATACTAGATAATGAAAAATTTTGATAATTAATAAAACTTGCCATTTATAATGCGCTGCGCATTGTTATAACATTGCATTGGCTAAAATTATAAATTTGATAGATATATATACACTTGTAATTCTTGCAAAAATTGTTGATTATTAAATTAACATAGACTATAGAATATATGTGTATATATTTTTATATCAAATGAAAAATATATTTGAAAATAAATGTGGCAATATTTTCCAGTTGGTTGCCAAGAAAACTTGTCGACAAGAACAATGCTTACAACAATAGATAGTTTAGATATTATGTATATAAATTAGCGTAAAATTAGTTATACGATATAGTATAAAGACAAGACAATATCTATATGTATTTTTTTTTTTTTTTTTTGGGGGGGATTAGTGGTTCCGAGACAATGGACGCCCCCACATTAAAAATACGTTTATGGTTGGCATATTTGCCAATAGGCAATCGAAATATATATATAAAAATATACTATATATATATATATATATTTAAAATAAAATAGATCCCCAGCAATTCGAATTGTGGTATGCTTATAAAATTTTATGACAACTTTGCGTTCTTTTGTGTTTGTCGCTCTCATGGCAGATTTTCAATAAATTTTGTATTTTCAGCTAACGAAAAAAATAAAATAAATGAAAATCAAAAGAAAAAAAACCAAAAAAAAAAATAAAAACCAAATTTATGTGGTAAAATTTATTTTCTTGGTCGATCGAAATATTGTGAAATCAAAAAAACAAATAAATTAAAAGCCACACAATATAAGTATACATAAATATATTTATATTATGTGTGCATGTGTGTGTTTGCAATGCGCTCTAGTTCCCAGCACAAGCGATTCGAATACAATGGGGTTTCCCCCCCTGCACACACACACACTTTTCCCCTGAATAACCAACAAAAACTATGCCAAATTGATACGAGACTGTTTAGAAGGCCAAAAAGCAAGAACTTGGTTTCAAATTCATTTTCATTTTCAAATTCAAATTCTATCGATGTGTGTTGGATATTTTTATCGAACTCTTGGGCTTGTATGTCGCACAAGTTCATTTTTTGTCAAATCACATGCACAAAATGCTATTCTATCTTGTATCTTTGTATCTGTATCTCACTCTCTGTTTATATATATGTATATATATAGGTATATACGTTTTATTTAGTACAATATAATACCTTTTAATTTAATATGCAGCTGACGTGCGCTCTATGAAGTGGCATTCAGCGATCGGGCAATCGAGCGATCGACCAATTCTTTTTCCCCTCTCTGCCCGCCTACAGCCCCCCTCCCCGCTGTCCTAGTGCTTCTTTTGTCTGTGGCTCTTTTGGGTTTTTTGTTTTTATTGTGTGTGTGTGTGTGTCGTTGTGTTCGAAAATAAAATAAAATAAATCGAAATGACAGATCATTAAAATTTACAACAACACCAAAAAAAAAAAGCAAAAGTCTGACAGACAGCAAAAGTTGTCGACATTATTTTGTGTCCGCCCGGCAGCCCCCCAGCTCCCACCCCCTCCTGCAACTACCCTGCTAACCCCACAGAGGCTGTCGCCGAGTTATATTTGTCGTTGTCGATCAGTTTTTATGTCGTTCGATATGGCAGAAGCGAAAATTTTTATTAGCCTGCTGTTCCACAATGCCCCCAGACTAAGTCTCCAACTCAGTCACAGTTGCAGTGGCAGTTGCAGTTGCAGTTGCAGTTGTAGCAGTGGCAGTTGCAGTTGCAGCAGTGGCAGTTGCAATTGCTGTCCCAAGTGGACGATGATGTCTGCCAAGCAAGTGCAATTTGTTATGTTATGCATATTAAAAGTGTATACACATGTGTGTGCCATGCAGTTGTCTGTCGATTTTTGTAGATTTTATGTAAGCAAAATGCCCATCACATTTGCACTTTTGCACTTTTCCCTTTGGCATTGTACACAATTTGCATGTTATCGCTTTTTTCGTCGACCGCACGAGTGCGTCAAACACTTTTTTGTCGAACGAAACGAAGCGCATGATTTTCACATGCAAAAAATATTAGATATTGCCTTAGAATCATTTGTACATTGCTGTTTTATAGAAGTGCAATTAATCCTTACGAGGTATAAAGGCGCCCGAGCAGGGACAATTGGTAGTACCGTTCATGTACTGCTTCAAAAAAAAATTCCAAAAAGACTTTTGTCCAACTTTTTGCCTTTCCAAATGTGCAATAAATTCTGTTTTAACTAGAAACTTTGTTGGTTTCAAATATATTGATATATTATTCTACCTATATGCATTTGCCCAGCTCTTTTGAATATTGCTTGAATTTGCCGCTTGTCGCGCTCATAAATTAATAACGAAGGCGTTTCTTAAAAAAAGAAACAAAAACACATTAAAATTGTGAGTTCATTCCCGGCAAAAGACAAACAAACACACACTCGAAAAAAACAAAAAAAAAAAACCAAAATAAATGCATAATATTTATGCCTATAATTTTTTCTAATATTTTCAACAGCTGACATCAAGTAACACCAAAACTCACTAAATGTCTAAATGTGTGTGTGTTGTAAGTGTGTGTGTGTGTATAATTGACACTCAATTATTTGAGGGGTGGAGAAGTAGAAAAGACTTTTGTGGCATTACGCGCTGCCATTATCTGAGCTACTTAGCGGCGTTCAACTGCCACTTGTTGGAGGCTGCTGTGGCAGCGGCAGCAGCAGAGGCTGTTGAACGCCCGCACACACCCGCAACCGACAAAAAATAAAAAAAAAATTGAACTAGCTAATAATACAACAACAACAACAACACACCACTTGAGCTACACACAAAAGATTTCCGCTGACAAAAACAGCAGCAGCGTTAAACATGAAAAAAAAAAAATAAAATAAAAAAAAAAACTATACTAAACGAAACGACAAAACAGAAATACAACAACAAAAAAAAAGAAAAAAATTTATTTGTTAAGAATCCCATCTAGCAGCAAATCTTTTAGAAGCGCTAAAGAAAAATTGAAGCGCGATTGATCACATTGATCGCTTGGCAGCTAAACAGCAAAGTATTTAGTAAATGACAACAAAAAAAAAAAAAATATAGATAGAAACCTATCTAAAAGAGGGTATTTGAGGGTAGGGAGGGGTTTTTTAGATGGGATATTTGGTTGAATGTAGAATGTACAAGCGATTTTCAAGTTGCCTTCAAGTAGCTGTCGCTGCTGATCTGTCTTTGTACTCATCTATATGCAGCTGATCTATATAATAACTCATCTATATGTATATATGTCTATGTTTAAGCATCATTTTCGGTACAAAATGCCATTGAAAACAAGAGATGAGCGTCAAAGAACTTGTCGTCCATACTTCAAAAAGCAGCGTCAGCATCTGAGGAACAGTTTAACATATGATCATAATGATGATCATCTTTAAACGATGAGTAGAATGTTGATCATCATCATCATCAGCAGAGCAGCTAAAGAAAATTGTGTGGAAAGCAAACCGATCCGTTTGGTTTGGGCTTTATTCATTGTGTGAGAATTTTATGTTTTGTAAGTAGGCGTTATATTATTATCTGAACTGTCTCAACTGATCTCTGATCAATTCAGACAGACTACTGCACTATTTGCTGTTTCAAGTTTTTTTTTTTTCAGTTTTGTTAAATCGAACACTTGAAATATTTTGTATGATCACTTGAAAAATAAAAAGAACTTGGGAATGCAAAACGATCAATAGTTTGTGCTTGTCTGTGATGCAGTCTTAGAATTTAATTTTTTGAATATTTTTATAAGATATATAATCATAGGAACTCATATACTAAGAGTTCTCTAGGTCATGATCTTAAATTTGTGATCACTTTACTACTTTTAGCTGCTCTAGAAGCTATGCTGATCAAAGAAAATCTGTTTTTTTTTTTTGTAATAGAATTAAGAATTGAAGATCGTTAATGTTCTATAAAAATACTAAATGCTTGCTATATTATTTTATTGATCATACATAAATTAAAAAATTGTCTGGTGATCAGCATAATAGTAAAATTATTAATGATCACATGAGATCAAATGTTTTTTTTTGAATTTAAGGCTTTTACTGTAGAACATGAAGATCAGTTAGAAAACAATTTTGTAGATCGTTGAAAATTCAAAAAACAAAAATTAAACTTTAAGTGCTGATCATGCTTATAAGATCAGATCAATTGTGAACCC
The DNA here is from genome assembly GCA_035043045.1 of Hirtodrosophila alboralis. Classification (NCBI taxonomy): domain Eukaryota; kingdom Metazoa; phylum Arthropoda; class Insecta; order Diptera; family Drosophilidae; genus Hirtodrosophila; species Hirtodrosophila alboralis. The sequence continues at coordinate 251,244 of JAWNNH010000522.1, read as the reverse complement.
CAACACACCATTGAGTATTACTTGTCAAGGGCTGACAAAGTCAGATGAAAATGGAAATGGAGATGAATATGCTGAAGATTTGAGATATGACATGGGAGACATCGAGACAGGGTGACTCCATAAGAGTTTCCGCACAACTTGATGTTGATATGCAAAGTTTTTTTTTGTTTTTTTTTTTATGAAAATATATATATATATAAATATATATACTTATATATACTTTTAGTTGTTGTGTTTTAGTCAAGCTGCCGCCAAATGCCGTACGGTAATAATTAAAAACATAAAAGGGGGAAAAAAAATGCCACAACAACGGGAATGGGATACGGAATGGGTATGGGCATGGGAATGGGCACACTCAATGCTACTGTGTATGTGTGAGAGAGAGAGAGAGAGAGAGAGAGTGATAGTTCGAGCGAGATAGAGTGATGGCAGGAGGATTCAAGTGCTTGGGGAGGAGTGTGGGTAGCGGCTGGCGGCAAAGGGTAGGGGCAACGCATTTTGCCTACTTAATCATTGTCTGAGCGTCTGTGCGTGCAACATGCAGCAAGCGGCAACTGTTGCAGCTCTTCCACCAGTCCGCTTCCTCGCTCTCCCTCACTCTCTCTCTCTCTGTTGCTACTTGATTTGATTTACGCCTGCCAATGCTTTATGATTGAGTGGGGCACAAACACACACACACACACACACACACACACAGGCACACATACATAAATGTGTTTTTATTTTACATGCCCCTGCTGCACATAATGTTCTCTCTCTGCCCCCTGTCAATGATCGCGCATATGCTGCAGATATATTTTAGATTTATTCAGTTTTTCCGTATTTTTGTATTTTTTTTTGATTTTTATTATTTTTTTTTTTTTTTTTTTACGTCTGTTGCGTTGCAATGAGCCGCAGCAATAATATGCTTTGTAGCATGCAACGACAGCGACGACAATTCCCGAATTCCCAGTCGAAACTATCGAACATATCAAAACTGCCAGCTGTACCAGCTACAGATACAATTACCAAGCAAAAAGTATGAAAAAAAGGGTCGGATATTCCAAAAAAAAAAATTATAAAAAAAAACTAGAAATAAGTTTTTACACCCTGCAAACATTGCAAAGAGGGTATGTTAAAAATTATGCAAATGTGACAGACGCAAATAGTCAAAAGGCTACGGATCTTGTTAGAGTATATGATGAACTGTATTTTTATTTATTTAATTAGTAAAACTTGAATCGAATTTAATTTAATTACAGCTCATAGTTCGTTGAAATCGCTTTGAAGTCAACAATTTCAAGGCTGAAGCTTTAATTTTTGATAAAACTGATTTTTAGTTTAATTTTTCAACTATCCGAAAATATTCAGTGCAAAGTTTTAATAAATATTTTATTCGAGAAACTAATTAAAACAGTCTTCAATTAAAGTGCACTGCTTGCTTAACTGCTCACTAAACTGCTTGTAGTTAAAATATTTGCTTACAGGATATCTTTTGGTCGCTACTGCAACAACTTTAACTTATTTACTTAATTTTTTATTTGAATTTTTTTGTATTTACTCATTTTTTTTTCAACTTTTCCAAATCAAAAAAAAAGGCAGCGAAAAATAGAATTAGTTAGATACTGGGCTAATGGGCATAAAATAAAATTGTGCGCAGCTCATTGAATAAATCAAACTCATTTGCATACCACTGATAAATTATAGCGCACAGGCGCGCCCGACTGACAATTGACAAACTGACAAACTGACAAACAGGCAGAGAAACGCACAAAACTGGCTGGGCAATAGGAACTAAAGCCGTAACCAAAACCAATCCAACCCCAAACCAAAAAAAAAAAGAAACCCAAAAATCAAAAAAAAAAAAAGTCGTAGAATGCCGCATCCTGAACCCTTTTGAAGCGTCCAGCAAAAAGAGAGAGATCAACCCCTAGAACGCGTATCTAAATCAACGTCCCTTGGTCAAAAAAAAAAGATGATGAGCTCTACAATCAGAATAAATAAGAACTGGGAACGGAGATCTGGCAACTTATGGCGCACTAAATTAATAGACTTTGAAATCGAACGCTTTTTTCCTCCGAGAAACAGATAGAAAACAAGTTTCTGCCGGCAAGCAGTTATAAGATATTCAAATTAAAAATTTGACACTCTGTGTGTTTTTTTATTGTGTAGCGATGTTTGTGATAATGCCCAGGTGCCCAAAAATGGGCAACATCAACAAATTGCATGCCCCAAATGTGTGATATTGCCCAGCTGCAAATTGGCTTAGTTGGCGCAAATGTTTCTTTCATTCAATGCCAACCTATTGAAACCAATATGGCATGAAATCTTTATGCGAAAAATTGATGTGATAACGCAATTGCAAGTTCTTTTATTTTTCTCATGGTCAACCTAATGCAAGCCATATAGGAACTGTTAAACGACATAGAATTTTGCTGAAATTTAATACTTGAAGAGTAAACAATGTTAAATGCATATTTTAAATATAAATTTGCAAATATTGTTGCATTTTCTTATCGAAAACCTAATTAATGAAATATATAAACTGTTAAACGACATAGAATTTTGCTGAAAATTAGTACTCATAGAGTTAAAAGTATTTATTGCATATTCGTAATATAAAGTTCCAAATATTAATGCATTTTCCTAACGAAAACCTAATTAATGAAATATAGAAACTGTTAAACGACATAGAACTTTGCTGAAATTTAATACTTGAAGAGTAAACAATGTTAACTGAATAATCCTAATATAAAATTCCAAATATTGTTGCATTTTCTCAATGAAAAACTAATAAATGAAATAAAGAAACTATTAAACGACATAGAATTTTGCTGAAAATTAGTACTCATAGAGTTAAAAGTATTTATTGCATATTCGTAATATAAAATTCCAAATATTGTTGCATTTTCTCAATGAAAAACTAATAAATGAAATAAAGAAACTATTAAACGACTTAGAATTTTGCTGAAAATTAGTACTTGAAGAGTAAAAAATATCAGCTGCATATTTCAAAAATGTTTTCTATCGAATTTCCGATAAAAACCCAACTAACATTATTTAAATAAATGGGAATTTTATGAAAATTCATAGCATTGCAATATGATAGATTTAATTTCCAGCTTATTTATTGAACTGTATGAACATCAATGTTATGACACATCAAATGTTTCAATAATTTTCAAAAATTTAACATTAAAATGCCTAAAGCAAAGAAAACAAACAAATAACAGAAGAAAAAAAAAAAAATAAATAAATAATAATAAAAAAAAAACTAAAGCAAATCGCAACAAGCACTCAAAGTCAAAGCAAATTATTTTCTAAACTAATTTTCATGTCGTGCCAAAAATAATAAAAACAACAACAGTCAGATGTGGGCAAGGGGTTTAGTTAGGGTGCGGTGGCGGGGGGGTTTAGTTTAGTAGTGAAGCTTTTGCATATAAAAATCAACACAATTTGATATAAGAAAAAAAAAAACAAATTCCAAGTGTGGCCAGAGGAGAGTGTGGAAGGGAAGAACTAACAACAGCAGAGCAATGCATATTTTTATTTTTTTTTGGGGGGGGGATGGCTAGAGGAGAGGTTGTGTAGCGGGTGGCATGAAAAGCCAACAACTTAATTAAAACATCAATAAAAAATTGTAAAAACACGACAAAACGCAAGGCGGCTGTAAAACTGTGTGCAAATAATTTTCATGCAAAATTGAAAACGAGGAAAAACTGAAAATAGCTAAATTGCAAAAAAAAAAACACAAAAAAAAATCAGAAGAAAACCAAAATAATAAATAAATGAAATGGCATAAAAATGGGAATGCAAAAGAAACAGAGAGTCTTGTAAGACAGACAGACAGACAGACAGACAGTCGAATCAGACAGAAAGATATTTGTGTACGGTGTTGTCTTAATGGCCGCGTATATAATCCTTGATCCCCCCACCGAACTGCCAATAATGATGATTCCTTTTTAATGTGCGCTCCTCGGGCGTTGGTCATTACTCAAGACGGTATGGGGAAGGGGGGTAGGTCCTGAAGCCTGCAAACTTTTGCATCGCGTATCGATCACAAAAGTTGCCAATATGCCAACTCAAGTCAAGACAGTCTTGACAAGGGAAGAGGCCCAGAGTCTGGCCAAAACTCATCATCATCAACTTGCTACACGTTCTTCTTTTTTTTTTTTGTATTTTTATTATTATTATTATTATTTATTTAGTTTTATATATATATATATATATATGTGTGTGTTTTTTTAGTGCTTGTGCGCTCTTTAAAGGGGCGTGCACAAAATGATATTTTATTCAATATCCTCTTGCAGCAGTTGAAACTTGGAACGATTTGTCCTTTTCAGTCGGGCTGGAAAATCAAATTGATGGCCAGTACACACACACAGAGAGAGAGAGAAGAAGTTCAAATAGAATAGAGAGACAGATGGAGAGAAACCTGAAATTAAAAACTCATAAGATATCGACTGATATATTGAGCTGCACAAATTACTGACAACTGAAGATGAAAGACGTTTTGGGTTTCAGTTTAAAAGATCTGTGGGCTCGGGCGGCAGTTAAAAAGATTTTCAAGACAGGTTTGCAGTTGCACACACACACTCCACACACACTCACCACACACACACACACATGGCATGCATATAAAAAGACAATTAGTCGTTATTAAGTTGTACACACAAAAGCCGTTGAATCTTCTTTTCATAAACATTTTTTTCTTTTATTATTTTTCTCTTTCTTATTTTTGGCTGCTTTTGTGCTTTCAAAAAAAAAAAAACCAAAAATTGTTCAATAGATGTATAAATAATGACAATAAGCAATGACCTTTAACTGGCCAAGTAATATGGCCAAAACTGTCAGTTTTACTTGAAGCATTCTGTCATCTTTATGCAGAACATAATGCCGCATCTAGAAGTCGAGTTATCATAGAACATTTGACATAAAAAAATGCTTCAATTAGCGCAACGCAGCGCTGCTATTAATAATTAATGGCAGAGTGTCTAGCTAACCGGAAAAGCAACAAAAAAAGACAACAAAAAAAAAAAAACGCTTCAACAATAATGGTAATAATCATAATAATAAAAATTGATCAAGAGTCAGGCAAGTTATCGCGCGCATATAATACACATACACATAGTTCATGAACTCAATTTTTAATAATAACTATTTGTGTTTTTTTTTTAAATATTTTTTTTAAATACCCTAACATATATGGTATTATATATTTGTTAGTTAAATGTGCAAATTAAGTTTATATGCTATATAGATTTTATAGTTTCGCGACCAATTGGAATATTTAGGTTTATCTTATATTGAAATTTGGCTTGGAAGTCTGTTTCTATTTAATTTTAACTCTCAGAATTGGAGTTTGAAGGCTTTTCTTTGTTGTAGGTACTATATATATATATATATAAATTTAAATTGACTAGATCAAAGCACTATAGCTTATAGCTCAATTAATTTAATATCAAATTTCAGTTTTTATAGGAAAAACATTTTTTTTCCCCATTTTAACTCTTTGTTTTGAAATTTTTAAACTTTCGAGATTTTTTTTTGCTGTAGGAATGTACTATATATATATAATTGTATTAACTGGATCAAAGCACTATATATTATAGCTCACATAGAAATTAAATTAAAATCAAAATTCAGGATAAATTTTTTAATTCCATTTTAACTCTTAGTTTTGAAATTTTGTAGTTTTTAGATTTTAAAGGCTTCTCTTTGCTGTAGGTTCTATATATACGTATATATATATATTTAAATTAGCTGGATCGAAGCACTATATCTTATAACACACATAGATATTGAATTAAATAAAAAATTTCGTTGTCATAATTAAAACTTTTAAATGCCCTAAGAAATCTCAATTATACCCAACAATTCCCAATTTTAATACACTTTATATAGCTTACTAATATTATTATTAAATATTGGCATACTATAACTTATTTTTTATTGAATGGCAAGCAAGTGTATATATCTTTGACTAGCAAAAAATAAATTATATATATAATATTTACATATATACAATACAATATACTACAATATCTAATTTTTTCTTGTTGGTTTTTCAAATGATTTTTTATTTCACATTATTAGTGGCATGCCAATGTCTCCCCCCCTACTCACTGCTGTCCCCCCCTCACAATATCGCTCAATTTCATATTGCCGGCAACCCGCAACCCGTAACCCGCCCACGCCCATATTTTACAGTTTAATTGTTCGATTTTCAGTTTTTGTGTCGTTTTTTTATATATATATTTTTTTTTTTTCATTTTGGGGCCTGTTAAAGATACACATACTCGTATTTTTGTTGTTTTTATTATTATTATTTGTATTTGTTGAGTCTGTGTGTGTGTGTGTGTGTGTTTTTAATTTCCGTGCTGACAAATTAATTTAATTATATTAACATATCTCCAGCGATCGAGCGATTGACTCGCACATTGGAGCGTTTCGGAATACAGAAAATTCAGTTTCGGTTCGTTATGAATTCATCAGCGATTTTATATAGCTTGTTGTGTATCTGTGACTCTGTGTGTATGTGTGTGTGTGTGGGTGGTTTTTCTGATTTTTAACCCTTGGGCTGACTCATTAGCCATGCCGGCTGTGCCCAGTAAATTGCACTTAAAACGCTAAAAATTATATGACACACGCCGCTGATCTCTATCTGCATAGTATCTATGTATCTCAGTATCTGCAGCGTGTATGTATCTAACAGCTTAGACAACCCCCTAATTCGCACCAAGGGGCTGTTGCTGCTCTTTTACGGCATATGCAAATGGTATTCGGTTTTTTTTTTTTTATTTTTTGATAGAACTTTATATCCAGAGAACCGCCATATTTGAATTAAAAACTTTTAAACTATCAAACGCTGTTTGTTGGTGGAGGAAAAAAGGAACCGGTTTCAATTTGATTAATGCCGCGAGAGAGTACCCCAAAAAAAAAAAAAACATAACCAAAATCAAAAAAAAAATTTGAAAAAAAAAAATTAAAAAGTGAGCATATAATGTGCGCTTGTTTCAAGTATCTTTATCTTTTGTGTCAGCAATGCATTTTTGGCAATTAAAATGTGTTGTTCTTGCCTGAGATACTATTTTTTTTGTTGATACATCTATTTTTGCCCTTTTTTTTTTTGATAAAATTTGTAATTTGGTTCAAGTTTTGTTCGGTTTTTTTTTTTTGCTGCTTTGGAAACTATTTTTTTATATTTTTTATTTGGTTTCAAATTTGTTGTGCATTTTGTGGTCTTTTCTAAATTTTAATTTTTGCTATCAGCAATATATAACATTTTATCAACAATATATAAAATCAACAATATCAAAAATGATTTATTTGAAACATCTATTTTTGCCCTTTATATTTTTTTGATAAAATTTGTAATTTGGTTCAAGTTTTTTGTCTGTTTTTTTTTTTTTTTTTGCTTTGGAAACTATTTTTCATATTTTTCTATATTTTTTATTTGGTTTAAAAATTTGTTGTGCATTTTGTGGCCTTTTCTAATTATTTATTTATGTTTAATTTTTTGCCTGAGTTTTTTTTTGATTTTTCAATTTTTGCCTTTTTTTTGATAACATTTCTAATTTTTTTTTTCTGCTTTAAAAACTATTTTTTTACTTTATTCCATATTTTTTGTGCATTTTCTAATCATTTTTTTATTCATATTTATATTTATTTTAATTTTCTAGTAAAATTCTAGCTTATGTTATTTTATTCTATAATTTGGAGTGTTAATTTTTGTCGTAGTTCTTATTTAAATAATTTTATTTAAAATTTATTAAAAACATATTTTGCTGTTTTGTTTATCTTATTTAATTATTTCTATTTTTTTTTTTATATATATTTATTGTTGTGTTATTTGTTAGCAACAGCCCAGCGACTATTCCACATTTTTTATTTGCTTTAAAATTTGTTTTATTATTTATTTTTGCTTTTATATTTATATTTATTTAAAAATTTCTAGTTAAGATATTTAATGCTATTTTTTTTCGTTGTTCGTTTTTAAAATTTTGTGTGTTTATTTTTAACGCAATTCTTAATTAAATAAATTTATTTAAAATTTGTTTGCTGTTTATATTTTTTTCTTATTTATTTAATTCTATTTTTTTCTATTTTTTGTTGTTGTTGTTTTATTTCTTAGCAACAACTCAGCGAAAATCAATGACAATTTTTGCTTAGTCAAATGACGACAAGTTCTTTATATTTTTTTCTCTCTGTTTCTTTTTTGCTTTTAGCTTATAGACCATGTTAATGGGTCAAGTTTATAGATTGCATTGCGACCGGGTTTTCAGTGTTTTTTTTTTTTTTTTGTATTTTTCTTTTATAGTCTTTGGTTTTTCATTGGTTTTATTGCTTTGCAATCGAAAATACGGAAATAAATATATTTTAGTTTTGGTGCCACTGCGCTACTTCTATGTAGTATCATATATATATATATATATATATATATATATAGAGTGTTTTACAATATATGGCATAATAATTTTGCCAATCTGGCAATTGGCAAAAAAAATTGGTGCCAATTGTTAAATTTTGTTTTTTAATGGCGCAAAGTCACAAGTTTAATAAATGAAATGAATACTATACAAATAATATATATATATATATATATATATAAATATAATAAAATCGAATACAAGACATTAAGAGCTTAAACAATTTGAACAGCTGTTGATGGTTTTTTTTTGTTTTTTTGCTGCTTTTTTTTTATTTGTTTCATCTTGTCTGTTAATTATTTAATGAACTTCTATATTTGGCCTTACAAATTAATATGTTTAATTTTTATATCTCTCTCTCTGGTTATGGGCTGTTATTTATGATTACATTATTGGGCTTGTACACATGTCAATAATATTTATGGCACTCAGATTTCGACCTATTTTTGGCAACTTGTCTTTTAACTCTTATCGCTGATAAGTATACTCAAACATGATCTTGAAATGATATATATATAACAAAGATGAGCTCACTTTAAAAATACTTGAAACTTCCCATCATTACACAGAAGATCAAGACTACAAATCGATCTGTGTCTAATTGCCATATATATACATCATTTTTTTATTTCAACCCATCTACATTTGTTTTTGTATTTTGACTGATCTCGTGTCGAAACTGAAAATGTATCTGCAAAAAAAAAAACGAAGATAAAGTGGCATATATATATATATGTATAGATATTTGGAATCTTTATACAAATCCCAGTCTGTGTATCTGCGAATCCAACAATTTTGCCAGGTTACTTAGTTGCTCTTTGCTTTGGATTTTTTTTTTTTTTTGTTTTCTTATATTTTTCTTTTTATTTTTATTTTTTCTCTGCACTCGCCTCCCATTAATAACAAATCAAATGCTCGTTAAGAGTGCGCGCTTTGCTCTAAAATTCTGCGAATCGATGAAACAGCAAACAAAAAAAATAAAATACAAAAAAAGGTTGAAAATCATATTGTATACTCTTTTTTTTTTGTTAAAGAATTAATTACCAAGTACTAGACAGAATTGTGCTGCTACTAACAAAATTCAAGAAACAACAATTTAATACATTTATTATTAAAAAAAAAAAATTCTCTAACAAATGTTATTATTTTTATTATAATTTTATTATATTCACATTTAATTGGTTTAATTTATTTAATTGTAATTTGCACTTTTTTCTCTTATTTTATATTAATTTTGAGCTTATGTTTTAAGTTAATTTTATTTAATTGTAATTTGAAATTTTTCTTGAATTTTTCTTGTACTATTTTATAATTATATTAATTTTGAGTTTGTTATATTTCTTAGAGAATTTTATTTAATTGTACTCTGCAGTTTTTTCTATTATTTTATTTATAAATTTTGAGCTTATGTTTTAAAAGAATTTTATTTAAATGAAATTTTAAATTTTTCTTGAATTTTTCTTCTACCATTTTATATTAATTTTGAGCTTGTTAAATTTCTTAGAGAATTTTATTTAATTGTAATTTGAATTTTTTCCATTATTTTATATAAATTTTGGGTTTTTTTTATATTTTTAGAGAATTTTACATTATTGTAATTTACATTTTTTTTCTATTATTTTATATTAATTTTAAGTTTCTTATGTGTCTAGAGAATTTTATTTAATTGTTATTAGAATTTTTCTTCTTTTAATTTATATAAATTTTGAGCTTGTTGTATTTTTAAAAAATGTTATTTGATTTTAATTAGAATACATATTTATTCAACTATTTTATATTAATTATGAGCTTGTTATATTTCTTAGAGAATTTTATTTAATTGTAATTTGAATTTTTTTTCAATTATTTTATATTAATTTTCCTAGAGTCTAGAGTTGAATATTTAATTAGGTTTATTAATTTAACCCAAGTAATAATTAATATACATATATTTATATATATTTTGATTCATTTCAAACTATTGCTATAAATCTTTAACAAGTTATTGTAGTTGCAATTATTGCTGTTAATTTTATTTTACTTAACGTTTTTTCAATTGCAATTATACTCTAATATTTTAAATAAAATAACAAAATTATAGATCTAATTCTAAAGCACTTTTTAATAACATTTGCTGTGTAGACAAATTTTAATACATTTTGAGATCTAATTTTGGTTAAAAACTTATTTAAAATCTTTTTAAAATTTTTCTTTTTTTTTTTTTTGTTTTACCAAAAACTTTGACTATAGTTTTTCTTTTATAATTTTAGTTAATTATTCCTTAATTTATGGAGAGTAACTGTCAGTCAATAGATAGTTTATTTTGAGTTCTGTATACTCTATACATCTCTAGTCATTTCCTTATGCCAATCGCAAACGGGGCGTGGCCGCAAATTGGTTTTGCTTATTTAAGTTTTATTGATTGCCACGCTGGCAGCACTTTGCACTAATTGTAATGTGGCAAAGGAATACCAATCTTAAGATATCTATATACAATCTGTTAAATCTGTAATACTTCCCCAACTCCAAAACATATGCCACTGAAGTCGAAAATGCAGCAAAAATATTTGCATTTGTATTGAATTTCATGCAAGCATGCAAAATTTGCCGACGGCAAAACGAAGCAAAAAAAAAAAATAGAATAAAACGTTGCACAACAACAAGAAATTAAATACTTATAGATGATATATATATCTATATATATATATATATAGATGTATAGATGTCTAGTTGTATATACTTATGAGCTATATAGATCTGGCGACGAGTGCAAATCAATTGCATTTGCCATTTTTTCTGCGAATTTTTCTTGTTATTTTTGCCTTTTTTTTTTTTGGATTCTGCGAAAGAATTTTCTTTTATATTTTTTGCTCTTTTTTTTTTAATTTAAAAATGTTTCTAAATTGTGTTAGTTAGTTCAATTAGCCAACAAATAAAAATGCAATTAATTTTTCGGGTTTTAAAAGTTATTTATGCAGTTTTAGTTTAGCTCTATAAGGCATCTATATATACTTCTATATACTTTTATTTAGATGCATTTGGAATGCTAATAGATTTCAATTATATTCTGCATTTAAATAAAATATGTATTTACTCAAATTGATTTATCTATGTTAATATTAAGTTTAAAATTAAAGAAAAAAATATATAAAAAAAAAAATTTCAGATTTTTATTTCAATTAATTTTTGACTTTATAAGTTATTTAGCTAATCAAATTGATTTAGATCTAGAAGATTTAAATGCAGACAAACTTCTAGTTTAGTTTTTTTTTACAAAATTCCCATTTATACATAAATATAAATAGATATATATTTTATAAATTAATTCAAAACATACAAATAATTTATTTTTAGAGTAGAATAGAATGGTATTACATATTATATATATTTCTTAAGTATAGACAGTTGCGAAATATATATTTTATTAATTAATTGGAAAAATACAAATACTTTATTTAATGTAATGCATTCTATATATTCCATAAATATAGATAGCTGATTTATATATTTAATTAATTAATTGAAAACAAACAAATACTTTAATTTTTAGTATAGAATAGAATGTTTTACATATAATATAAATATAGACAGTTGTGAGATTTATATTAAATATATTAATGGGAAACAAATAAATATTTTAATTTTTTAAAATAGAATAGAATGTATTACATATTCTATATATTCCATAAATATATAGACAATTGAGAGATTTATATTTAATTAATTAGTTAGAAATATACACAAATACATTTTATATTTTCCATAAATATAAAAAGTTAAGAAATATATATAATTGATTAATTGGAAACAAATAAATACTTTAATTTTTGGAATAGAATAGAATGTATTACATATTCTATATATTTTTTAAATGTAGACAGTTGAGAGATTTGTATTTAATTAGAAATACATTCTATATTTTTTTTAGATAATTGAGATTTATATTAAATTAATTAAAAATATACAAATTCTTGATTTATTCCAATTAAACCCAAATATATAAAGATACATATTTCATATCCAATTAATTTGCACTACACTCTATAAGATATCTATCTATCTATCTATATACAATATAGTTATAGATACAATTTGTATGTCTAGTCTGGTGACTGCAATTGAAGCTACTTGTTGTTGTTGTATTTTGGTTCTATTTATTTATGTTTTTTTATTTTTTTTTTTGAATTTTTTCTGAAAGAGTTTCGAGTTTGGCATAAGGCCAAAATTTGTCGTCTGGCTGCTGCTGCTGCTGATGATAATAATGATGAGAACTCTTGAGTGCAGACGAGTTTTTGCAGTTTTTTCCATATTTTAAGTAAGTTCGAGTGAATGCGTCTGCTGATCTTCTTTTCTGGATTTTTTTTATTCCAGCGCCCCCATTAACTTTTGGTTCAACGATCAGTGAAAAGTTCGACAAAATATGTACTTCAAAATAATAAAAATAATAAAGTCAGGCAACTTGTTGCCCCCAGAGTTCTGGAAACAATTTGCAAGCGCAATTCAAGCCTAAAATCGTTCAGCTATTAGTTATGATTATTATTGTTATTGTTGTTGTTGCATTTTGTAAACAAATTTTCAGAAATCAATAAAAACAATTGGCACAGACACGCAAACTCAATTAGTTGCAAGTGAATTTTACAAACAAACAAAAACAGTGAAAAAGCGAGAGAAAAAAATGCAATTTTCAAAAAAAATAAAAACGCACACAACATTGCATTTTAATATTTATATATTGTTGTTTGCTTTTTCTGTTTAAGTGTGGGAGTTTTTTGAATTTATTTATTAACATTTTTTTTGTATTTTTTGTGTTATATTTTAGCTGGGAAAATTCTAAAGAAAATATGTTACAAATTATTTAAACAACAAGAAATATTAGAAATTCTTATTTAAATTAAATACATTTTTTTCTATTCCAATTATAAAATTATTATATTATTTATTTATCCTAAGCTTTGCTGCTTTTCTAAGGCAATAATTATTTATTTATTTATTTATTATGTTTGCTATTTTTATTGATTATATATACTATTATCTTTTAATAAATATCTTTATCTATTTTTATATTCATTTTTTGCATTAACACACAAAACTTTCAAATATTATATTCACATTTTAATCAAAATTTTCTACAAACAATTTACAACTATTAAAATATTTTCTAAATAAGTTAAAAATTGTTTGCATTTAAGTTTAGTTATAATTAATTAATTAAAATGAAATTTTTGAATTATTCGAATACCAATTTCTAATTTATTTTTTATATTATTCAATGTTTGTTTAGTTGATCTATTTCTAATAAATGTTTATATTTAAAAGTGTTAAATTGTTGTTTGCAATTTTATATTATTTTAAAAGAATTGCTTTTGTTATGTGAGGTTTTATTTAATGATCTATTTTTAAAAACTATTTGTAACTCAATAAATTTGATATTCAATATAATTTGCTTATATCTTTCTATTAGTCCATCAATTTTCCCAAATAATCCTATATCTTAATTATTTTCAGTAATTCTTTCATTTATTAAATTATATTATATTTAGCTTATCTTAACTGCTCTAAATACAATTTTAACAAAAGTTTTTGTTTTTTTAATATATATATATGCACAACAGTTTACAATTTTTGATGTCATTCCAATAATTTTTGCTTTAATTTATTTCGGATATTATTTGTTATATATGGTTGATCTCTTGCTATTAAAAGCCTATTCTAAAAACTTTTTTTCCTATCGATATCTATTCAATATTAACTTCAATTTATTTAAGAAATTTATCAATAATTTCTGATTTTAATTCTTTACTAATTCAAACTATATAAAACACTTTGCTCTCTTGCTGAAATATTCTTATATTATTTCTAAGTATTTTTTATATTGAGTGTTGGTTATATGAGAGTTCTGTTAGTTGATTTTTTATTATAATAAACTATAAATAAATTTACAGACACACTGAAGTAGGTAAAAAATATTACCGAAATGAGAAGAAAAATTTAAATAAATATTGTTTGTATTATTAAATTAAACCACATTGGCCTTACTACCCTTATTAACCGAAATGTCAACAATTAAAAAAGATTTATAAAAAATCAAAAACAACGGCCTTATTAACCCAATTGCAATAATATAAACAATTTCTAAATTATTTCTAATATTTATCAATTAGGTTTTGTTTTTGGTTTATTTTTTGTGGATCTTTTGCTTATTATTTTCTTAATTCTTTTGGCACTGTTGCCGTCTTAAATCTTTGCTTAATAAATATCGATATATATGTAGTTGATAACTTTGTTTTAATTTTATTTGGATAGGTTGGACAAGTATAGAAACGTTAAATGAAGTAAATTGATTGGATATATGCTATTCAATTTGAATTATTTTTTAATTTTTTAGTTGAAATTATGAAAATGCCTACAAATGTATTTCAATATGAATTTCAATTATAATATTTGTTAATTTTCTACGTCTCCGTAATACCAACAAATTTTTTTCAATTTTAAGTTTAATTGTATTATTTATTTATTTCCCCAGCTCAGTTCAACAAATGTTTTTCATTTTTAATTGCAAATATAATATATTACTATATATATATTTTTTCTTAGTGGAATTCTTTTAAATGTCAACAAATTTCTTTTAATTTGAATTTAAATTTTTATTTCAATTATTCCTTTTATTTATTATTATTTCCTTTTAATTTATTATTATAATATTTATTTCTTTCTCAGTTTAACTACCTAAAATGCCCACAAATGTCTTTAAATTTTTATTGCAATTATAATATTTATTTCTTTTCTTAGTTGAATTCAACAAAATGCCCAACAAATTATTTGCAATTCTATGTTCAATTATAATATATTTTTATTTTCTTAGTTGAACTTTTTAAAATGCTAACCAATTTTTTTAAAATTCTCTTTTCAATTATAAAATGTATTTCTTTTCTTAGTTCAACTCGCCAAAATGCTCAAAAAATACCTTTCAATTTTTTATTTCAATTTCAATTAAAATATTTCTATTTTTGTTTTTATGTTTAACACATTATTGTCGCGTCTGTTTCTTTGGCTTATTAATTAATTAATTAGATTTAGTTAATTAACACTTACCTGTTGCCAAAATTGTGCCAATAAATAAATTTGCTCCTTTTTGAAAAACCAATCGTTGATTGATTGAACAGCCGTCAGATCCATATCGGCTGTCCCAGCGGCTTGTGGCAATGTTGGCTGCATTCGTGGGCTGTATCTTATAGATTGTTGTTGTTGTTGTTGTTGTTGATTCTTAGAGTTGTTGTTGTTGTTTGTGTTGCTGCTGCTGCTGCTGCTGTTGTTGCAACGTTTGCTGCTGCATTTGTTGCAACATTGACACAAACTAAAACTGTTGTGTATCTTTTGTTGCTGTTGTTGCTTAGTTAATTAACAATATGTTTTAAGTTTAGTTAAGCAGCAGACACACACGCACACACACACACATACACATACACATATATACACACACGCACTTTTCTTCTTGTTGTTGTTGTTGTTGCTTCTTTGTTTTGTTTTGTTTTGCTTTTTTTTGTTTTGATTTGTTTTGTTTTGTTTTGTTTTGATTTGGCTTTTATTTACGTGCTCAAAAAAAATTCAATACATTTTTTTGTTTTATTCTTATTTTTTTTATTTTTAAATTCTTAATTTTTTTTGATTTTTGTGGTGCCAATTTTGTTGTTGTTGTTGTTGTTGTTTCAACTTGATTTTGATTTGTCACACACACACATACATATGTACACCTGCACGTACACACTAACACACACACAAGGCAACACAACACACACACGTACACAGGCTGTGTTTGTTTGTTGTTGTTGTTGTTGTTGTTGCGGCTTTAACTGTAACAACAATTGCGTCGGCTTCAAATTTTGTTGCCATTTGTGTTAAAAATATTTTTTTAATATTTTTTTTTTGTTTTTTAGCCAAAATTGTTGTTCTTTTGGCTGTTTAAAAAAATTTTAATATTTTTTGTTGTTGGTTGTTTTATTTGTTGTTGTTGTTGTTGTTGCACTGCTTGTTGTTGTTTACACTTGGCACACGCGCACAATTTTCATAATTTTGCAATATTTTTTTTTTGACAAAATTAATTTTTTTGTATTTTTGTAAAAAAAAAAAAACAAATGAGCTTCAAAAAAAAAACGCCAAAAAAAATTCTTTTTTGAAATTTGTTGTAAAGCAACTGAAAAAACAGTTAAATATTTGCTAATTGCATTTGTTGTTGTTGGGTGTTGTTGTTGTATTTGTTGTTGTTTGTTTATAATTATTTAATTTAATTTGATTTATTTAAGATTTACAACTGTTTCGCTTGCTGCTGCTGGTGTCTGTGACTGATTCGTAATAATATTGAAATACGTTAATAAGAAGTTCGACTCCATTGGACAGTTAGAGTTGCAACAGTAGAGTCCACACAGTGTCAGTCCACAATAACGACGCACACACACAGACTCAGTCAGACAAACTGGCGGCGGCACACACAGGCGACGTTGCCAGTCACGAATTCAGTTGATGACTGAACAACACTGAACAAGTCGCAGCGTCGACAACCCCGAAAAAAAAGGCAGGCAAAATAATAGCAACAACAAGAACACGCACGAGGGCTATTGTAACATCGGTACGCGATACGAACATGTACCGAAGCGAACATTTAACGAACTTATAAGTCAGCCGTTTGCTTGTTTGCACTCCAGAGATAAAAAGAGAGAGAGTAGACAAGCGGCAGAGAGAGAGCGAGAGAGACAGACAGCAAAAGTGAGAGAGCGAGAGTGAGAGGGCGAGCGAGCGAGCGCGCGCGATTGTGTGTGTGTGTGTGTGTGTGTGTGTGCAAGAGAAATTCACTCAATTGGTGACTGCCGCCGCCTTTGCCTTTTGCCTCTGCCTTTGCCCTGGCACACGCTTTTGATTTCTTTCAATAGGTTTTTGATTTTCGTTTGTTTTGCTTTTGGGGCTGAGCAGTTTTGTGCGCCGTCGCGCTGTCGACGTACGTACTTATTACAACTTGTGCGCTCAGCTTGTGTTTGTTCTGTTTACTTTTTGCTTGCGTTTTTTTTTCTTCTTTCTCTTGTTGTTGCTGTTGTTTTTGCTGCTTTCTGATAACTGCTGTCAGTTGCATGTATTGAAATTCATTCATTCAATGTGCGCGCTCTCTCTCACTCGGCTAGCGCTGCATATGTGACTGTGTGTGGCGGCTGGCTGGCTTGGCATTCAATTTGTAGCTGCGACGTCAACGTCGTCGTCGCTGCTACTGCTGTTTGTGCCTCTGTCGCCTTTTTTCTGATTGGGAAAAACTTATAGGAAAATGTTGCGCTCACATTTTTGCCATTTGCCGCGTTTAGAGTATTTTTTGTTTATTGAGCCGCACATTGAGTGCAAAGAGAGAGAGAGAGGGAGAGAGCGTGAGTGAGTGAGTGAGAGAGTGAGTTAAATTGAGGGGAAATCTGAAATCTCCTTTATGCCGGCTTCGTGATGATTTTTCTGCTTCTTGTTCTTCCTCCTCCTCTCCTTCTTCTTCTTATTTATGAATTAAGTTGCGCTGTTTTCTTATTTCTCGTTTTGTTGTTATTTATTTCTTTGTCTTTGTTTTTGTTTTTGATTTTTTTTCTCGTTTTCTTGTTTTTCTTGCAAACATATGGCTCAAGGTGCGAGTGTGCAGTGGCGTAGTATTGGTGTGGGGAGGGGATAGGAACTGGAGTACTTCCTTACAAATTTCGTTGGTTAACTCAAATTATTATTGTGTCTGGCCTGTGTGTGAATGTGTGTGTGTGTGTGAATTTTTAAGCGAATGATTTTGCTGTTGTTGTTGTTGATGCCCCAAGTGGCATGCCAAAGGTCAACCTGTGGGGTGGAGGGGTGAAGTGCATTCCATGAAGCCGCAGAATGTTGCAAAGTGAGTAAAAGGGAGTAGAAGAGAGGGGAAGAAACAAAGGTCAGCAAAAAATATAAGAACAATTTTAGATTAAAGAATTAAAGCTTAAAGAAGGAAATTTAAAGCATTCTTCTATAAATGAAAAACAAGGAGAAGAATTAAAAGAAAATATGTAAAATTAGATTGAAAAAATAAAGTAAAAAAAAGAGAAAAATTTAAAGAAACAATTTAAAATTAGATTGAAAAAGAAAAATAATAGAAATACCAAGGAATTACCCAGTATAACCCAGTATATAATAACACATCTTAAAAAAAAAATAAAAGTCTTTATTTTGGTGTAATTTACTTATATTCATATTTTATTTAACATTTAAATAAAATCGTTGATATGTCCGAAATATAATTATGATTTATATATAAAATAAAATATTACGATTGAATAAAATCAAGAAAATATTCAAGGATGTAGATAAAGAGGGGCGATTGGCAGGGGTATTCATTGAAAAATGTTAATTTTTCCTTTAAAATTCAACAAAAATTTGTCAAATCAAATAATTTAAGAATACCAACCCACCCCCCACCACCCATTCTCCTTCTCCTTTAAGTGACAAATTGGCTACGCCCTTGTATAATCTGTAATTATAATATTTAATAATATATTATTTATTGTAAAATAGTATGAAAATTGATTTTATACAAAGTTTTAGATTATTTTGAATTAAAATAATTAAATATATCTAATTTATAGATATATTTAACACAGAAATTATTAAAATAGCATATTTTTAATGAATAAATACTTTATTTTTAAAAACTTTAACGAAAACTTTTGAACATTCTTAATATAAGAAATCTTTTTAAAATACTAAATCCTTTTATTTTACATTCAAATTCTAAAAAAAAAATTAATTTTATTTGAAATATTAAAGTTTTGCTAGTGCTATGTATAAATATAAATAAAAATAAAAAAAGGCTTGATTTTAATAATAATTAAATTAATTTAATACTTACACAATGTTAGTTTAGTATAAATATAATGATAAATGCATAATATGGGAATATTTTATATATAAGAAAAATTAAAATATTTTATTATATAATAAAATATAAGAAAAATGTAAATATTTCCTTTAACTTTGTCAACTTCATCTAAGTATGATTTTATTTAAATTCTTATATTTTTATTGACTTAGTCTGGCCATATAAAAGAAATAATATTTTATTCAACTTTTAAATATTCCAAAAATAATCTTAAAGAATATTTTTAAATGAATTTTTATGATTTAAAGCGTCTGAAGAGAAAGAAACGGCACAACCACACCCCGCACTCCCCCCACAAACAAACCCCCAGTCGCTCATTCCGAGCCTCTGCTCAGTTCGACTTGCACATAAAGAAAGAAAGAAGGAAAAAAAAAAGTTCAAATTGTATCGAAGCGCCAAGTGCAATGCAGCAGCAGCAGCAGCCGAGCAGCGACGTCAACGACGACGATGGCAACCTTAACCCAGCGCTTAATGGGCGTTTGTGGGTAGGCGACAAGGCAGTGGGTGGTGGGGTAACACGAGCGGCGCGCACCTAGTGCAAAACAGAGAGCAAGAAGCAGCAGCAGCAGTCGCAGTCATCGCAGCCGCTAAATGCGTTGCAGCGTGCGAGAGACGACGCGTCGTGCATTGAGCTGAGCCGAGAGGCTCAAGCAGCCGGTCGAGCGGGCGAGGAGCGAGGAGCGAGGAGGCTGTCTGAGAACGAGAGAGTGAGCGTAAGAGAGTGTGGGCAGGCAGGGCAGGGCAGCCACCTACACGATGGCTTCGTAGACGTTGCTCGGGTTGGCGTCGCAGTCGCTGCTGCTATTGCTGCTGCTGCTGCCGAAACTCATTTCATTTCATTTCATTGCTGTTGGATTTTTTCTCAACGCTTTTGGTTTTTTCTTGCTTTCAGCCAACCATTTCTTTTACAGTTGGCCATGTGTGTGAGCATATGTGTGTGTATGTGTGTGAACAGCACTCGCTTTTGGCAGGCGCAAAGCTTTCTTTTCTTCTCCTTTCGTTCGCTCTTACACACGAGTCAAAACGTTGATTGACAATCGATGGATGGATGTATGGATGAATGGTTGAGTGCGGTTTGAGTTGCAAGTCCAACTGATGCCGCGCACAGCGCGTGCACGCTAACAAACAAAACAAACAAGTGTTTGCCACAACAACAACAACAGCAACAGCAGCAGCATCAACATTTGCGCTCAACACTCAGCCAAGCTCACTCAAGAGCAGCAGCAGCCGCAGCAGGCTCAATGTTTGAGTCGTTAGCCGTCGGAGAAGTTTGAGTTGCAGTTGCAATCGAGCGCAGGGGTCTTGTTAGATGTTCGAAACGTGCCAGCGAACGAACTCATTCGAACTCGCAATTGCTTGTGTTGAGTTCGAATTTTTAAAATTGTTTTTGTTTTTAAAAAGCGAATAAAAAATATTAAAAATAAAATAAAAATTATACAAATATTAAAATATATTTTATATTTTAATAAACTAGCTTAAATATTTTACTTTTATATTTCCCTGAACAAAATTTTACAGCAAAAACAAATATCAAATTTTGATAAAAAAAAAAAATTGTTTTTATTTTTTAAATGCAAAAAATGTTAAATTCAAACCCAAATAATTGCTAAACGAAGAATCTTGGGTAAAAATATTGTAGGGCAATTCGATGGGATATTTTTTTAAACTTTTCATAGAGGTAAATTTTTTTTTAAGTTATATAACTAAATTCGGAGTTATTTACAAAATGGCAATTTTCTATATTTCTTAATTTAATTGATTTTTAATTTTTTTGATTTTTTCAATTTATAAAACTAAATTCTATTCACTTTCAAGAATTAAATAAATAACAAAATCTCAAGCAACAAGCTACAATATGAACAAAAAAAAAAACTCACTCAATGTCGTTGGGGGAGTGAGACTCAACAAAAAGAAAAAAAATCAGCTCACACACGTATGAAGCGAACGTGCGCTCAATTTTCGATAATTCGCATAATAAAAACCAAAACCAAAGCCCGCACACACACACAGACACGCTGACACCAATACAAGCGCAAGTGTCACACGGCAGCAGCATCAGGAAAACGAAGCAAGCACACAAGGAAAAAAAAATAATAAAAACAAAAAAAAAACATACATATAGCATTTAAGCCCCGCCCCATTTGATTGGCGAGCCAAAGCAGACGACGACAACGACGACGACGACGTCAATGGACACACACGTGAGACATGTGTGTGCGTGCTTGAGCATGTGTGTGTGTGTGCTCGTTGCGCTGCGCAGGTAGCAGCGGGCAGCGGCAGCGCCAACATCATTCATCGAACGAAGACAACGACAATGACGACGGCGACAGAGGCAGCAGCAGCAGCAGCAGTCGCCACAGCATCGCAGCGCCAACAAATTTGCGCTGTTGTTGTTGTAATAAGTTAAGAAAGTAAAACAAAAAAAAAGCAGCAGCAGCAATACCAACAACAACAGGAGCATTGGGCAGCAGTGGCATTTTATTTTATGGCAGCTCGCTCGCTCGCACCAAACGCCATTGAATTGAGCTTAAGTTGGCGCTACGTCGTCGCTCTCTGTAGTGTGTGTCGCTCCAATGCTATGCATGTGTGTGCTGCTACTACTGTTTGGTTTTATTCTTTTTTTTGGCTTTGATTTCTTTTGCCTGGCAAGCATGTTTTTGTTCTTTTCTTTTTTTTGTTGGCTTTTACTTTACTCTCTGTAATAATGCTCTCCGCTGCGCACGCGCTCAGTGCAAGGCTTGAGCTACGACTGAGGACTGAGGACTGAGTCTGAGTCGGAGTCGGAGATTGAAGCTGTGTGACTGCTGAGCGTCGTTTGGCCATTGAGCGCTTTTTTTTCTTATGTCTTTGCTGTTGCTGTTGCTTTTGCTGCTGCTGCTGTCCGCGTTGACTGAATTTGCTTGACTGTCGACTGCCCCGGCACCGATTGCATAGGTGTAAAAGAGCGCGCGCTATGCAGGTGCCGATGCGTAGTCGTCGTTGTCTTCATTGTTGTTGTTGTTGTTGTCGTTTGCTGTCGCCTGTTAAGCTGCCTATTGCTGTTGTTGTTGTTGTTGCCTTTGATTGAAATTATGATTTTTTATTATTAGTTGTGTGCGTGTGTGTGTGTGGTGAGTGGAATCAAGTGTGAGCGCTCGCTGGCTTGACTCGAGTCGTTTGTATGTGTGAGTGTGTGTGTTGGCCTAACTGTTAAAGTGTCATATTAGTGTTGTTTTTTGGTTGGTTGATTTCACATTGCCACTTCGTGTCTGTGTGTGTGTGTGCGTGTGTGCGTGTGCATGCAGCAAATTGATTTGATTTGTGTGGCATTTTTTTTGTATTTTTTTTTTGCTGCTTGATGAGGCGGCAACAATAGCAACAGCAACAAAAACAACAACAATAACAACAATTAACAACTTCAATTAACGGTTGGTAATTAAGTTATAACTATGCAACTTTTTAAGTTATTTTAATAGCCCAAGTACACACACACACACATACGCACGCACACTCACACACACAAGGTAACTAATTTTTTTAAATACATAATTCCCATTCACACAAAACTTAGAAAATACGGTCACACTTGTAATTGTTTATTTTCTCTAAATTAAAAAAAAAAATTATGAATATAAACATTAAAAATACTCACAATTTTTTCCATATAATAATATTCTTTTCTGATTTATGAGAATTTTCCAATTTTTATATCATTTGGTTGATAAAGGGGCGGTGAACTGACGGGCGGGGTCTGCCTTCTATTTCTACTTTAAAAATTCCAATTCTCCTAGAAATATTTTTTATTAAATATCGAAAATTCACATTTTTCACTGTATTAGGGGTGAATGGGCGGGTTGGAGCATGAGCGAGGGGAAAGGAAGGTTATAACCCTCGGACTATAATCTGGTAGTTAAAATACTGCTAGATCAGTCAAAAATAATTTTAAAAAAATAAATGCTTTTTTTATTCATTTTTTACATAAAAAAAAATAATAAAATCATTAAATACTAAAAATATCTAGTCTTAATATGATAAATAAATATTTTTTTAAGATCTTGTATTTAATACTAGATATAATATGAAAAAATAAAAATAAATAAAAAATAATTTTTGTTTTTCTCTTTTTTTTTTGTGTAAAAATAACTTATAAAAATGTATATTTTATTTATTTTTATTTTAATTTAATTTTTTTCTATTTTTTTTATATGTAAAAAAATGTTATATAAATGTATTTTTAATTTATTTTTATTTTATCATATTAGATCTAGTATTTAATGCTAGACCTAAAAAAAATATTTATTTATCATATTTAGACTAAGTCAATTAATTTATTATTTATAAGAAAAATATATGTATAATATTAAAAAAATGATATATCTTTTCTAGTATTGGTTTTATTTTATAGTTTTCTTTAATAAAATATTAAATTTTATTTAATAATATTATATTATATTAAAGTAAATTTTTTTAAAAATCAAAAAATTAAAATAAAAATAATATTTTAAGCATTAGTTTAGTCTTATTTTGCTATTTATAATTTTTTCCTTTTTTTAAATATATAAATTCAGCATAATTTGTTAATTAATGTTTTTTTCCACAGAAATATTCAGTTTTATTTAATATTAAAGTATTTTCTTTTTGATACATAAAAAATTAAAAAATAAAATAATATATATTTGTTATCATATTTATTAAATTGGTGTTATTTTCTTATTTATAAAAAATTTAAAAAACATATTTATTATCTAGCATTAGTTTTTATTTAAAAGTTGTCTTCACTGAAATGTTCAATTTTATTTAATTATATGTAAATAATTATATATATATATTAACAATATTTATTTTTATTTCAATTCATGAAATATTAAAAAATAAAATTACAAATAATTTTTATCATAAGGTAATATTTTATTAAATTATTATTAAAAGTTTCAAAAAAACAATATTATTTTGCAATAGTTTTAATTTAATTTTTAAAGATTTTAAGCTTTTTTTTTAATAGTTTTCAAAAATATGAATCTAATTTTTGTAGACCTTCTCCCATTCAGCTTTCAATTTCTGCTTTCAATGAAATTTATTATTTAAGATTTTATAACTTATTTAAAATTATCTTTTAAGCGCTATCAAACTATAATAAAGAATATCTATTTTTAACATTTATCTTTAATTAACAGTCTTAACTAAACTTCACTTGCAATTAACATTATCTAAATATAATTTTACTTGAATCTGAGCAAAATGTTCTATATAATTATATTTTCTCGATTTACACATTTATAAAATAGAATTTCATATTTTTTGCAATTCCAAAAAAAACTATAAGTCGAATTTTTATTTGATTTCTGTTTTATGGCTTATGTTTATCTCAACTTAAACAACTTATATATCAAATTTTCTGATTGCCAAAGCAATTTTTAAATGTTTAATCAAACAAAATATTTAAAAATAAATCAATTTGAAATATTTTAAATATAGAACTGGTTATAAAGTACTTAAAAAAAGGAATAACCCGTCAGGTTTTTAGAGGAATTTTTTTAAAATAACATTTTCTGACAAGTCTTTGAACATAAATCTAAGAAATAAAATTATAAAAAAATTGTATATTCCAAATTAATCATATTTAAATGTTAATCATTAAAGAACAAAGTAAAAACATAAAAAATATCGAAAATTGAAAAGTTTAGTTAATCATAATATTTTTTTTAATAGTTTTGTATATACTTTTTAATTTGATTCTCATTTGGCCATAAAATTCTTTTGAAAGTTAGTTTTAAATCTAAGAAACAATTAAAAAAATAAATAATATTTAATTGTGTGCTGCGACATTTTACCGTGCGAGTTGACAACCCTAAAACAAATGCTGATCGAAAATTGTAAAAAATATTTTTTTGCGAGCAAACTTTCACTTGAAAGCGACATTTTCACATATGTGTATTTTATGTGTATATATATGTTTGTATGTGTATAAGTAAACGCCCCTTTAATGCGTTAATTACTGTTAATTAGACGTAAACATGAGAGTTAAAAATAAAAAACCAACAACAACAACAAATGTCTGCCAAAATATATAAAGAGAAAAAATCGCTTTCCCTTTCAAAACCAAAAAAAAAAATTGGCAAAAGAAAAAAAAAAGATTGACAGCAATTACAACAGCAGCCGCTGAAGTCGCCGCAGGACATCAGGCAGGCAGGTCGGGGATCCTGCCAGCAACCTTTTGACCTTTGCCGAAAAAACGAACAACAACAACAACAACAATAAAAACAACAGCAAATTGCATAACAACAGCAACAACAACAACAAAAGCAACAGTTGAAAAACTCACACGCGCAAATAAATTTCGTTTTGTTATACCCTATGCCAAAAAAGTGTATTTTGACTATATCAAGTAATATGTGTAAGACATTTAAAAGAGGCTTCATCGTGCATATAAACTATATATTGTTGATAAGCATAAATAAGGCAAACTATATAGACATATTTAGTTTTTTTTTTCTATTCTAAATATGCACGACAATCGATGCGACTATCGATATTATCGATATATATATATTTTTTCATTATACGGAACTATCGTTTTTTTGCAATGGATTTTTTTTTTTATAAATTCTTTGTGCAAAATTAAAATTTATTTTAAAAAAATTTTAATGTTCTTTCTAGATGAAATATTTTTTAATTCGCGCATTAGAATGGATTTCGAATCTTAAAAATGTAAAAATAACAATTTTTTTTTTTTCCATTTATTTATTTATTGATATAATCTTGATTCAATTCAAGAAAAGTCAAGTTATTTATTTTCTTTTATTTTTTATTTAAATTCGCGCATTAGAATGGAGTTTTAATTTTAAAAATATAAAAATAAAATTTTATTTATTTTTTTTTTCCTTTTATTTATTTATTTATTGATATAATTTGTTTCAACTCAAAAAAAGTCAAGTTAATGAATTGGTCACTGTATAATCGGACCTGAATTTAGTAGAAAATGTTTGGATATGGCGGGATCGGAAGCGCTATAAATCTGGCAAGCAGTATTCATCTAAAACTATGCTGTTTAACGATATACCGTCAGCATGGTTTATAATATCACTTAATTATCTAAAAAAGCATATATGATATGATATATGATATATGATACCCTAATGAAATCATCCATAATATATAAAATTTCATAATTGACTATTTTAAATAATTTTTCCTAAGAATAAAATAAATTTATGTAAATTTATAATCAAATGTGCTATTTAAGTGAAGCGAAATTAAACAGCATTTTTAACAGTACTTTTGTATAAAAACTAAATTCTTAAAGTGTGTTAAACAAATGAAAATGATTATAATTGTATATTAAGGACAATAAAAGGTTTTTTTAATACATACTTCGAATTTTTCATTATCTCTGATGGCTTAAAAGTTATAGGCAGTAAAAGTTAAGTTTTTGTGGTGTACTATTTAATTGAAACGGAGTGTATATATTTTTTAATATATACCTTATTATCGATTGTTTTCTACAATTTAATAGAACACAAAATATAGTTAAATTTTTGGTGCACAAAAAATAAAATAAATTTGTATTTAATAAAAATAATTTTAGAAGGCATAATTTATGTAAAAATTTAAAATAAAATAAAATAAATTTTAGGTTTCAATTTAAAAGTTATTATAAATTATATATTTTGAAACTTATCGATGCTGTAGGCAAAAACTATCGAGTGGCGGAATAAATTGACATTTTTGCTTAATTCTCAGTTTATGAAATTTGACACAAAAATATCTTCTATTAATCGAAGCAATAAATATGACAAAAATGCTCGGATCAGAATACTAAATTATATAATGTAGAAATTATCGAAAGATCGATGGAACTATTGCTCACAATCGATATTATCGATAGGTTGTTAAATATCGATATTTTTGCAGCCTTACTACAATTAGGGTATATTCTATTCGACACTTTGTAGTTGACTGAAATTGAGAATTGTTGTTACTCTGTTGCCGTTACAATATTTGCATTGTTTTGCAATAAACGCGTGATAATTGCACACACATACACACACACACACACACACACACACACACGCACACATATAGAGCAAAGGTGTTGCGCCAAGTGCAAGAGTTCCCCTGAAGCCAGCGAAGGGTTGAGCGGCAAGGGTAGGGAAGACAAGGCAACAATATGCAAGGGGCAGCCAAAGGGTTAAGGGTTGCTAAACTGATACAGTAGGGTAGAGGAGGGGGGGAGGTTGCTGGTGGCAGATTATAGAGGGGTGTGGGGTGCTTGTTGCGGCCAGCATACAGTGCGTGCGTTGCCAATTGTTTGAAATTTTTTTTTTTTTTTGTTTTTTTTTTGCACTGGCGAAAAATGTTGTAAAAATGCGTTTTGTTGTTGTGGTGGAAATTTGCACGATGCAGGGTGCAAGGGGCAGGGGCAGAGATACAGAGGAGGGTGTACACAAAAGCAACAGGCGAATCAGAGTGTGTGTGTGCGTGTGTGTGTGCGTGTGTGTGTGTCAGTAATTGCGTAATAGATAAATGATTGGAGTTTAGAGTTGTTTACATGGCCACAGGCCAAAATGCAACTGAAAAGGGTTACAACACTGAAAAGAGAGGGTGAGAGAGATAGACAGAGAGAGAAAGGGAGAAAGAGAGATAGAAAGCGGAGCTGGTGGCGGGGGGAAATGTGTGGAATAGAACGCTTAGCAATGTGTTAAATTGCTGAGGTTTCATTTGACAAGGGTCGGGGCCTTTAAGATTAAATCGTATCTAAAACAAACTTTAAGAAACAAAAAAAAAACGAACATAAATGTTATTAATAAAAATTGTATTGAAAAAAAATCAGTTATAAGTAAAAGGTTAATTTTTGTTTTAATTACACCAAATTGTTTGTTATTCCCGAAAATTTTCAAATATCCAAAAAAGTAAAAATTGATTTTAGATTTTCAACAAACCAGAGTTAAATAATTTTGTTATTTTCAGATACATTATGCGATTTTTTATAAAAAAGAAATTTGCATTAAATAAAAAATATAAATAGAAATGACTTTATAAATAGAAATAAAATTAATTATTTAATTTTTTAATTAATTAATTTAATTAAAGAAAAAAATGCATTTTATTACAATTAAAATAACAATCAATTTTTCTTAAAAATGTACTAAAAGTTTGTAAATTCTATAGGCAAAGGAACTAGCAAAAATAATATATATATAAATATATAATTAATATAAAATAAATCAAACCTTAAATTCTCAATATGGAAATGCACAAGAACTAATTTATTTTATTTAATTAATTTAACTGGTTACTGGAGCTGATAAAACTTTTAAATTAAGACACTGCAAAGAACAAGTTTTTGTAAATTTAACACAAATTCGTTATTATTATGTAATAAAATATAAATTCAAAAATTCTAGTAAAATATTGTTTAATAAAAATATGCAAGTTTTTAAATAAAAAGAAAAGCCCAAATAAAACAGTTTTACCATATTTTGGCCTTTTAAATCGAACTGCATCTTTAGTTTTTCGAGCTATCACAATAATTTCATAGAAAATTTTTTTTTAAGTTTTCGGTTATATGGTAATTTTTTCACAGTTACCACATTTTTTGCTGATCTATAAATCTGCTTGTGTTGGTTCTTTCGAAAACCCTACTTTGGCAAAGTTGTTCTAAATACTCCAAAGTTTTACTCTTACAAACATATTAAACCTTTAAATTGAGGTCCTGTAGGTGTTATGGGCTAAAATGATGGAAAAATTGTAATCTGACAGCCATTTCTATAGGCTCTTGGGGAAGAAATAAGTTGAAAAACTTTTTTGTTTATTAAGGTATCAAAATCAAACTTTGCATTTAATAGTTTTTTTGTGGTTGAGGCAAACTGACTAATGATCATTTAAATCGAAACACTATATCTTATAGCTGCCATAGAAACAATCGGCTGAAAAATTAGTTCTTATATGAACATTTTTATTATTTATTAATATATCTTAACCAAAGTACACACAACCATGTTTTATTTTCTTCTGAATAATCTGACTAAGTTTGATTAATATCGGATTACTATTTCTTATAGCTCTCATATGAATTATCTAATTTGCCATCAGGTGTAAAATTAGTTTCTATATGCAAATTTTTTATTTTTTTCTAGGTATCAAGTTAAAATATTGTACAATATTACTTAGTTTTATTAAAATCGGTCGAAAATGTATATAAGTTTCCACAAGTTAAAGCAGCATAAAATGCAATTTGCAAGAATTTGAAAAATAGTTTTTTGTATGAAAAAATTTTTTTTTTCTAAGATATCAAATTTAAACGATGTTTTATTATGATCTAAACAAGCTAACAAAATTTTCATTAAAATTAAATCTCTATATCTCCATAGAAAAAACGAATTTTTTATTTTATTAATGCGACTTTATGTAATCTTGAAATATATTTTGCTATTGAAAAAATTGAATTCAAGTAACGAATTTATATAATGTTCTTTGATAAATATTTATGTATATATTTTCTTGTTGTCCGCCGCAGCTGCTTTATACACAGCCCCGAGAATAATTTATACGTATATATACGTATATATGAAACAGTTCCTCAATAGCCGGACGGACAATTAAACACCTTTGCTCATTACGGGCGCCCTGAAGAGAGGGTTGTCCTTGTTGGGCTGTGTTATCCTGATGCCGGCTGGCAAGTCGTGCTCGGTGCTAATTTGCATATTGCAGCAAGGATCAATGCTAAAAGGAAACTCCAGAATTGAGTTCAACTGAGCGTTGGGTGCCGTCCCACTTCCCAAAAGAAAAGAAATAAAAAAATATTATAATATGCCAAGGTGAAGGCGAAGCCCACCAAGAAATTTCTTGCGTAAATTATTATAATCAAGCCTGGCCAGAGTGAGACGGGGAGAGAGGGTGGAACACTGAGAGGTGGTAGAGTTGCAGCTGTCGCTCAAGACTATGAAACTTGGCAACATTGCTTCAGATCTATAATAATAATGATGTTCTCCTATACACATACTCAGATTTCGCTTTGATAATAAAAAATCCTTTAACGGCTGGCTAAGCTCGTCAACTTGTTGCTTTAATTGGAATTCAAAAGATGCATTTCAGTTGCATATATCAGTTGCCTTCTTATATGCGTTCTAATTACGTTAAATGATATCTGAAATAGAAATACATTTATTTTTTTTTTATATAAAAATACTAATTAGAGCTGACAGATCACAGTTGCAGCTATCGTTACCATTCGAGAACTTGAAAATGTGTTTAAATATATTTAGAAATAAATAATTTCATATTTAAAACTATGAAAATTATGCTTAGATAATGCTTGTCGTCTATCAATCGATTTCAATAAAAAATATCTTAAGCGACGCCCCATAAATGCAGAGTAGAGAAAAATTAATAAAAAATTTACGACTTTTTTTTCCTTATATCAAAAAAAAAAAATTAAACTTTTCTTCCAATTGTAAAATGAAAAATTATAATAATACCACATAAAAAATCATTATTTTCTTAATTTAAAATTATATATTGACAGGACTACAGACTTGAATTTAAAACATAAATATTAATAGATATATTTATTCCATTATAACTATATAAATGCAAAGGAGAGAACAATTAAAAAAAAAATTTACGACTTTTTCCCCTAAATCAAAAAAAATTAAACTTTTCTCCCAATTGTAAAATAAAAAAATCATAAAAATACGGCACAAAAAATCATTATTTTCTTAATTTAAAATTATATATTGGCAGTACTAAAGACTTTAATTTAAAATAGAATGATTAATAGATATATTAAATTTCTTTACAAAAAGTTTATAGCTTTTTAAAATGGCTATGAGATTTAATGTTTAAAAAATGCTGGCATAACTCCAAAAAAGGCTTAAAAAAATATGCCAGTTTTTAAAAGCCTTCAAAATTAATAGAAAAAAATTTTAAATATTTTTTTGACATTATTATTATGTATCAGAAAAAAAAAACAAGTTTAGTGACCTGTAATATATTTGTGTTATATGTACTAAATATATAAAAATTCATATAAAGAATGAAATATTTGTGAATATATTAAACTGATTTTAATTTGAATTTTCTAATATTTGTTTAATTGTATTACGTATTTTTGTTATAGGTATAGAGATTTTTTTTGGTTATAAGTAAATAAATAATTTAAGTAAAATATAAGTTAAGAGTATTTTTCTTTTATTTTTTCCGAATAAGCCCAGACCGTAAACTAAGTTCATTTTAGTTTAAGATATTTGCTAAGAATTTATATTTTTATGAATAGAAGAAATTAAGTTTAACCTAAAAAATTTTGTTTAAATATTTTACCTTAACAAAAATAAAGACTCCATGATAAAGTTACGAAGTTTACCGAAGAGTAGGACGACAATTTGTAACAATTAAGAAATATTAATTAAAAATAAAACACAATGGCCTTATTAACCCAATTGCAAAAAATTTAAAAACAATGACAAAGAGCCCCTAAATATATAAAATTAAATATTTTTTATTTTAATGTTAAAATCTTGTCGGTAAGTTTTGAACGCACTTTTAATAAATAATGAAATTTAATTTATAATGCAAAAAGTCTTGTCGATGTCTTGCATATACTTTAAATAAATTTAAATTTAATTTAATATATTATGCAACATATTAACACTTCAACGGTTTACTTAACAATGAAAATCTATCAACATTTATTACAAAAAAAATTAACTGTGATAAATAATTGCAATCGTAGTAATCGCGATAGTACGTGTATCTTTTGCTATTTTGCCAGCTCTAGAAAATACTTACATTCATATATTGAGTTATTGGATAGCCTAGCTAAGCGCACAAGACAAAAGCCAGCTACAGATACAAAGATACTCAGATACATACAATACTAAGATACTTAGATATACTCGAATATACTGCACAGATCTGTGGCTATAGCCAATGGCTGCAGCTTGATGTTGCAGCTCGTTACAGACGTCAGCTGAATGTCTTAGTTTTGGTATTTGGTTTTTTTGGTTTTTGGTTTTAGTTTTGGTTTTGAATTACCAAACAAAAAAAAACGGTGCATTCGTTTCGACCGTGTTTTTTTTTGGTATTGTAAGAAGAAACAAGCGCGTGATCCATTGGACAATGCATAAAATGGACAAATGGACAAATGGACAATGGGACAAATGCCTTGAACATGTCTATGCATTGCATTTTGCATTTTACATTTTGCATTTGCATTTCAATTAAAAGCGATACAACAAAACGCCAAGATACAGATACAGATACATTCAACGATTTGCATAGAAAACTCATAGCTCATCATCAGTTTGCGAGTGTCGAATCTCGAGTCGCCTGCTGAGGTAGCGTTTAGTTTTTTGATTTTTTTTTTGTTGGCAGGGGGTTTTCTAACATTCAGATTTATGGCTGTTGCATATGCCACAGCTATACAATTACCAATAACAAATATACAGTTATGGATATACAGTTGTTGAGATACATTTTTTTTTCATTTGCGT
Source organism: Hirtodrosophila alboralis (assembly GCA_035043045.1). NCBI lineage: Eukaryota > Metazoa > Arthropoda > Insecta > Diptera > Drosophilidae > Hirtodrosophila > Hirtodrosophila alboralis. Next base: position 218,473 of record JAWNNH010000522.1, on the reverse strand, counting down.
TTGCGACCCCCATGTCCTGCGGGAACACAAATGCCAAATGTTTGCTTTTGCCAGCGAGTTTTGACCTTTTATAATTATGCACCACCCCCCAGAAGAAAAAAAAATATTTAATATACTCTATGCCATGCGGCGGGCATAGCACATATTTCAGTTTATTTGGAATGACAGTAGAATATTGATAAAAAGTTTTTTATACTGTTTCATTGCTTAGTTTTTAGCTCATACAATAATATAATAAATACAATAAACTCGGAAGAGTGGCAAAAAATATATGTTAGAGAAAAAAACAATTTTTTCGATTTAAAAAAAAATAAATCATTAAAATTTAATAATTTGGCATAAAATATATTTTATAGAAATAAAAATTTATTTCGTTTTCGATTTAAAAAAAAATTAATTATTAAAATAAAAAATTTGGCAAAAAATATATTTTTTATAGAAAAAAAATTTCTTCGTTTTAGATTTTAATAAAAAATAAAAAAATACAAAAACAGAAACATTTTTTTATATTTTAAATTCTATTAGCTCACAAACAAAATGCTACAAAATTTTAGCTTTTACTTAAGTTAGACTTGAGCAAAATTAGATAATATAATGTTCTTATCTAATATACATAAATTATGATATTGCTCTCTAAATATTCATACTTTCGACCTTACTAGATACAGAGTTTGAACCGGAAAAACACTAGAAATTGTTGTTAATAATAAAAAAAATAAGATAAAATAGTATAAAACTGTGCAGCAGCGATAATAAGGATTAATAACAACATTAGCTGATTAAAAAAAAAAAATAGTTTACTAAACTGCTTACAATATGCGTTGGTTGTCTTTTTTTTAGTTTTCAACTTAATGTCTTCGATTTTAATAAAAATAGGAAAAAATAGAAATACTGGTATATTTTTTATATGTAATTCTATTAGCTCACAAAAAAAATGTTATAGAATTTTAGTTATTGTTTAAGCAAAATCAAATAATCAAATAAATAAAGAAACATTTTCAAATATTTGACCCTATTAGATACAGAGTTTGATTCGGAAAATACGAGAAATTGTTGTTGAAAAAAAAAAAAAAAAAAATTAAAAAAAAAATATAAAAATAAGAAGAAAATAAAAAAAAAATTAAAATAAAAAATTAAAAAATAAAAATAAGAAATAAGAAATGCTTGGGCAAACAAGCAATGCCAACTTAATGATTACCAATACCACGGATACCATTCTTTTAATGCTTAAACCAGTTGAGAATTATAAACAATAACTTTACATTAGTGCTGCAGACCTATTGAGTTGAGTGATACTGTGATTTTTAAGTTAAATTTTATTCAATGAAAAATAAACTTGGTTTAGTAATACTTTATTTATGTTGGAAAACACAAATAATTAAATAATTAAATTTTAGACCAGTTTAAATTAAGCTAAGCAAAATTTGTCTCATTTGCTGTAAATAAATTCGAAAATTCGCATTTTCTTTCCAAATTGAAAATTTGTAAATTTGTTTTTCAGTCGAAATATTTTTAATGAATATAAAAACGAAATTTGTGTCTTAGAATTAAAAAAAAAAATTGTAAAACTTAAATTAAATTAAAATATTAAATTGAGAATGATATACGCTTAAAAATATTGCATTATATACCTCATAAAATATTTAAAGTTAAATTTAGTAAGAGTATATTTAGTGTAGGTTAATAAATATGTAAAATAAAATAAAATATTTAAAGTTAAATTTAGTAAGAGTATATTTAGTGTAGGTTAATAAATAAGTACTACTAAAATATATTATGCCCTTTCATTCTGTTAGTTGAAAAAATTGTTAGAGCATTAGAAACTTCGTTATAAGTTGGAAATTTTTTAATCTTTGATTTCTGCTCCTGTCATATGCAAATTATTCAACTTGGCGATCATTTAAAAAAAAATATTCATATAAGATACAACAAAAAAAAAAACCGCCCGCAATGCCAAGCCAAGCTGTTAGCTTTTTTTTTTTTTTTATTATTGTATTTTTCATTTTTCTTCAATATTATTATTACTTTTTTATCATTTTCTTTTTGTCTACTAGTTTAGAGACGGGAGGCTCTCAAAGTTTGAGATGTTCCCACAGCTTTCTAAGTATATAGAGAGGCGCGCAGTTGGAAATTGTTATGGCTGAACTATAATTTCTGGGGCAGTGCTTGATTGCTTGACTGCCTAAGGGGAGTTACAGGGGGGAACAGAGAGAGGGGTGCCCCCTGATGTGGGCGTGTACGTAAACTGTAAACTGTGTCGTTTGCTACGCATTGACACGCCGCTGCATGCCAAAAAAAAAGATAGAAAAAAAAAAATTAATATATATATATAAAGATACAAACGTATCTAATAGATACATGTGAAAATCACGCATTTGACAACGCTGGGAAAGTCAATGAATTGTGCTATTGGCCACACAAACGTTATAGCATGCATGCATGCATGTGTGTGTGTGTGTGCATCCATGAGATACAAAAAAAAAAAAAAAAATAGCAACGTGTTATGACAATGGACAGCAGCGTTGTACTTCCCCCCCCTCGTGCTCTCTTTGCCCAACAAGTGGTAAGACATTCTTTGTGTTCTGGTCTATTAAGCAATGCGCTGCGCCGCGCGTATCTTAAAGATACAAGTTAACTAATAATTAGCTAGCTTGGCAAAATTGCAGCCTCTTTTTATTATTTTTTTTTTTTTTAGTTTTGGTTTTGTTGTTACGAAATGTGTGTGTGTGTGTTGTTGTTGTTGTTGTTGTTAGCCTGGGAATTTGACTTTGCATTGAATTCGATTGTTTGGCATAGTTATAGAGCTATAGTTATAGTATATAGATGTATATAGTTATACAAATGCCGCCCCCTTGTCAACAAACTTATTGTTTTCATTTTTGCATTTGTCGTTTTTCGTTTTCGTTTATGGTTGCTTTGTACTTTGAGTTTTTTGAATTGGTTTGTATTATTATTTTTTTTTTTGCTTTTTTTTTTATTGCGAGCCTGTGATTTTTTACTTATTACGAGTATCTCAACTTTTGGCCCCACTCGCAGCTCTATTAAATTACACGTTTGGCAATCGCTCGTTTTTGTATTTTTGTATTTTTTTTTGAACTGCAATTTTCGGTAGCGTATAATGGACCACAATTTTATTGACATTATTTTAATTAGCAGTTTGTCCAGTTTTTTTTTTTTGCTGTGCTGAGATACACAACAATCGCATTGTTCATAAGGCAAGTCACTAATTGAGGTTAATGGGGTTTCTTGAAATCGTTCAAGCCACGTTTGTTATTATAATACAATATTATATTATGGTCACAAGGCTTCTCTCTGTATAAAGCAAACTAATTATAATTTGTTAGTTAGACTTTGATGCGCACACACTTTTAAAATAGTACAAAAATAATAATAATTACAATTACAATCAAATTTTAAATAATTTCATATTAAAATTGAATTATATTTTCTTTAGTTTGCTATAACAATTGAAAATTGTTGTCTGAGATGACGAGAAATTAAAAATTTTTTTTTTAATAATGTGTTGATGAAATTAAATAATAAAAACCTTTTAGTCATAGAACGAGTTTGGAAAGTTATTAAGAAATCAATTTACTATGGAGAACAAATGTAAATTATTGTAAAAAAAATATTTTCTATGAGTTAAATGTGATTTAAGCTTAAATAAAAGCTTTCAACTCTCATGTGGCAGTGACATTGAAATATATTTATTTATAACTTTTAATTAATAATTAGTATAATAAATGGGATAAAAAAATATGAAAATATATTGTAGTGTAAAGATAAAGCATTTGAGGCCGCTTTTCCCAAAGTTAGCCTAATTTGAAAAAAATTCTTTGTTCAACTGATTTATAGTTATGATAAAAATAAAGATGTAATATTTTAGATAGTTATATTGACTTTAAGCGAAAAATAATAAATTATGGCTAACGTTTTTATATTGGGTTCCAGGTGGGACTCGAAAAACATATTATATTTAGATGTATTTTCTAATTAGGAATCTGATAATATATACGAATAATTTAACATATATTTCATCAATAATTGTTGTCAATATTTGAATTTTATTAATTATAAAAAACAATTTCGAATTTAGATTAATTATTATTATATAGACAGTACAAAATTAAAAAAAAAATTTTGGCAAAGTTCAAAAACTTGTTAATCAAGCTAGTTATAATTTTAAATATTTGTAAACTTATTTTTAATAAATAGAATACCTTAAATAGATGAAAAATATTTCTGTTGCTCAGTTATTCTCAAACAATAAAAATTTGTTGGATTTACAAAATTTAAGCATGCAAGATTTTCAAGCTGACATGGATTAGGGGCAGCTCGTTTTGCAAAACCCGAAAATCATTAAAAAACTATTTGCCAGTTGGTTTTTTATTTCATTTTGTATTTTATATATATATATAAATATATTTTTTTTTTTTTTGTTGTTGCTTGTGGCAGTGTCTGTAGCCTGCCTGCTACAGGCGTATATAGTTGCGAGTTGTGAGGCATCATTAATTTGCATTAATTCCAAATCAAGAAATGTGCGCAACGCTTTTCATTTCGTTTGCTTGAATCGAATTACAAGAATCGAGCATATGTGTGACAGGCAACAGAAACAGAGAAACAGAGAGACCCAGATATATAGAAACAGGAACAGAAACAGGAACAGGAACTGAAACAGGAATAGGCATAGCAAGAGTACATCCTGTTAAGGAGCACGTCTTGTCAGGCGTTGCCTAATGACATTTTTGAGGTTGACAGCAAAGGGTTTTTTTTTTTAATATAATATATTTACTTTCTTTATTTGTTACACCCTGTATTTATGCGAAATAGTTAAAGAGCATGTTATGTAATTGTCAGTTTTTTTCAGTCGATATTTATCTATAAGCCTTAGAGTTATATATTTTAAAATTGTGTTTAATGATTGCAATTGAAATTTACTTGCAATTTCTGATATAACTTTTGCAGTTTTATTTAAACTATTTACAGTCAATAGCTTTATTACTATAGATTTAATTTTTAATATTCTTCGGTTTTAAATTACCATTAAAATTTTTTAAAGTTTGTAAAATGCCTAAAAATCCTTTTTATTAAAGAAACTATTTTCTATAGGATTTCATAGAAGTGCACTGCTTGCCCACGGGCTTTCTGAACTGCTTGAAGTGCACTGCTTAATGCCTAAAAATCAATTTTATTAAAAAAACTATTTTTATAGTACGTAGCTGGTCTTAACTGAAGTGCACTGCTTGCTCGCGCGCTTTCTGAACTGCTTGCAGTGCACTGCTTACTGCATAAAAGCTAAAAATTATATAGATTAATGGAAAAATCTTGGATATATTAATTCAACATGCAGTATACTGGAAATAGAATAAAATTTAAATTTTAATTTTTTATTATAAAAAATTATTATTTTTTTAAATTAAAAATAATAGTTATTTTTTCATACTTTCAGGAACCTTAATATTGATTCCTTTAAAACATGCTTAGTATTATACAAAAGTTATTGATATTTTTGATTTATTGAATTCAGCAACTGGTTTCAAAGATGAAATTCTTATTTTTTTAACATTGCCATTTTTATATTAACAATTTAAAAAAATTATTTTAATTTAAAAAAAAGACTTATTTTTCATCTTTTTGATAAAAATCAACAAATAATTTTTATTTTATATTTTTTTCTTTTTTAATTATAACCGTTACGTTTACTGGTTTATCTTAAAGTGAATAAGAAAATATGCACTCTATTTACACAGCATTGTACAGGGTATTGCATAGTTCAACCAAAAAATATTTCTACATTTATTTTTTGCTTTACAGCAAACGCATATGACATTTGTTTATTTGCATCATTTACCTTAAACCCACAAACGGCTATATATACTTTATATATATATGTATTATATACATATGTATTTCTATTTTTTTTGGGAAAAAATTGGAGCGAGTTTGCAGACGCTGCAAAGTATGCTATGGTAAAGTAAAGGATTATTAATGATGCCGCTGACAAGTGAAGTGGCAAAGTCGCAGGCTGTCAAATCCAAGGAAAAAAAACACACAAAAAAAATAGTAACAACACACACACACACGCACACACACATTTGGCAGCCACAGACAGTTGTTGCAGCTCCTTGAACTCCCTTTTTGAGTGCTCTATCCTTTCATGTCCTTTTTGCTTATGTGATTTATTGGCATTTGTGGCATTTAGCATGCCTCTTGCCTCAGTCGTCTTCATTCAACATTGGAGATTAGCATAAACCAAAGTCATTTCATTTGGCTACACAATTTGTAATATTGATTAATGCGTTGCCGGATGGTGGCGGCAACAAATCCTGGGAAAATTTCAAGCGTGCCACAACAAGTGCGTGAGGTACCTAGATACAATCCCCCCCCCCCCCAAAAAAAAAAAAAACCTGCAAATACCCCATATGCAATTCTCACTCTCCCTCGCTCGCTGTATGTGTTTTAGCCCATGCAACAGATACAAAACTAATGCGCACTCAATGCAGTTTCATGTAGCTGTATCTTTGCATCTGTGTGCCCCCTTTTGTGGCACATTTGCATATGTATTACATTCATAGAGCCGCGCTGCGTGGCAAACCGCGTGAGAAGTGCCGTGTCCTTGAAACGCTTGATAATATCACATTATGCACAGCCCCTGCCTGCCTGCCTGCCTGCCAGCCATTCTGCCTGTTATCCTGCCTGCCAGGACCTCAACTAGGGGCTGCTTATGCATAGCTACGCATTTTGCCACCGATAGGGGCAACAAGTGCGAAACAAACGCAACGGCAACGGCAAACACAAACATAGACAATCACAATAAAGTCTGGCGGAACGACACAAAGTATACCACGTAATAATTGTGTATCTGAATAATACAGGATAGATATAATACAGGATATATGTATTTAAAAAGCGACAAAGATTCGTGATCTATCCTTACAAGTATCCGATTATACTTAAGCCTAAAAATTATGTTTATTATATTTTAATATTGCACTCATAATTTATTCACTCGGAAGGATTTTTTCTCCTTAATTTATTTTTAAAAATTCTAAAAAAAATATATATAAATTGATTTAAAAGTTGGGCTTGTTTTTGCTAAATAGTAATTATGTATTTTTGTTATATATATATTTATTTTATATTTTCTACAAATTCATTTTTAGCAATAAATTCACTTTAAAGAACTGCGTTAGCAATAAAAAACATTAAAAAAATTAAAAATTAAACCATTTGGTAATAAAAGATATTTTTTTTGCTGTTTCAATTTTATCAAAGAATAAATTCTTAAAGATTAAAATATTTTGCAACTTTTGTTTGCTTTACTTTGGGTGATTATTTCGGATTATAAAATTAAATATTAGATATGAGAATTTATATTAATATTTATAAATCAGATTTGCAACTAAATAATTAATTTATTTATATATTTTTGTAAATCTAGTTATATTTTATTAAATCTTTGTAACAAAATAAATAATTTATTTATATATTTTATTAATTTAAATACTGGACCATATTAAATATTATAAAATAAAAAAATATACTTTTAGCAAAATGTAAATTTTTGTATGGGAAAATTATATAATTTTTAAATGCTATTTGAGCTAATTAAATAGTAATAATGTAAGATTAAATAAACATAAATTAAATATACATAAATAAAATATACACAATTATTTGAAGATTTGTAAGAAACTCTGGTAAATTAAAGTTTTAACAGAAAGTGAATTTTTGTGAGCTAAAATTATACAAATTTTGCTAATAAAATAGCAATTTTATATTATAACATATATTGAATATAAATTCCAATAATTTATTATATATAAAATATGCATAATAACCTAAAGAAATTTAGCAAGGTTTTCAAAAAATTTAAGTTTAATTAAGATTTTGACACAAAGTGAATTTTTGTGTTTAAAAATTATGCAATTTTAGCTAATAAAATAGTAATAATGTAATATTAAATATGTCAATTATAAATACCAATATTATATTATATGGAATGTTGCACTTATTCATTAAATTATAAATATTATATTTATATATACTCTATATATGCGATATTGCACTTCAGAGCTACCCGTTATGTTATAGATTTGATGGCAAAAAAACAAACAGCTACAGGTTCAACATGCTTATTATTAACTACTAAATAACAGTGGCAAATGGAGTCGAAGTTGTGTTGGACTTGAAGTTGCAAATTGTAGATAGAAACGGAGACGCAGTTTGAGGCACGAAGTTGTTTGCAACTGTTGAAATGGCCGGCATATGCACACGCTTCAACATTTGTATCTCATAGATACGCAGGCGGCATACGTAGGCTAGCTAACTGCCAAAGGGGGGCGGGGGAGGGGGAAGGGTCGTCAGAGAATTGGTAGCTCGACTAACGGTGCATTTTGCTATGCAGCGCGCAAAACTTTTTGCCCAAGTGCAACAACAACAACAATAACAATAACGACGACGACCTTTTCAAGCCCGAAGCGCCTCGTTTTATCAGCGCTTGGCAAATCTGCAGCAAGCAACACCCCACCCCCTCCCCACCCGTTTCTTGTTGCCGCACCTGTGTGCAGCACAGCCCTTCCTCCACACTTGCAACGGCTGCATTTTGCCATTGCACTTGCCGTTGGAAATTAATTTTCGTGCAACAGTCGCAGCTCTAGAACAATAGACAAACAGACCGCGCGGCCAAAGCTTCAACTTGTAGATAAGTTGCAGCTCCCCCTTCCACCAAACCCCGGTCCGACCCAAGAGCAAACCAATGCATAGTTTTTGGGGCGTACTTGTAGATACACACACACACACACTTACCGAGAGTACTCAATAAAACTTGCTGCGAAATTCACACACGTATTAAAGTGCGCGTGCTCGTTGTTGTTTTCTGGCTTTTGTGTTTTATTTCTTAAACAATTTTTTTTTTTTTTTTTTTTTTTTTGATTTTTGACTAGTTAACCAAATAAAAAGCCAAGTATTTTTATTTCTATTTTTTTTTTTTTGTTAGAGTTTGCCACAGGTCTTGTAATCGTGCTCGATCTTAATCTTGGTCGCAATCTTCTCTGTTTTCCGTCTTTGGCCTAACTGTAAGAATTCGTTGTTAGTAATTTGTCTCATCTGATTTTTTATTTTTATTTTTTATTTTTAACTAGCGGGTGGAACACTTAAAAATAACTTGTTTTTGTTTATTAAGAATTGGTTGGCATTTTTTTTTTGGATTTAATTAAAATTAATATTTGTTTATATTTTGCAATTGTGTTAACAAGGCCGTTGTGTTTCACTTTTAATAAATGTTAATTATTTATTAAAAATTTTCCAACTAATCTTAGGAACATTTTTTTTCATTATCTGGGAAAAAATGAAAAGAAAAGTAATTTCTTTAAATATAATTTTACTAAAGTTCACAAATAAAAAGAGGGAGAATGTAAGTAGGTTTTATTTGAATGCTATAGAATAGTTTTGCTATTAATTATTTTTATATTTACATCCTTGCAAAAAGCTATTATAATTTTGTCAAGAAATATCTCATGCATGTGTTCAAGTTTCAAAATCGAATCAATATATTTAAATTCCGAAAAGCTATGCTGTTTTTCAAGGCATCAAAACCGAACAAAGCACATTTATGTAGTACAATAATTTGTATAATTTCACCAAGTTTGATTAAAATCGCACAATGATATCATATAGCTGTCATAGGAGAAAAAAAAATACAAAACAAAAAATTAATATGAAAAATTAGTTTTTCTATGGAAAACTTTTTTGTTTTTCAAGATATCAAAACTAAAGACACCAGTTCAATTTAATATTATGTTTTACATAATCTGAACAAGTTTTATCAAAATCGGAGCACTATATCTTATAGCTTCCATAGGAACAATCGCTGGAAAAGTGCTTCTATAAAAAACTTTATTGTTTTACAAGATATCGAAATCAAACTCAACAGTTCGATGTAGATATACGTTTTGATCAAAATCGGACCACTATATCATATAGCTGCCATAGGAACAGTTTGGTAAAAATATAAGTTCTTCTATGCAAAACATTTTTGTTTTTCAAGATATCAGAACCAAACTCACCATATCGATATAGAAATACGTAATGTACTGTCGGATAAAATTTGAATTAAATCGGAACACTATATATCATATAGCTGCCATAGGAATAAGCGGTTGAATATTTAAAATTTTCTTAAAAGACCACTGCAAGGGTATATAGCTTCGGCGTGCCGAACTTAACCGTTTTTTTCTTGTTTTTAATTTTTGAATTTTAGTCACATCCACTTTATATTAGATTATATCTAATATATTAAACTGGGTTGCTAATATTATAGTATAGAATATTTTTAATTAAGCTTGTCCATATTCGTATAATTTAATTACCTTGGCTCCTTGGGAGAGCATAGTATACCAATTCTAAAACCAGATAGGCTATACATTACAACACTAATATATTTAGCTTTTATTTCATTGTCAGTTTCCAAACATAATAGCCAAAAATATTGAAGCTCACACAACTATTCGAAAATTCAAGCAATATTGAAAAAATACACAAATTTAAAGACGCCAAAACTTTAATTCTAATCTACAATATGTGAGTATATCAAAAATGAATTAATTCTCTTCAACTGTAGTTAGATTCTACGATCGCAGACAATTATGGCATCAGGCATTCAGGTTGCAACAGAATGTAAGGGTGTCTATGAGGAGATACGCAAATTGAAGCAACATCGTTATGTGATTTATTCCGTTAAAGATGAAACTAAGATTTGTGTTGAAGTTGTTGGTGCTCGTGATTCTAGCTATGAGCACTTTCTAAAGGATTTATGTAAGGATGGACCAGAATGCTGCCGTTATGCTGTCTTTGATTATGCCTATAAACATCAGTGTCAGGGCACCTCATCAAGTGCCCTGAAGGAGAAACTATTTTTAATGCTATGGTGCCCGACACAGGCCACAATCAAGGACAAGATGCTATACTCTAGCTCATTTGCTAATCTCAAAAAGGAGCTACATGGCATTCAGAAATATATTCAGGCTACCGAATTGGAAGAGGCCTGCTCCGAGTGTGTTGAGGAACAGCTGCGTTTCCTTGATCGCGATTAACTAAATTCGCATTTTAAAGTGTTGAGTTGTGTATTAAATATAGAGTATTTCCGTTTTGGTTTGAGCAATGTCATTATTTGTGTAAAAATCTATTTAAAAGTTAGCTAACTGCCGAAGATAGGCGACTCTTTATTGTTATACTAAAAATTTTAAAATTTTGTTGTATTTGCATTTTCTTGAAAAGTGCTTGTATAGATAACTTTTTTCTTTTTCAAGATATCGAAACTAAACTCAACATTTAGATGTAAAATGGCGATTTGTACAATCTGACCAAGTTTGATTAAAATCGGAGCACTATATCATAAAGCTGCCATAGGAACAGTTTGGTACCAAAATGAGTTTTTCTATGCAAAACATTTTTGATTTTCAAGATATCAGAACCAAACTCAACATATCGATATAGAAATACGTTATATACTGTCTGATAAAATATGAATAAAATCGGAACACTTTATCATATGGCTGCCATAGGAATAATCTGACATGTGTGCAAAATTTTCATACAAAACCATGGCAAGGGTATATAACTTCGTTGTGTCTGAAGATAGTCGTTTCTTTCTTGTTTTTATTATTATTCAATTGCCATTGAATTAATTGATTAACTATAATGAAATGCGCATTAAAAATCAAGTTGTGATTAGCTGACAAATATTACTGAAATAATAATTCAATTGAAATTTGCGGCAAATTAAAAATCTCTATAATTTGCTGCTGGAAACTGCTCACAAAATGAAACAAAAAAATTATTTTATTGAAAACAATTACATGTCTTATTTTTTGATAATAATTCTCAACTTTTACTATTATTTTGCACAGTAGGAAAAATTTAAGACTTTTATAAAATGAGTTTCCAGAGCAAAAGTAGAAAAGAATACAAGGAATATATTTTCTAATTTTTCTTGTCAAATTAGTGATAATGCAAAATCAATCGATAAATCTTCTAAAAATTAATGTGTGAACATAGTTAAAAATGACTTTAAAGTAAAATTTTCATACTTTTTGAAAGGAATGCTATTTTTTTTTTGCTGCAAATCGTTTTTTATTGATTTGAATGAATAAGAGGACAACATTACAATATTTTTAACTGCCATGATATACCAAATTTGCTGTAATCCATATAGAATTGAAAAAAGGATTTATTACACTACTATGCTTCTTTCAGAAGACAACGTATTAAAATATATATAATACTCGCTATAAAATAAGTTAAAGGAAAATCTAACAAATTAGAGAGGGGAGCGACCAGTCGTTCAATTGTGTCTAATATTTGTACAATAAATTATGCCGGGAGCTCTATAAGATAAATTAATAATTACTAAACAATTTAATAAAATTTAAAAACCGGACAGTACACATATTTATTCCCAATATTAAAGTTGACTCAGAATATATATGTATGTCTTTTGTCTGTTTTTAAAATATAATAAAATGTTTCTAATTAACTAATTTTTGAAATTCCCGCTATCTTCCCATTTTAATCACATTTTATTATCAAAATGTAATTTTAATGTTTGTGTATCTCCTTTTAAACGAGCTAGCTAAAGTTTAAGATACTTTAACTGTAACTTTAACACCCAGGGTTATTAGAACTTCAATGAGGTTTATTATTTGTCAATTGGATTTTTTTTTGCACATTTTGAATTAATCTAAAATTAAAACTAAGCGTAGATAATCATCCCTAATATTATAACTATCTTTTATTTTTAAACAACAATTTTTCCACAAATAACACTAGTTTACAGCAAAAAAGGAGCTGGGCTGACTAGAAAAGTGATGAACAGGGTAAATTTTTTCTTGGGTGTTTTTACTAATTGCTGAATAACTATCACATTTACTGACCGATTTGGACAAATGTACACTTAAAATATTCGTAAAAGAATTATCTAACATAATTAATCATAAAAAGTATTTAAACGAATTTTTTAAATTTTTAAAAGACCAATTAAAATTCAGCAATTTTTCAAAAATGCAAAAAAAGTTCACATTTATCAACTTCGAGGGTTTATAATGGCTTTGTTTGTTATTCGATTCGCTTAGCGTTAGAAAGAGGATACAATTATCTATTGAATTGTGTAACATTATTTAAGATCAAATAAGATCTCATGTAGATATGAACAAATAAGTCGAAAGACTGCCAAAAAACTAGCTATTCGCGGTTTTCTCGAAAACCATTCTTTGAAAAAATAAATGGTTTGCCGTTTTGAAATCAGCGACCAAAAATACATCAAAAAAAGTATATGAGAGCCCAGCTCCCTCGATCAAAAAATAATTTGTAAACTAGTGTAATTAGAGCTATAAATACTGCTTATTATCTAACAGGTATATGCTTATTTATAATATGTTTAAAATATTTTCTCAAAAAATTCAAATCTCTGCCCTACAAATAGCATTAACTATTGTTGCACTTTGTGCAGTTTATGTTGAAAATATTTTCACAGTTTTGGCTTGGCATTGAAATAACATTGAATTGATTTCATAAATGTATACAAAACATAATCATAAACATAATTGTAGTAGAGTGTAGACGAGATTTGAATTTCAGCTGCCTTTGGCCAAAAAGATTAACATATGAAAACGAGTTGATGAAACGGCTCTAAACACGATTCGCCCATTTCCCAAAAATTAACAAAAAACAATTTCGGTAGCTGAAGATCAATCAATAGCCAAGGTTTGGTTTTCGTATGTAAATGATGAGAGAGTTAAGAGCTGAGAGTTCTGAAAATATGCCAAATGATCACAAAACTCAATCTTTGCCTGTCAGTGCGTTATTGAGACTTTTATGAAAAGTAACTGAGAGTTCGCCCAAATGTCTTTTGCATTTATAATTGTGAGAAAAATGCCTGGCCAGGCGATTCTTGATATATATAAATATATATATATAAAGGGCAGACACACATCTGCACCCATTAGGACATTGTCGATGCTGCCAGCTTTGCATGAAATTTTCGTTCTCATTTGAAATGTACGAAAATAATGAAAATAAATAATATCCGTTGCATTGATATGTAAATTTATCGGTCGAAGGCAAGGTGAAGATACACACACACACATATATAAATATACGATTATACGGAAATATATTAAAAGTAAAAGGTTAAGGAAATCAACCCTTAGACAATTCAGCTTATGATTATGCAAATGTCCTTTAACTGGCGGCTGCAAGATCCTTCAAAGATCTTTACTTTTGTCGCTGAGTTCGCCCTCTCTCTCTTACTCTCTCCCTCTAAGGGGTTGTTAATCCTGTTTCAGCTATATAAAAAAAAAAAAATAAATATATATATATATATAAAAGGATTTCTTTGGTTCTCAAATTTGCCAAAAATCGATTCGATTGTTCGACCCTTTTGTGCGTTTTGCAACATTTGAAGTGGCATTTGCGGTAATTGATAGGAGTTGCAAACCTTTTGAATCAATAATATCTGCCAAATCGATTTGCCAGACTCTGTAAATAAGAAAAGGGTTTTCAATTTCTTTGGTCCCATTGTCTTTCCCAGCGATTTGTGCGAAAATTTGCCAGACCAAAGAATGCAAAGTTGGCTAAACAACAAGATTGTAATGCACTTTTGTGATTTTTATACTCTATCCATTGCAAGGGTATAAAAAAAAGTTGCGACTCGTTAAAGGGATTACAGGACAACTGAGACAGAGCACGTGCTTGTAATTGAGAAAGGATCAAGGTTACAACAAATGCACTTTTTATTTTTTTGCATTGTTTGCAATAGTTTTTACATATTACAAAGTTAAGATCATTATAAAGTTGATCAAAGCATGTACAACTGATACAACTGTATTTGCGTTGATGAAAAAGAATTTTAGTTGAATTATGTTAAATAAATAATAATGATAATTTACAGAAGAATCATTTAGTTTAAAAAATATATTTGGTTTTTTAAGTATTATACTCAACTCCATAGAAAATGATCAACTCAGATTTCTTACTGTCTGAAGTAATTTGCCTGTTTGGTCCTTAATTTAATTAAATATTTAAATTGTATTTTTCGAATAATACAATTTTTTAAATTAATGTCTAGCTTAGTTTGGGCTTTGACCAAAAAGTCTAAAAAAAAGGAAAGAATTATATTTTCATTATGTAGCTTTATCAGCTTCAGTTTTATCGCATTAATAAAATGAAAAGATATCATCCCTACAGTTAATATTACATCTAGTATTTAATTTGTTAGAACTTTGTCAAAATTTAACCAATTTATTTAGTGATAATTTTTTTATGTAAACTTTCACCGCCCTTATATTGTTTTGACATTTAAGTACAGTCCACAGTCACAAATTAGAAACTACAGCAATTCAAATTATAATTAGGAATTTTAATAAGTTTTTTAAAATAAATAACAAAGAAATAATAAAAAATAAAAAAATAAATTTTAATTAAAAAAAAAGAACTTATAATAAATATTGCACTGAAGTGTTTCCTTTTTTGTTAAAATAGAATTAGAAAATAAAAAATTTCAAAAAAGCAATTAACTAAAAAATAGTTTTATTGTAGCTATATGGAGAAAGCTAAATCCTTTATATTTTTTTGTATTAATATCCAAAAATAAATCGTCCAGAAACTACAATATTTCAGAAATTATAATTACCTTAAAAAGTGATTTTAAAACGTGCAAAGTATTATTTAATGTTGATAAATACAATTTTAGGTGTAATTTGTCAATTAAAAATATAACTAAAATCAATTATATTTTATTTTTTGTCAAAGTAAATATATTAACAGTACAGTTGTGCCGATATATTTGCATTGCCAGGCGAGTTTTAGGTAGAGCACTTAATAAGGATACTGTATTTATTTGCATTCCAAATGCTCTAGCAACAAAAATACGTTTTTAAGAGTAATTAATAATTAAAAATAAATTTTATATAACTTTACTGAATGTTTTTAATACTTTAGAAGTTCTGTTGGTTTTGTACTTTATCAATTTATTTGTGTAGTTAAGATAATATTTTTGCATTGCATGAACTCAGCGCTTAATAAAAAAAAAAGTTATTTGGAAAAATAATTATTTCTTACTTTAATTAAATATAGTTAATATTTTGGAACTATATTTAGACCGAACTTAATACAGGACTAGTTGAAAAATATATTTAAGTCACCCCAAAGCCGCAAGTTAGGTAAAAAAAAAAAATGTAAGGAAAATAAAAAGAATTAAATACACGCCACAAAGTCAGTTGCTTGCCACACTTGACCAGACCAAAGTTGGCAGAGGGGCTAACACACACACACACACACACACCTCAGTTCATATAAAATGCTAATTTATAACTAAAACCGATCTATTAACTTGAATGTCAAAATAAATGCGAGCAACCCTTGTGAATAAAATTCATGGCCAGTTGCCAAGTTGGTAACTCTGTTAAAAGAGAGACAGAGAGAGAGTGTATTTCTGGCTATTGGCTATTTGGCCTGTTTTGTGCCTAAAACAGAAAGCCATACATATAATATACCATATATGCCACCATTGGGTGTCATTTGATTAGCATAATGCAACTATAAATGTGCCATAGCTTATTTTTACCAATAGCAAGCCTATATATTGTGCTGCGGGGTGAGAGTTCGCGCTTGAGTTGGCCCTGTTGATATAGCCTTCTGATATACACATTAAGCGTATTTTATTAGTGTAAATGTTGACATTCGGTTATTTGTTTAAGCCATGGAACTGGCCAGTTCAGTCGGCCCAAACAGCCCAAACAGCCAGGTGAAAATGCCAATAGAAATTGAAATGGGCATGCAAATGGATATGGATATGGAAATGTATATGGATATGGAAATGGCAATGGAACCGAACCAACTCACCTCTCACACTCCTCTCTCTCCTCTGCTGCTGCAAATGGCCGCTAGTCGCACGCTACATAAAGAACTGTAATTTGAATATTTATTACATTATTAGCTCACGTTCTGTTTTACATATACATACTACATATACATTTACATATATTTTTAGTTTAGTTTTTCTTTTAGCTTTTATTCATACTCTTTACTTTTCATATAATTAACAGGGTTTTTATCTCGAAATATGCGTATAGCTCAATATTTTTTAGTGTATTCTTAATTATCATATAAAATCGAATTTATCTTTTTTTTTTTATTTTTAGAAATTTTATTATGAAATTTTGTTAATATGTGTCTTTTTTTTTAGGCATAATATATATTAATTTCATAGCTGTCATTAAAACAAAAATCGATCAAAAATTAAGTTCTTGCGAGAGAAACTTTTTTGGTTTTTAAAAATACATAATCGCAAATAAAATTAGCAAATTTAAGTTATATTTTAATTTATGTAATCTGAATATAAAATTGATCCAAAACACACAATTATATCCTTCAGTTTCTAAAGCAACAATCGATCAAAAATATGTTTGTAAATGCCAATATATTTAAGCAGAATAGTTCGTGACTGAAAAAATAAAAGTTATTCAATATTTTCTTTTAAAATTTTATTATCAAAGGAAAATGTCCAAAATTGAATAAATTAAATTGTTTAAAGTTTTTTTTTTAGTTTTATTGACGAGTAATAAAAATAAAATTCAAATAAAGCAAGCAAATATAAGTTAACGGTAAAATTTTGATTTGTTTTTACTAATATTTAAGTGTAACGTCACGTCATCAAAAACAGCATTTATTCTCATTATATCTACACTGTTGATCGCAAGTGCGTAAAATTTCAAATTTAAACAAAGTTAAATACAACTAAGTAAATAAAATAAACTTTCGGATCACAGAAGATTTATTTAATTTTCTACAAAATTTTAAAAGTGTGTAACGTCACGTCATTGTATGCGCTGAACTAGCATATAATACACCTAGCCATCAATTCATACGAATAATTGGATAAACTTTTTATTTTTTATTTACTTAACTTTCGTATATTTTTAAGTTTATTTTTATATTGAAGCTGAAACAAATATTTTATTTGTATAACTGCAATTTTGTCTATTTACCATTTGTTTTCAAAATCCTCTCGTTGTCACCTTTTGTAAATATCTTAGTATTTCCTCTTGGTTTATTTTGCAAAATTCGTTGAAAATTATGAGAACACCCTTTGAATTCCAAATTTTCTTCGGTATTTTGAAACGTGCGTCACGACTCTAAATGGTAAATTTTTTTCGTATTGAACATCTGCTCTAAAATGATTTGTAATGCCGATGAAAAGTACTTCCAAGCCTCACTAAACACTGTATATTAATTGAAGCTACCTCATTTAGAAGATCCAACGAAATTAAGATTTCAATTATAAAATGCGTACGAATGTAAAGTGTAATACAGAATTTTCCCATATATTAGAAATAATTGTATTAAATTTTTTGAAATATATCAACAAAACTTTGCAAATTTGAGTTTCTTTATGCCTGTTATATATTTTCATTTAATTTAATCAAAATCGCAGTACTATATCATATAGCTGACATAGGAAAGATTAGTTTAAAATTTAATTGTTGTATTCATATAACTTTTTATTTTATAATATACATGTTCCAAGCAAAATTTTTAATTCATAGTTTTCTTATAGTTTCAGAAAGTTAAATTAATTGAATTAAAATCGATTTTCAATATTTATTTTTTTTTATTGTTTTCTTTTCCTTTTTTTCCATTTAATCTTACTGTTATTTTTCAACAGGTTAAATAGAACTTAACAAACAATAATAACAAAAACTAATTAACAAAAAAAAAAAAGAAAAAAAAAACAAAATTAAGTCTGTTGACAATATTTAATAGTTCTCGTAGTTATCAGTTATCAGTTATCCAAGTAACTGTTAACGATCTAAGGAACCATAACTGATATAATGAGCCTTTTGCGGTTTCACTGTTAATTCGTGTGTACTTAGACATGCATGGCTTAATCTTTGAGACAAGCATATAACTACTGGCAGGATCAACCAGAATAATGTTATTTTTTTTTTGTATATATTTAATAAAAAATATATACATATGTATACAAATATGTATTTGCATGAAAAAGTTATTTAATTTTTAAAGATATCTCAACTATTAATGGTTTAATTATATTCTATATAGTAAGTTCATATCTTTTTAAATTCATCGATCAGTTCAAACTTTTTTTTTAAATGTTATACAACTTTTTCTATAATTGAATATATATAATTTTTTTAGTAAATCCAAAATATCAACTATTTCAAACAAACTCGTATATTTAATAAGGGTCGAACTTTCTATTTTCTACTCTATTTTTCAATCCAATTCAATTTCCTTCAGCCTACATTTGGCGATAGTCATTAAGGCCAAAAGGCTAACAACTTGGCTGTTAATTGGTTTTTTTTATTTAAGCCTTGGTTCTGTCTGTCCCCTCTATCTATACCCTATAGCTACCTTTTGCCCGTTGCCTACCCTACCGATTGGCTTATCATTTGCTTTGCATCTTTGTCATCTTTTCAGCTGCCTTTAATTCTTTTTATTTATTTTTTCGTTTTTTTTTTTTTTGTCATCAGATCATTTGTTGTTGCGTCTTCTAGTGAAATTTATTGGCTGCTTGTTTGCCATGCTACGTGATCACCCATAAAGGTGTAATAATTTTTATTAAGTTCACTTTGCTGCTGCCCCAGTCTCCGTCTCAGTCTTCAGTCTTCGGTCTTGAGTCTGAGTTTCAGTTCCAGAACCTCTTTCTATAACATTTTCAGTCCCTGCTCTGTTGCCTTATGACTTATGCGTGCGCTGCATTTGTACAGATGACGATGAGAATCTTTACGCAGAATTTCTGACTCTCTGACTTCAACTTCAAATTCAACTTTATTTCCACTTCATGCTGATGCTCTGCTCTCAAGTGCTACACGAGCTTTTGGCGACAATACTCCAACTCCAACTCCAATTCCAATTTCAACTTCAACTTAAAAAAAATATATATATTATTATCAACTGCTGTTGGCACGTGTCGGCATCTTGTTGACATTGTCATCGTCTCCGATCCGCACAATTACCTGGCTATCGATTGGACTCCATATGCCCCAAGTTAACTTCCGATCAACGTGCTCCCGATAACGTCAACTTGCTCAACTTTTGCTCCAGTAACAACACAAAATGTTTTGGTTTTTATACCCTGTATTCATTGAAAATGAAATGGAAATGATATGTAGAAGGCGTCAACTTTGGTTTATTAAAGTATATAAAATTGTTTTCTTTGGATCAACAACTATAGCTTAGTTAATTTAATTTAATCGAGTATACTTTCACATTTTTGTTACATTTTTGAATTTTCCTTAAATCGATTTATTCGTGGAGATTTTGGTATTATTCTTTTTGGTTGAAAATCGGTTTTGTAAGCTTTCTACTTTCTACACTTTTCAAATAAAAAAACTAAGAATATCAATTTAAATTAGGATACTTCATTTATACATGAAATATTCCTGCTCATTATTAATTGACACAGCATTATAACAATTTTTTTTTTTAAAACTCCAAAAATTATTTTTATTATGAAATTACCTTTTTGAAAGTTTAAAATCTAACTTACGTCGATTTGGTGTATTTTTGGTCGCTGATTTCAAAACGGCAAACCATTTATTTTTTCAAAGAATGGTTTTCGAGAAAACCGCGAATAGCTAGTTTTTTGACAGTCTTTCGACTTATTTGTTCATATTTACATGTGATCTTATTTGATCTTAAATAATGTTACACAATTCAATAGATAATTGTATCCTCTTTCTAACGCTATGCCGTTTATGCGAATCGAATAACAAACAAAGCCATTATAAACCCTCGAAGTTGAAAAATGTGAACTTTTTTTTGCATTTTTGAAAAATTGCTGAATTTCAATTGGTCTTTTAAAAATTTAAAAAATTCGTTTAAATACTTTTTAAGATTTATTATGTTAGATAATATATATAATATGCCGATGACATAAAATAAAAATTAAGCCCCCATATATTTTTTGAATTTATATAAATCAACGGAATATTAAAGAAATTCGTTTTAATAAATTGTCGGCATAATATTGAATTTTTATAAATATAATTACTTATATGGGATTAAAAAAAAAAAAAAACAATTAACCTAAATAAACATTAGAAACAAGGTCTTCTAAAAGTATTTCATTAATATTAATATTAATATTCGAACGATCATTTCTAGGGCAGCTGTATAATATATTTATTCGATTTTGAATAAACTTGGTCACATGATTTAAATTATAATTCCACATCGAGCAATAGAGTTTGGTTTCAATATTTTGAAAAGTAAAAAAGTTTTTCATAAAATTAAGGTGTCTTCGATTGTTTCTATGGGAGTTATAAGATATAGTGGTCCGATTGGCCTGAATCAAACATGCAAACTGCTTACAGCTAGGGTATAAAAATTAAACAAAATTGGAACCTTTTTTCTTCTATTTTTAAAGCGTATATATACATATTTTAAAAGGATTTTATCAATAATAAAATCAACGATTTTCGAATCTCTTGGAGTTAAAATTAATAATAATTTTTATATAAATAAATTATATCGAAATTATAGCAGTGAAAGTATGCTATTATTATAGTATACTCCTAATAAAAAAAATATATAAATTACCGTAAAAACTCACGACATTTTGTTAGCTAAATACTAGTTGGCTTAACTTAACTCGCATTATCGTTCTAAAATTCTTGACATGGTCACAACAACAATTGGTAACATGAACAAACGCACAGTTAACAGTTAACCCCATTTAACACTTGTGAGCAGCAAGCACCCTTCACCCTTCACACACCCCCGCTAGACGGGGGTTGGGACGGCGCTTGTTATCACCTTTCAATAATAAAATGCACATGACCAATTTGGTGGTAACAATCCACAAAGTTGGCCAAGTCAAGTCAAGTAGTTGGTTGGCCAAATGAGCGCTAGAAAAATGACTTCAATTAACTGTTCGGTTCGGTTCGGCTGACCAGTGACTAACCAAAAACAGAAAAAAAAACAAACACAACAACAAAAAATGTCCGAACTGAACAGGACACGCACAGCACAAGGGGTCACAGGTCCTGTAAGGAGCGGTGAGGGGAGGCTTGAAGGGTTGATCATGATGTTTGTGAAGGGTTGACACACAGGCGATGCAAATTGTAGCAAGGGCGCCATCTAGCGGGAACTAGCTAAATAACAGCTAGGGAGCAACACTATAAAACTAAATACTCACACACACACACCCCAATCAGGTGTGTGAGTGTGTATGCGAGGGGCTTATCGATTCGCATAAATTAATTTTCATTTAAAACGAATACGAATGTGAATACAACGAATAAAGTCAACGACGGCTGTGCCGCATTTTTATACTAAACAACAACAAATACTAACGATAATGGGCAGGTACATAACTACACAAGCACACACATACATATATGTATATATTAAAAACATATATGTATATTTATATACATACATATATATCGCCAATATATGACGAAAGCGCCGGTTGCCTTTGCTGTCGCACATTGCATGTGAAAACTCATTCGTTACCTTTGTTAAAAAGGCCAAATTTTGCGGCGACGGGCAAACGACAAACGACAGCGACAGCGAAGCTGCCAACACGGTGGGCATTATAGCTAAAATATCAAACAAATTTGATAAACTTATATATATAAAAAAATGATTAAAAAAATACATAGTATATATAGGTATTCAATTGAGAATAACTGGAGAGACTCAAATTCCTTTTTCAATTGTTCGAAATTGTCAGGAGAAGGTCCCTAGTAAAGAAAATGTTGGGAGAACTCTCCGGTAAAGTCGCTAGCGCCTCAACAGATGCACTCACTGTTAACATATACAGCACTGTAACCAAAAATCACATTAGGCAGTATTTTTCAAATGAAATACAAAAATCACATTAGACAGTATTTTTCAAATGAAATACGAAAATTTTTTTTTATTTTTATTTATTTACTATAGCCTTGCAAGAGGGTATTATAATTTTGTCTCGAAATGTGTAACGCATAGAAGGAGACATCTCCGACCCCACAAAGTATATATTTTCTTCGCCAGAAAGAAGAGCTAAGTCGATATAGCCATGTCCGTCTGTCTGTCTGTCTGTCCGCCTTTTTCTATGCAAAGATTTTGGCTTTATCTTTGAGCAATCTTGATAAAACTCGGCACAGATGAAGGTGCACAATGTATGTAGTTTGTTCGTCAAAATCAGCCTGATCGGACCACTATATCACATAGCTATGGAGGACAAATCGAGGACCCTTCATTTTCATGAAAAGTGTTTGTATGAATAACTTTTTTGTTTTTCAAAACCAACCTTGGCATATCGATGCATGTTTACGATTTGTATCGGACCACTATATCTTGTAGCTTCTATAGGAAAAATCGGTCAAAAAGTTTTAGTATATAAATCTTCTTTGTTATCTTTTTAATATCAAAACCAATCTTGGCATATCGATGCATATTTACGACTTGTACAATCTGACCAAGTTTGAACAAAATCGGACCACTATATCATATAGCTACAATAGAAACCATCGGTCGAAAGGTGCTCGTTTGAAAAACATTGTTTTTGAGATATCAAAACCAACGTTGGCCTTTAAAATTTTATTAGAAGACTTTTGCAAGGGTATATAGCTTCGGGGTGCCGAAGATAGCCGTTTCTTTCTTGTTTTTTCAATGAATACAAATTATGTTATAATTTTAGAACGTAACGCCATTAAACATTTTTTAGATGGCAGAACAACGTTTGTCTGTTTAACAAAAATAGGATCCGTTTGATTTTCTTGGAAGGCGTAGCAACGCACGCCGAGTACACAAGTTACTTGTAGCACTGTGATACAAAATTTACAAAAGTCAAAGGCTATAGAAAATTACTATATTTACGTTATAGTCCGTCCTACTAAAGTAAGGAATTTCTACATACTTGAAATTTTAAGGAGAAGCCAAAAATCTGGAGTATTGGTCAAAATTTAACAGGTAATAACACTTTTTTGTCATAGAAATTTTGAAAGGAGAAGAAACATCCTTTCACATTATCATTAACATATATATATATATTTTTTCTAAATATTTAGTATTGGCCAAGGTATAAGACAGTCAATCTGGCATTTTTTTCAATCATTCAAATTATTTGACTTTGTTAGCCATTTAGTCAAAAATTTTTGCTTTGCACTAAATTATATAAATTTTTTTTAATAAAATTCAATTAATTCTGTATGCGACAACGCTTATTTGCACTAAATTGGCTGGAAATTCAGAAAGTTGTGTTAAAATATTGGAAAAATGTATGACTTACGTGTTATTTTATATAAACTCTTCGCTGCACAATTTTCAGTAGTGCTAAAACTATTTTTCTTTTAATGAGATAATGGTTCCTATAGTCAAAAATCTATGTAAAAACGGACTTTTATTAAATATGAGAACATTTTCTTGTCGATTTAAAAAATTAATGCATTGAAAGAAAATCCTATACTATATGTTGCACATAGTTCTCACAGGAAGTTGATAGTTTAGTAGTTAAGAAAATTCAATTAGCACCTAAAAAAGTTTCAATAAAAAGAAAATTACTTCTTCTTTGGATTGTTATTAATTGCAAAAAAAAAATGCAATATAAAAATTGCAGAAAAATCATTTTATTCCAACATTCATACACCACCTTTAAGATATCGAAATATTGTGATTTAATATTTGCAATTAATTTGATTTTGATAAATATTGCTATATTTTTATTGTAAATAATTATTTTATCTTATAATTTTTATTTTTAAAATCATAACAGTTACGTTCATTCATTTAAACAATTAGAACCATTTACAACAATATAATTTTTGAACAAGTTATCCATTTTCAATTATAGTATATAATGATTTAATTCTGTTTTATTAAAATGACTTTATTGTCAAATATTAACGAATTCTGATCAAAGGTTTAGGCAACTAATAGCACAATAACATTTATAATTTCTGTTAAATTAAGCTGTTAAAAAATATATATTAAACTCCAAAACTGATGGACTGAACGCTATAACGAAAATTACCAAAAACAAAAATTCCGGACATCCGGACAACCTTAAGCCATGTACCAATAACTGCTATAGTTTGCCGATTCTGGCGATTTCTTTTAAGTTAATCTAAAAGACTTCTTTGCATCTGTATTTTTATATATTTTATAAGCTATATATTTCACATTTGAAATGCTCTATCTCTAGTTCCAATTTCGATATCGATTAAACTAACTTGCAACTTAAAAATTCCAAATTAAAAGAATTTAGAAACGTGACAAGTTCTTACATACTCTTATATATAATTAATCTGTAACATGAATTCTTTAAAACGATTTTCTACCAAAATAGGATTTATATACAACTTGTTTAAGTTGATAACAAAATACTTGATCAAATATAAAGTTAATTTAATTTATTGAATACATTTCAAATTTTAGTCAAAATAATTTTCACATTCTGAACCGAATTTAACACTTTAAATTAACTTTCAATTCAATTGCAATATTTTTCTTGTAAGCCGCAATTAATTTTCGAATCAATTATTGTGTTGAATTGTGCTTATAATTTCTGTTGAGTATATTTGAAATTATTCCCAGTGTGCGACAATGGGCAACGGCATGCGAAGCGCATACAATTCATATGCAAAGCTATACAGACACTCATGGGACATATGTATATATACATATATATATATTCATTCGCATGTGTAACTTTGTATATATATGGTATAAACTTGACTAAAAGGACTCGAGGGAGATATTAATCTAGTTTTTTTTTTTCTCTTTTGGTACGCGCCAGCGAACAGCCAAAGCCAAAGCCAAAAGCCAAAAACGTTTCATTCGCTTCGTTCATTATTATTACCAACTATTCGCGGTTGTTGTTGTATTTGTTGTTGTTGTTATTGTTATAACCTGATACCGAAACCGAAAACTGAACGGAACCCAAGCACACACATATACACACAATTACATTCATATAGAAGGAACCCAGCCGTCGTCATTTTCACCAGTTTTCAGCTGCTTTTCATTTTCATGGCACGGCTTTTCTCAGTTTTTTTTTTTTTTTTTTTTTGTTATTCTCCATTCACAGGCAACGCTCTTAACTTTTATTGTTAACATGCAATTCATTTATTAATAATATTCATATGTCAGTGGTGCATGTGTAATAATATAATACAACAACAACAACGAAACACCATACTATAATACCATTCAATCCTTAGCTCCACATATCCACCCTATACATGTACATATATATTGGTAGTGTGTATAATTTGCCATTGGTTAAATTTTGAACTCTCTTAGTTTAATGTCAAATTTGCAAACTGTTTCATCTTTAAAAAATTTTATTTAATTTATAGAAACTACAATTTTTTTATTTTTTGTATAAAAAGGGTTTAAAACTTTATTACTGCATTTTAAATATAAAGTATTATTATTTAAAATGTATTAAGATATTAATTTGGGTCGAATTCTTTTATATATATATATGGATAGCTGGCCGGACTGGCAAATAAATATCCCCTGTGTCAGTGTCATTAATATTTGAAACTTATGTAATTTAATTAGGCTTTTTCTATCCTTCTATTACATTTAAGAAATATTATAACGTTTGCTTATCTGGGACAGCACTGATTGTCTGCCAGAATAAATAAATGAATAAAATAAATAAAAAAAAAATAAAAAATATACAATATAAGTAATTAAATCATATAAATAGCCGCTGAACTGCTTTGCACTGCTTTACACTGCTTGATTGTTTGTGGCTAATGTACTGTGTACAGGGTGTCCAGAAGTCGCCTATAGCGAGTGTTAATTGTTTGTTTAAAAAATAAAAAATAATTATAATAATATATGTTTATTTTCCCAATAGAAATTTTATTTGAAAATTTTTCATTTTACGCACTTAAATAATCCTTATGCATCAGAACTCAGGAAGTGTATAAATTTCATTGACAAATGTTAAATTTCAATTGATAATAAAAAAAAGCAGTTGATGCTAGTATAATACAATAGTTAAAATCGCAATACGATTTATAAGTAAGATAACTTGTAGATTCTATTAAAATTAAACATATAATTGCATTTTTATAATCATAGTGAACATAATTTTGCTTCAACTTATTATTTAGATTTTTATTGAATTTAATTGTTTATTTTAAGTACGGAAAAGGGTTACATTTTATAAGTTATATTTGATTAGTTTTTATTGCACTCACATACATTAAATGTATGAAAAAATAGTTAATTTTAAATATAATTTATGTTACAATGTAGTAAATAGCTAAAAATTAATGAAAAAGCTAAATTAAGATAGGCTGATAAACAATTTTTAGATCTACATATTTTGTACCATTTTGGAATTAAATTTGTAAAAAATTGTATGCAAATACTTTTGAACCCATTTCTACTATATTTGATTAAGAATTGAAGTAACTATAAATATAAAGAAATTTAGCTATTTAGCTCTATTATTTTGGCTAATTTTAAGCCAAAAACAGTGTGTGATAAGCTGATGTCGCACTGTGCAGATTTTCGGTTTTCAGAACAACAAATAATTGCGAAATTGAAATCAAAAAAGGGATTTTTTCAAATTTAAATTGTATTTCCTAATTTTCTTTTTTTTAACGCTTCTATCAAATCCCAATATTCTACAGAGTTTTAAGCTTACTAATAAAAATTAAATTAAAAAATAAAATCAAATCAAATAGTGTCATTTTATTAAATTTTATGATCTCACTTATAATACAGTTAGAAACAGAGCTATAATTTATACTGGTATAAAAAATGCTTTTCAAATTGGATTGTCTCATAAACTCAATTCTTATGAACTGCATAGAATATTAAAAATGTTGATCATATAAATTGTCATATAAGGGATTTTTTTTTTGTGGTTTTTTAATTCTTGTTTTTTCTTTTAATTTAGTTTAGGTCTTTCAGTCCGTCTACCTTTTGGCAGTGTGTGAACAAATAGTTATTATATTTTGTAATAAACGTGTACACAGTTTTAATTAACTTCACACGTTATATATGTATGTATATGGACCCAGACCCTATAGAGTGTATCTGGCAATAGCTGTGAACGGTGTTTTAACTATTGCCGTCCCGCTTCAACACACAACATTAATAATTTAACGAGTTTAATTTGAAAAACCTTTAAAGGTAATTAACGTATATTTTTGGCACTTTTATTGCTTTTTTTTCTTTTTTTTTTGTATTTTTTTTCTCTCCTTGCCTTGCATTGGTTGAGTAATAAGACAGGTACTACATAGTAGTAAGTATGTGTATGTATATATATTAATATATAAATGAGTACATAAGATTCATATTTAGCGGCTATATTTGTTTAACTTCATGTTGCAAAGCGTTAGTCAGTCAGCCAGCTCAGAGTGTATTTAAAAGATTACTTAATTGTTGTCATAAACTGTCGACGACGATGAAGTTTAAGTTAAAATGGCTAAGCGTACTTAGCACAGTCAGCGCAAAAAGTTTACAGCTCCTCACAGCTTGAAGTAAATAATTGGCGGTGAAAATCGTTAACTAAAATATATTGAACAACAATCAGGAAGAATATTTAAATGATAAAAGAAAGTCTAAAATATAAATAAGTTAAATAATTGATTTTAAATATTGAGAGTATTTAAATTGTTATTTTAATGTCATTTTTAATTTTGTTTTTTTTTTTGGTATGCGATCTTTAACTGAAATGTTTTTAGAAAATAAAAATTAATTTGTAAAACTTTTAAAAATATATATAAAATAATTGATTTTAAATATTAAAAGTATTTTAATTTTTCAACTTTTTTTTTATGTGCAATTGGTGTTAAAAATCTTTAACTGAAATTAATTTCATGACAGGAAAAAAAAATGTAAAAAATATATAATATAATTGATTTTAAATATAAGGAGTTGGAAAATTATATTGTGTATTTGGAAAAAAATATATTTTTAATATAAGTACGAGTTAATAAGTTATTCAATTTATTTAAAGAATTTTCTTTTAAATTACTTGTAAATATTTTTTAATATTTTTATTTTTAAGAAAATGCCGAAATCTTTTGTCACAGACTGTACCTTGAGTGTTATACCTCGGAGTTAAAATCTCAGGCCCACAAGGAGAAAGAGAAAAAAACGACAACAACAACAGCAACAAAAATAACAACAACAATAACAATAATACTAAAGTTGACAGCTAACAAAACAGTAATCATAATAATAACTGAAAACTGGTTGTTAATAATAATATTTTATTATTATTGCATTACTTGGTAATGATTAATTTGAAAGCTTGCTTCAGTTTCACACACAAAAGAGCGAGATGGACAAAAAAAGAGCGAATGAGATGGCAACATGAACATCTCTTATATGTTAAAATCATTTTGTGAATATATAAAAATTTTGATATAACATTTAATACCTATGCAAATATCTGCGAGCATTGTAAAAATATCAATATATGTATGTATCTATGTTGTTTTTCAAGTTTTTCCTCACTTTCACATTATTTGAGTTCGTGTTTAACAATTAAAAAAAATTAAAAAAAATGTAAAAAAAAATTTGCAACAATTTTTAAAAAAAAAATCTTGTATCCCGAACTTTTTAGAGTCGAATTATATGGAAAATGAGTCGCTGATTTCGAAAATAAAATTAAAAAAATAAGTTGTATTTTCGAATTTTCAAATAGGTATTATTATGGTGATTTTTATTATTATTTTGTTATTAAAAATGCAATATTTTTTAATTTAATTAGAAGTTATTGAGGATTGAAATGAAAATATTGCCTAAAAAAATGCCCATTTCAAAAAAAGCTATTTTTTGTGCAATTTTTTTTTTATTTAAAACTTGAATTTTGGTTTCCATTTTTTTCACTGGCAAAATAGGAAAAGAACATTTGAAATGCATAAATTTTTGAGTTTTTTAAATATAAATTTATAAAAAATTAGTGTAACTAAAAGACATTCTTTTCGTTTGTTGATTACGAAAAAATGTATTTTATTTTTAATTTTTATTTTTATTTTTCACTATAACTTATGTAGTATATCATCCTGTTCACAAAAATACTGTAAAAAAGGTATAAAAAAAATTATGCAAATATATACCTAAAGAAACATCAAAGAATTCATAATTAATAAATTCTTAGAAAATCATTTAAAAATTTATTTTATCTTAGCTTTAATAGTATACAAACTTTTTCAGCAAATTTAAACAAATGAAATAACAAATATAATTATTTTTTAGATATTCATTCCTATAGAATTATTTTTTAATAAATCCCTAACAAAATTTAATTGAATTAGCTGCTCATATGATAGCATTTAATCTAGTATATTATTATTGAAGCTGATTTGTTCTGCAGTCCATAAATTTCATTGTAATTTCAATAAGTTCAAGCTTATAAGGAATGCGGGACTCGGGCTTCATCTTTAATGTGTATTTTTAAATAAAATTAGTTTTCTTTTTTTTGTTGAGGAAGAGGAGGAAGAATAGTAGTGCTCAGTCAGTTTAAATTGCATCATAAATTCAATTCAAATAAAATTCACATACTCACTTACTCATCCAGCTACAAAGTCGTGCACGGACTGAACTTAATTGAAATTTTGTGATCTTGCCTTAAAAAAAAAAACGAGAAATCATTGTAGTATGTATTCGACACAATTCCGTACGATTCTGTGTTTGTTTTGCGTTTTAATCAGGAAGTTTTTAATTGCGTCGTATATTTCAACTGGCAGCTAACCATATCATCAAGAATACAACAACAACAATAATAAGTTTCAATCTCCCTCCCACCGCCCACCGCCCACCGCCCATGTCTATACTAAACACGAATACCCAAAAGTCAACCCATTCTGCTTCAATCCCTCCCTCCGTTGCCCGCCCCACTGCGTGTGGCGTCATTTAATTGAATTATTTCGAACGACTATAATAATAATAACGACGACAATAACAACAACAACAACAAAAACAAACCCAAATGAAGGCAAAAAAAAAAAAAACATCGTCAAGAAATCAAAAGATTTTTTTTTTTGCTCAATGTTTGTTTTTTTTTTTTGTATAATTTTTTTGATTTTTATTTTTTGCCTGTCGTGTATATAATTAATTTTTAATTTGATTCAAAGAAATTGGGTAATAAAAATTGTAAATTGTAGCAGCAGACTAGAGCCCAACCCCCTTTGAGATGCTCCCCCCTCAGCAGCCCTTGCGTCCCGCCGATCAGCCACAAGGCAAAAGAAAGCTAAATAAAAGTAAAGGCAAAGTCAATGAAAAGAGAAAATTAAACAGTTGCCATCTTTGTTTGATTTTGGCTTTGGCACCCTTTCTATACCCTCACAAAAGGGTATTATAATTTTGGAGACTTGTTCCAGCCCATAAGTATATATATTCTTGATTGGCACGACGAGCGGAATCCATATAGCCATGTCGGTTTGTGTTTTTTAATGTACTTTTTTTTGGGTTTATATTTGAGCTACCTTGTTTAAATTTGGCACAGATGCGTGTTATTAATGCAGTTAGTTTAAATGATAAAATCAGTCTGATCGGAACACTGTATCATATAGCTGCCATAGGAATGATCGGGATCACCTCTTATTCAATAAATTGTATTTCATGGTTATCAAAGCCAAACTTGGCAGTTGAATGTATTATTATGATTTAAACAATCCGACAAAGTTTTGTCAAAGTCTGACCACATTATCGTATAGCTGCTATAGAAAAAATCGGTTGAAAAATGTGATTAGCCGAAAGTTATTTCTGTTTTTCAAGGTATCGAAATCGCTGTTTTATTATGATGTCAACAATTTAATTAAGCTTTATTAAAATCTGACTACTATAACTTATATGCCCATAGAATCAATCGTTTGAAAAATGTGTTGTTTGCTTTTAGGATATCTCAACAAATCTTGCTAATTCTCAGTCTGATTATCCATTAGATAAACTTAATGAATTTGATCAAAATCGGTAGACTTTATCATAAAGCTGTTATAGGAACGATTGGGCGAATAGTTTGGAAAATGTGTTTGAACATATTTTTTTTTTTTTAAATATATCCTAACCAAAATTGCTTATTTTAAGATTAACTATAAAAAATCTGAGTTAATTTGATCAGACAAATGCAAGGGTATATATCTTCGGGTTGCCGAAAATAAAGCCGATTCTCTTTTGTTTTTCCTCTCGCTCGCACACAGTTGTTGCATCTCTTTCTTTTACTCACTGTTCAATGTTTAATCTTAAATTTTATACTTTTTCTCGTTGCGCTGTTTCGATTTTCTTGTTTTTTTTTTTGTTGTGCCTAGGCATATTTCTTTTGTTGTTGCTTTGCATTATTAAAAAAAGTAAACAGCAACATTTTTTTAAAATTTTTTTTTACTCCTTTCCAGCCCCCTTTCTCCTGCCTTCATTGGGCCACCGCCAGCTGCTGCTGTCCAGCACGCAAAAATTATTATAATTTCCTTCTGGCTGTTGCCCGGTTTGGGTTTTAATTTTTTTTTTTTGTTTTTTTTTTGTATTTTTATTTATATTTATTTTTTTTTTTTGTTCCATTTGGCTAGTCCCGTTACTTACGCCTTTGACTTTGCCTGGTAATCGCCTTCGATATGCCGCGACGTCGTCTTCGACTTCGACTTCGACTTTAACATCGACGGAAACGGAAACGTAGCCAAAATGCGACGCCTGCAGCCGTCATCGCTGCCGCCGCACAGTGGAATCTATTGATTTAATTTGCGTCAAAATCATAAACTCCTTTATATAGAGGTTTGTTTTTATACCCACAAGTCTGAAATCTTATGCATAAAGGATATTATTAGAGTTTTTAGGCTCTCAAATAGACAAAACTGAAGGTACACGCTAAAATTCTTGAACGCCTAGTGAGCCTCATGAAATGTAGACTCAATTATATTTCGATCCCATATTTTCCTTTTAAAAAAAACTCATAAGGTACGCAAGATTTCAATACAGATAATATAAAGCTTGCAAAAAAGTAAATCAATCTTTTCAACCTAACCTAAAATAACTCTTAAAATATTAATTTAAAATTTTAAAAATATATCATAAAAATAATCATTTATTTATTAAAACTGGAAAAAATTACACTCTTTGTAATTAAGAATTAATTCCAAGATGCAAATGTACACATACATAAAAAAAATAATAAGTTAACTAAAGAAAAAATACATATATCTATAAATATTGAAATTAATTTAAATAATTTATGATACATAATTTTATACAATATACATGGCTGTTTTTACATTTTTCTGTCACCTTATTAAAAAAAATATTTTTCTTAGAATCTCTAGCCAATAAATAACAAAAATTTTACTC
Source organism: Hirtodrosophila alboralis (assembly GCA_035043045.1). NCBI lineage: Eukaryota > Metazoa > Arthropoda > Insecta > Diptera > Drosophilidae > Hirtodrosophila > Hirtodrosophila alboralis. The sequence goes on along the minus strand of JAWNNH010000522.1, from coordinate 185,149 downwards.
ATTTCTCTAAACTTGCCAAACAATCTAATGTTTTATTAAATTTGAACTAAGTTTTTTAAATAAAAATATTATTTAATATTAATAATCTATTTTGTCCATATTTATCTTTTAAAATTGTAAATCGAATCATTTTTATTTTTTTCTACAATTTTCTGGGCATTGGCCCCAATGTGCCTTGTCCCTGCCTCCATGCTTGCCCTTCTCCCTGTTCTCAACGACTGTTGTTATTTTTCTGGTGTAACAATAAAATTTTTGTATCCTTTTTTTTTTTTCTTGGTTGTCCGAAAATCAAAGGCTGCAATATGCCACCCAACAATGTTGACGGCGTCGTCCTTTGACACCCCTTCCCTCACACTACCCGCTCCTAACTTACTTGAGCAGCCAAAAGAAAAAAAAAAACACCGGCAACCATTTACTTTAGTTGGTTTTTGTTGTTATTGTTGGTATTGTTGTTGCTGGCTCGTGTTTTTTGTATTTTTTTATTTTCATAAACTTTCAATAATTTTTTACTTTTGCCCATTGGCTGTTGTGCTACACGGCAATGCGTTGAGCATTTCAGTTGAGTTGCAAGCTAAGATGGAAAATTAATATTAATAATTTAAGATTTTTAACATTCAGATTGATCATTATTAAATTTTTGAAAATAATCTCTAGTTAGCTCTTATTCGGATTTCTATTTAAACAAACGTTCTTATTTAATTCTGCACTACTTTAAAACTTTCTCGGTTAAAGCTCGAAAGCAATGCAACTTTGTTATTGCTAGTTCAACTCTATATTTTCATACATCACATATTTAAATGTAGGCTGATGCTTTTCTTACCTAACATGCTCTTATATTATATATATATTCATATATACATATATCTATATATATATAAATCTGTTCAACCTGGCGACTCACGAGCGGGCTAAATGGTAGAATCTAGAAATCTGCAAATTTTAATGTAACTCCCTGTTATATTATATGCTGGTACTCTTAAACAATTTTGTCAAAAAATTTATTGGGAAGTGGGTGAAAAATGCATTTGAAAATTGTATGCGGGAGCGTAGCAACGCACGCCGGAGAGCTAGTATAATAAAAATGTCTCATCCATAAGAATTTATAGAAAATGCCTTAGAATCTCTTCATCTCATATCTATAAAAAATATTTTCGATCGAAACCACGAAACCAAAGAAAATTATTTTAAAAATTTTAATTTAATTACTTGCATTTCATATGTAGCATTTATTTAACTCGCCGCAGAGAGACTTAAGTTCAATAAAATTCAAAATTTGCAAAATTGAACCAAAAGTGAAACACAAACAAATTGTGAAGCGCTCTGGAAAATCGCCTATGCCCAGAGATTTGTTTGAAAAACTTGTCTAAGATTTTGTTACTCATGTCTCGCGTTTGTTTTTTTCGTTATTAATTTTGGTGCAATTTTTCGCCCCTTTTGGTGGCTTTTCTTAGTCGATTTTTCCGCTTACCACTTTTTTCCTCATTTTCTTGACATCCCCCCTCAAACAAGTGACGCCATTGTGGTGCCTTTTTAGTTTTTTTTTATTGCTTTAGCTGCCTGCAGCTTATCGTAATTCATTTGACGTTGTTTTCTTAACTGTTTTTTTAAATTTAATTTTGTTCGTTTTTTTTGCATTTTTTTCTAGACTCTTGCCATTAATTTGAGTATTGAATCCTTTTATAGCCTGCCCAAAGTTAAATATGTTGCTTAAATTTTTTCTTTTGACACTGAAAAATCAGAGAAATGTGGCCATTAAAATGGACAACAATAAAAATAATCGAAGAAAAATATAGTAATATAGGTAACAATAAAGTAAATAAGAAATGTTTGAAGAACTGTTTCGGATGCAATCGCAACCCTAGACAAATCATAGATCGACATAAAGTGATTTGCCATTAATTTGTCGCTTAATACCAGTTGAGAATTTTAAGCGGCACTAAAATTAATGAAAAATCGTAATCTGACATTGGTCAGTTTGCTTAAACAATTTAAAAACTGTTGACTGCAAAGTTTGGATTTGATATCTTAATAAACAGAAAAGTTTTTTATAGAAAAATGTATTTTTTCCCCATGAGCTTATAGAAATGGTAGTCAGATTCCGATTTCTCCATTATTTTAGCCCAAAGCACCTACAGGACCTCAATTTTTAGGTTTGGTGTGATCATACGAGTTGAACTTTGGAGTATTTAGAACAACTTTGCCAAAGTAGGTTTTTCGAAAGAACCAACACCTACAGATTTATAGATCAACAAACAATCTGCTACCTGTGAAAAAATTGCAATATAATATCAAACTTAAAAATGTTATACGAAACCATTGTGATAACAAAAAAAACTAATGATGCAGTTCTATTTAAAAGACCCCAAATAGGGTGAAACCGTTTTATTTGGATTTTTTTTTTCGACTTGCACATTGTTATTATTGATACAAAAATATATCTCTATTTACGCATGTAAAAAAAAATATACTTTTGCATCAAAATCTTATAGGAAAAATCGTTCGAATATTGAATGTTTTTTTGGGAAGACCAAACATAACCGTTTCACTCTTGGTTTTTATTTTTTACTGTTACTATTTGCCACATCGGTGACTATCAGCGGGTGGCACCCGAAGGCCAAATGCTTATATGATAGCAACAGGAGGTGGGGTTGAATTGGTTGCAAGTTGTGATTTTAAAGTTGCGTGCTGGATTTGTTAACGTGTTTTTTTTTTATATATAGTGGTTCTTCTTAAATTGTCAGTTAAGCGACATACTACGAAATACAAAACAATTGAGCTTGGTTCCCAGCCAGGCCAACAAAAAAACAAAAAAGAAGCAAAATGCAACTGAGAAAAAAAGGAAAGAAAAAAAATAAAAAATAGTCAAAAGTAATTACATGACGCAATATTAAATTGAAATTGCTGGTCATATTGAATCTATCTCTCTCTGTCTTATATTGAACAATTTACAGATCCAAAGACTATAAAAAATGCTGCGGAAGTTGACATTAAACAAAGTCAAAATAAGTAAAGAAAACTCCGAAAGAAAACAATACGACAACGACGCGAGTGTACATATAAGAAAAAGTCAAATACAACAAATATAGGGAAATTATAAAAAACAAAACAAGCAAAAACAAATAAATAAAATTAAATAAAGTGAGAGAAAAACTGTAGACAACAAACGGCATTAAAACAAAAACAAAACCAAAAATAAAATAAAAAGTAGCAAAAAATAGAAAAGACATTCACCGCACACTCAGACAAGACAATATATATAGTAATAGTACTATAGTATATGATGATATACCTCTACAGCATTTCGGGGCAGAGGTCTCAAGTTTTTTTCTTCTGTTTTTTAATTGTGGTAAAAATGGAGTAATGATGGGCAACATTGGAGCTCCACTTTAGCTTCGACTTTGACTCCGACACCGACTCCGACTTCGGCATCGACTTCAGCTTCAAGTTTTCAACTTCGGTTTTCGGAAGTTGGCATTTTTACTTAGTATTATGTACTATTATTGTTATTATTATTTTTAGTTGCTGTCGCTGCTGGCGGCTTTAAAACAAACAGAAAGTTGCACGCTTGGACACTGATGTGGCAAAGGTAACTCGGTTGGGTATGGGGTACCACAAAAGCCACCTTTCTACGCAACAACCACATCCGGCATTTGTATGAGTGTTCAAATTTACGCTCCCACACATGAAAAATGCCCTGACTTTGAAACTGACTCTGTAACTGACTCTGGCCGAGACAGGGACTGAGACTGAGACTCTGAGACTCTGAGAGAGCGCGTGAAAGTTCAGTGGGTCAACTTGCTAACTTGTGGTGCTTTTGGTGGTGCTCTAACAGTGACTCAGTCCTGTGATTGCGTTGATGTTCAACTGTCAAAATATAAAACTGGAAGGGTTCCAACTCAAGTGTCTAAAAGTGTAACAAATTTTCTTACATTCACTTGTCTTTTACTCCAACGCAGGCCACACAAGTTGAATTTATAATAGTTTTTCTTTGGTTGCATACAAGTAAGGCATTAAACTAATTCCAAATTGAAAAAAAAATTTTTAGCTTTTTTTCATGTCAATTACTGCAATTTAAATCATATCTATTTTAAGAATAATGCTGGAAATTAAGTTCATTTATTTTTATAAACTACAAGCAAATCTGAATTCAATATTTACTTGTTTACATATTTACTTAAAAATCGTTTTAGTATTATTTACCATTATTAATGAGAAATTCCATAATTAACTAGATTTTCCTGAAATAAGAATTGTTGATTGTAATACATTACTTTAAATATTATCGTAATTATCTTTAGTTTTTTACTGAATACATATCGATATAATTTTTAACTAAATTACTATATTTAATGTAATTGGAGTGAATCTATATATTATGCTTTGTTGTATTTATTTTTATATAAAAAAAAGTACGGAAAATAGAATAAAATATATTACAAATTAAAAGTAACTTAAAAACAAAGTGAGCATCGAATGTATTTAATATAAATATATTCCAAAAAAAACTGGCTATTTACAAGTCATAAATTCCTTATTTCTGTGTATATACAATTTGAGTTTGATTACCAGTAAAAAGTTAAATTTTATAATACATCACCGTTTTTTTTATAATATTCCTATATTTTAATAGTATTACTTAAGACGATAGATAAAATACCAAATATCAAAAATTTATATTTTCCTTAATAGAGCGTTTCGTACAATAAAAAAGAAGTTTTTATATTCAAGTTGAATGCCAATAATTTTTAATTTGCTAATACGAATAACAACATATGCATATATTCAATCTATATATTCAATATATTCAATTAAGCAGTGCAAATCAGAATTAAAATATTTTCAATCAAGCAGTGCAAAACGGAATTCAAATACCAGGCCACTGCTTGCATTTAAACTTTTCGTGCCGAAAAAAATGATCAAATTTGAGAGGCTTTATCTTGCAAACCATAAGATATATCGAGTTAATTTAAATGCAGAATTCTTAATTACTAATTTTAGATTCTAAAAATTTAAAAATTCTTTTTCTTTCTAAAAATCAAGTAAGAGGAAAAAAATACCAACTAAAATCTCACAGCTTATTTCGTGCAGTTGCGTTTTTAAGTAAATGGTTCATCTTACGCACACTTTAGATCAAATTTTCTTTTTATACATTTTAGGGCATTATTATTAATAATTTATTTTTGCATTAATTTATATTTTTCCACCTGACGTGAGGTCTTGTCTGCGATTTACTAAAATTGATCCATATAGAGCCAGGAGTTGACTATAATGCACTTTTAAACTGGGTGAAGTAAAAAAAAAAATGTCCAAAATGGTGAATATAAATCCCTGTTCCGACCACTAAATCATTCAAAGCATTATACCCGAGATAAATTGGTTTAATATCGACCAAACGCTCCCAACACGATTTTCACTGCCTGGATTGAGTTACATTTTGTCCCAAAAATTAGGAAAATCAAGACAAAATTGGATCCAAAAGTGGTTATGTCGATGAAGGATAAGCTGGCCAAGAAATATGGCTCAAAAAACAATAGTCTCTCAAGGTGACTTTTCGATATTCAGGCTCCACAAGTACAATAATGTTAATGTTGAATAAACTGTTGTAATATTTTTTTTTCAAGATTTTTCGACTTTCGCTCAGCAACAATATAAAAGTATGTCTACCAATAGGGTCACACTTATTTGATAAGTCCTTCACTGTCCCTTAAATGCAACACTTTTCACTCAATGCTGCCTTAATAAATTGTATTTATTGAAATACATAGTTTAGGTAAATTATATATTTTTCATTTCTTTGGCATTTGATAGACAAACTTTTGTTTTATTTTTATATATTTTTTCATTGCTATTTTTACAATTCGCATGTCGTCGAATTTGACACACGCCTGTCAAGTTCTGGAAATTACTTTTTTTTTTATGGTCTCTTCTAGTTGTATTAGTTGTTCCTAATCATAATACTCGTATAGCAAATTTTGTTTTTTTTTTGTTCTTTTTTCCCCTAACAATTTTGTAAGTTTTTTTTTCATGTTTGGTTGCTTGTGCTTTTTTTTTATTATTATTTTTTTTTTTTTTTTGGCAGTACCTTGGCTAGAGTTCGAGGGTCGCGCTGGCTGCCCACCGGAACAACAGGAACAGTGTATGGCTAGGGCGGGCGGATAGGGGAGCGACTACTATGAGTTGGTCTTAAGTCCATCAATCATCAGTCACATTTAGAGGCAGCGCAGCTACGTCGCTGCTGGTGCAGCGCAGTCAACGTAACATTCAAATCAATCAAAATACGACGAGGCGGCGACGCCGACTTCTAACTGTTAAAACGAATTGGCAGTACCACCCAAGCCAACCCAACCAATGGGCCATTTATGCAAAACAAAGGAAACCAACAAGGAAGAAAAAAATATGGAAATATGTAGTTGAAAGTTCCCGACAATTATATACTCTTTTGCGTAAGTATTAGAGATTAAAAACTGTTAATGAAGTTAGCGTAAAAAGCATCTGGTTATTTTTGAATTTAGATTGTCGCGAATTAATTTAATAAATCTAATCACATTTAAATTAATATTATTTTTATTATTTTAAATATTTATATAATTTATAAATATATTTTGATTTATTATTAAATTATTAATTATTTAAAAAATTCTGAGAACGCCTCTGGTATTTTTAATGATAATATAAAATTTGGTTTATATAAATATGAAAATTTATAATTGAAAACTACCGACAACGATATAGTTTGTTTATATCGTAATCATTTATTAAATTGTTATATTTATACAAAGTGCATTAATTTTGATAAATATTTCCATAAAGGATATTTTTTAATTTCACGTTTTGATAAAGATATCAAGAACCTATTATATTACTATATTAAAAATTATATAAAATTTGGTAAATGCAGAGCATATTACTTTATTTATTGATTTTTTTATGGATATATCAGCGGTATTAAATTGTTATATATAATAAATTATATATGGAGTTGAAGGGCTCAGCTGTCAGTTAATTGTTTTTATTTTATATAATAAGTTAACTGTATATAAAAAAACAATATATTGTATTGTATGTATATTGCATTTATAGGAAAATAATTTGGCATTTAAGATTTATAGAAAAAATATATTTAAATAATCAATTTTACTGACTTAAAAAATCCTAATAACCGTACTAAAGCAGGTATTTTTTTTTTATGAAAAAGAAGTTTAATTTTGTTCAAACAAAAAGACAGACAAACCGAATATACTCTCTTCGCTTTTTTTCGGGAACAGTGCATATAAAAACAACAAAAAAATGTATAAATAATTTTTCATCGAATATATGTGAAAATAGCGCAAAATGTGGTGCATGCTGATGAAGTTGTTCAAGCTCAAATCTCCAAGTTCTCTTTCTCTCTTCCTCCCTCACTCTTACAATCGCTCTCTTGCTCTCTCTTTAAGCGGTATATACAACAAGTAATATAATGAATAATATGCAGGGTATATTCTGGCAGTCCGGGGATTTGGTGGGGGATAATGTTCATATGGCGTGTGTGTATTGCAAAACAGGCAACAACAAGAAATTGTTCTGCATTTGGCCCATATGGCAGGAAAGAGACTTCACTTAATTATCAATAATAAATATATTTGAAAACTGTTTATTTCTTTGTTGATATTTGTGAAATCTAGTTGTCACTGATTTTTAACCCAAGCAGGCCATGGAATTGAAAAACCGTTTTTGTTTGAAAACCCATCGCCCTGGTACAGTATATATTTGACTATCAACAGCTAAGTTAGCTAAAATAAAATTTTTTTTACTGTCTAAAGGACGAAAAATCAAAAGTTCAAAATTGTAAAAGTTTATTAAATTTTAGTTGTACGTTGAAATTTTTTGTGAGCTTGTAAATATTTTGTAAATATATTTTTTTCTTCAAAAGTTGAGACGGTCTAGAAATTGCGAAAATATGTCGATGAACAAATTTGTTCAGGTCTATAAGAGTGTGAGCATTGTCAACGTGGCTGCCTGCACTATGCCCCTCCGTGCCTTCTGCGACCATAAACCGAAGGTTCCGCCAAAGTCCTCTGCAGCCGTTCAGTTGGCCCAAACGAAACCCGAGGAGATTGCGCCGACGGCTCAAGAGGCACCAGAGCCAGTGCGACGGGTCGTACAATTGGAAAATGTACGTTCTAAAATTAATGAAATGGATCAACGTGCGGTGCGACATCAGCAGTATTCGGAATTGCTGCAGCAGTTACTTGTAAAACCCGAAAATATTGCATTGGAGCCCAAGTTGCCGTTTAGGCAACCAGAGCCAGAAACACAGAATTTGCGGCACTCAATACGCAACTGTTCGAGTAAGGGGGAGGTCCTTAAAATTACCAAGGACCCAGACCAATTGGCCATTGAGGTCGTGAAGCTGTCCTTCGATCTGGAAGCGGAGAAGCGCCAAAAACACGATGTCCTTCAAAGATATTTGGACCTGGAACAGAAAGTGTTAAGTCTTAAGTTAAACAAAAGGTAACAAATATTATATCTTTTTTTTTTATTACTAAACATTTAATTTATATTGCAGTTGATGGAATTAAATACATTTAATATCCTGATTTTGAACTATATTTACTTACATTACTTGATTTGATACCAATTCCCAAACATTTACATGGAACATTTCGAAATACCCGGATCGTTTCGACTTAACCGAAATTTTTTGTTTAATTTATAATAAATGTTTTTACAAATGACATGAATTGACTTGTCTGAAAATCCTTAACCTTTAGGGTAAATAATAGCAGCACATTCTTCATCCTCTTTTAGCTTATATGACTACAAAGAGCTAACAGTATTTATCTGAAGTCTGGCAACGTTTACAATGAAATTTGGCAACGTTTTGTTACCTCCAATGGGGTGTTTACTCATTAGATGATGCAACATTCTTCAAGGAAATTACGACTTAGTTTATTGATTGTTAAGGCAACTATATCTTTCATTTAAAAAACTTGAAAATAGGTTTTGAATTCTAAGGTGAAATTATGCAACGTAGCTTATAATTTAGGAAAATGTCGACTATAAAAGAAAACCATTGTTATTATTGATCGATTTTAAATTGATAATGAAACATTGTAGTTAAAATGCTTTTAGTTTTTTATGGCTGTTTTCAACCCAATAAAAAATTCCAAATTCGTCGAAATTCGTCAACATTTAAAAGCGATTTACGTCCTTACATATTGATATAAGGATATATGATAACAATAATAACTAAATATAAATATAAATATAACTAAATATTTATCCTGTTTTAAAAAAATAAATTGTTTCAAACTGTTTTTAGTTTACATGCCCACAGTGAAATTTGACAACGATAACACTGAAATTTGGCAACGTTGTGTAACTTTTGAAGGACCATTAACTCATTAGATGATTCAAAATTGTTTATGGGAATTTCGACTTAATTAATTGATTGTTAAGGCAACTTTGTCTTTGATTTAAAAAAAAACCTGAAAATAGGTTTTAAATTATAAATGCAAAAATGCAGAATAGACTTTATAGCTGATATTTGACAATTTGAAGTTTGTCAACGCTGTGTAACCTTCAAAGAGATTTTTAGCTCAATAGAAGATTTCTAATTTAACACGAAAATTACGACTTAATTTATTGATTGTTAAGGCAACTATATCTTTGATTTATAAAACTTAAAAATATGTTTTTAAATGTTGGTGAAATTAAGAAACGCTGCTCACATTTTGATAAAATATCGACTATATAAAAGAACCATTTTTATTATTGAATTTGAGTTGAACTTAAGGCTTTTGTCAACTCAATAGAATAACCATGTTAATCAAACTTTTGATTGGGATCTAGTAAACTAGATTTGATTGTTTGAAAATTTACAAAAATACAAAAGTTGTTTAAGTATATTATTTTAAGGAAATTTGGCATCGCTGCTTTGTCGCCTCAATAGAAGACGCGCTCACAACAGATTTCATTTGTCTAAAAATACGAATATGATCGCATATAAATTATAATTGAAAATATCCATATACATACATTACTTGTGTATGCAATCTGCGACAAAAACAACTGATAAAAAGTATATGTTGTTGTTATTGTTGTTGTCATCAGTCCACGACAGAGTCAGAGAATGTTGCCCGATCTCTCAGATTCCTTTTTCCCCAGTAGTCTGCTACCTCCGCCTCTGGTCTCTGGTCTCTGATCTGTGATGTCTTAGGCTGGATCTGTGGCTGCTGGCTGGCGCATTGCTGATGACTTGATTTGAAATTTGAAATGATATTTTAAGAAACTAATGCCGCCATAGCTCGACGACAGACTCGCTGTTGCACTGTTGCACAACGTTCCCCCTACACCCAGCTATGCCCCCCCTTTGCGGAACGTTGAGCCCCCTTGTAGGCATGTTAAATGTCATTTAATAGTTGACAGTTGCACTTGCTGTTTGTTGCTGTTGTGATTATTGCAGTTTATTATTTTATTTGGCTTTTTTTTTGTTTTGCTATTTTTTTTTTGTTTTTTTTTTTTTGATATTGTACGAGTATCTACAAAAATTTATGTGTAGGTGGTTTTAAATTTATGTCGTCGTTGTCGCCGACGCTGAAACAACTCGCGAAAAAATTCTTTTGAATTTGTTTCGTTTTTCTTTAATAAAACTAAATTTTATTGCTTACACTAAAAATGCGCAACGTACACGGCGCTAATCATGTTCATAATGATGATCATCATACCCATCATCATGATCATCTTAATAATGATGATGTGATGTTGTTCTGATCACATTTTGCTTATTGATGACATCCTGTAAATATTTAGGTGATTTAGTCATACTCAATTTGTGAATGCAATTTATTATTTAGAGGGTATGCCGTTTATCTATAAGTAAGTATTTTATTAAAGTTTTTAAATATTTTTATATTTTTATAAATTATAAACCTATACACAGCGCGACAATCGATTAGCATCTTGATTTGGAAGCTTAACATCTGAAAATACTATAAAGCCTTTATTTAAAATTATTATCATTAAAAGTTTATATAATTCTATTCATAAAACATTAACTTTTGTTTTTGCGACAACTAATTAACACATTTTTGCTTAAGTGTAAATTTCTTAGACTTATGAAAATTCATTTTTATTTAATTCAATCAATTTTCAATGAAAAGTCTGTAACTTTTGAACGTAGTGAGATATCGGTATGAAATTTGAAGTACATATCCTTAAAACTTCAATAAAAATTTGGTCAATAAAATAAAAGTTGCCGTGGCGAAAGAAAGGGCATAATTTAACGGTCATACGTAAAATAAATATACAAGGCTTATTTGGCTCATTTTGTCAAATTAAAAAATATTGTTTGGTTAATTAAAAGAATACAATTTTTATAAAATTTGTTGTAAAAAGATAATTCAAATAATTCCCAAATAATTCCCAAAAAAAAAAAAAAAAAGATAATTCAGAATTGAGTCCAGAATGATGGGAAAATGTTTTTTTTTTTTTTAATTAAAGGTTTGTGAATACATCAATCCTCATTCATGGTGAAATTTTCATAAAATTAATTGTAAATTATATATATATTTATGTAATGTACCTCTTAGAATTGACTGCGTTATAAATTTAGTGATCAAATTTTAGTGAACTTTATAAGAGCATTATAAACATTATAAACACTTTCCTGCAAGTTTTAAAATATTATCAAAAAATCAGTTCATAAATTAGTGGTTTAGTTTTCAAAGATTTATAGAATTTATATTACAAAATTTTGTTTGTAATATGTATATATAAATATCAATATCAGGCAATTTTAATATTTATATAGAAATTGACAAATTTTTAATTGCCCTTTAATGTACATAAATTCAGTTACTAATATTGGAATATATCAAAATATATAAAAACTTAAGTCTTTAGTAAAGTAAAGTAATTTCAATTTCAGAGTTATTTTTTTAGGCATATCTTATAATCATTTTATACTTTGTAAACAGATCTATATAATATGATAATAGATTCATTGGGTAAACATTTATTTAATTTAAACTTTTACCGCTTTGTTTGTGTGCCGATCTGGCAATATTTATGTATGCGAATGACTTGGTAATTTTTTGAACTCAATCTTTGACTTTTGACTGCGGCTGAGTCGGTCTTTAGAAAGTTTATTTTTTTTCTATTTTTTTTTATTTTTTTTTTTGGCAAATCATAAACGCGACTATCAAAAATGGCGCCACCAACGCCGCCACATCATATGGTCATGGATCACAGCACAGCCAGAGTTCGGCTCAGTTGAGTTGAGTTTGAATTAAGTTGGGTTGTGTTTTTGGTTTGGCTCAGCTTGACTTTATATGTACATATATATACTTATTTAAATATGCCAACCGAAGTCGTCGTACAGTTGCCTCGAAGTCGGATAAGCTGACTGAGTCAGTCAGTCAGTCAGTCAGCCAAGCGCGTAGGGGCTCTGTTCCGTTCCTCCCCCCCCCCTTGATTATCCGTTCCTATATGCTAAGTCCCGGCTACGCATTAAATGCGCACGAGACTTGAGTTTTTTTTTTTTTTGGGTCTTATCTAGGCGTTGGTGGTGGTGGTGGTGTGGTGGTGGTGTGGTGCGGTGGCTCTCAAGTGGTTCGAATGCCACATTCCACCTGCTTTTGGGCACAAAGAGTGCGCCATTTTGGAATTTCGTTTTCTGGACGAATGCCTCTAATATGAATTAACAAAAACCAAAAAAAAAACAACAAAAAAAAAAAATAAATAAAATTAAAATAAACATAAAATTTTCAAATTTCATTTTTCAAATTTGAAATGTTATGCTCATTGTTTAGGTTTAAGGTTTTAGGTAGTATATACCAGTATTTTGGGTGCTTTTGGCTGTTTTTTTTTTTTTGTATTTGGCTAATTAGCGTGGCTCATGGGAAACACATGGGGAAATGCTCTTGATTCAGAGAGGCCCCGTTTCCACCCGAAGTCCATATAACCTGAATTTCTTTTGAAGCATTTATAATGCGACGTTGCTTATTCATATTATTATATTTTTTTTTGTTTTAGGTAATAAAAAGTAATAAATTATTATTATTTTTTTTTTTGCATAAATTATATATTTTTCTGTTTTTTTCTACATCAGCAGACAAGCGTTTAGGTTTAAAGTCATACTAAAAATAGAGGGCGCTTAAAATAAAATATATTTTTTAAAATAATGTTATAAGAATATGGAGTTGATATATGATTAGAATAAAAAAAAATTGACTACTTTGTTAGAGGTTTTAAATTTATAGAAATTGAATCTATTTTTGTTGAAGTGAACTTAACCTTAACATAATTTTGTAAATTTAAATAAAAATTGCGAAAAGTGAAAAATTGTTTGTGTAATTTGCAATGTGCACCAAAACCTTACCCATGTGTTAGCTCACACACTTCCATAAGCAATGTGCAAAACACACCTCTGGCTTAAAATATATTTAATTAATTATTTATTAAAATGTTGAAAAATAAATCAAATATTTATTTTAAAAAATATTATGAACTACAAAAAACTACTTTTCCAACTATATCAATGTTCCCCAACAAACTGAGTGTAGCGCATTTCTAAAGTTATTAAAGCGTAAATTCGAGACTATTATGATTATGTAGATATATATATACATAGTTATATATGTAGTATTAAGCCTATGCGTATATTGTTTTAAGCTTTAGCTCGAGGTTCACACTATAAAATAAAATTAGTAATCTCTGAGTTTTTTTGTTGTTGTTGTTGGTGTTATGCTCGCATTTAGTTAATTGTTGGTTTTTCGTTTTTTTTTTTGTTTGGTCTGGGTTCAATGACTAATTTATGAAAGTTAACCTAACTTGGCTTTTATAGAGTATGAGCCGGAAATTCAAATATTAACGCTACAAACTGCCCCGTATGGATCACGCTTGATAAACTCCTAGATAAACTTTAAATTGTTAGATATGAAAATTGTTTAAATTAGTTGTAACTTCTTTTTAAAGATATAAAAGGCAACAAATATCTAAGGCAGCCGACAAGGATGTTTTCCGGGAAGGGCGGGCATTAATTGTTATCTGTGAAACCAATTTTCATATTGACATGTGAAAATTCGCGTTCACCTGTTTGTCAGTATATTTATTTGTTAATTGCTAACTGTTGTTACCTGTTGTTGTTTGTTTTGTGTTGTGTTGTTGTGGCTAACCAGGACGCTAATATCTTTAAGGTAAGGGCGTGTGCCGACAAAAGCAATCTTCAGGATATCCTGTTCTTGCTATATGCTATATATATTCGTAATATATAGCAAGTCTCCCTACTCTTACTTAGTTTGTGTGGCAATTTGACGCCTCTAATTGAGCCATAATGCCCAAAAATATCAGCGGCTCCATTTGCTTTGGCATTTGCCGACCCAAGAGTGGAGTGAAGTTGAAGCGTCTAAATCAATTTTTATGTCGCACTTTGCAGTTAATGTGGAGCGCCGGCCACTTTGGGGCAGCAACAGGGGCAGGTACAGGGACAGGGCGAGGGAGGGCAGGGCAACAACGTTGTGTCCAGTGCCGCGATGCGCCACTTACATTAAATATGCATCAAAAATTGATGATGATGCATTTTTAACGATTCAAGTTGAATTTTTATGTCAATGCATTTGACAAGATTCGACAGCGCACAATGCGTTGTTGATGATGACGATGACGACGTTGTCTTCTCGTCTGATGTATTGCCCCTGATGATCCATGATCCATTATTTTATTTCTGGCAAGCAAACAATATTAACTTGTCTCTCCTTGATGTTGTTATTTATTTTTTTTTTTTTGTCTCTGGCTCAATTTGATTTTGATGGCCTTTTGATAAATTCCCATTTTGGTGGCTTTTTGCTTTTAACTTATTCGATTGTGTTAAGATTTTATGTGAGTTTGTCAATGCGAACGCCCACAACACACAAACACACACACACACAAACAGTAAACAGAAGAGCTTCAATAAATTCATCGATTGTGTTGCCATTCGATAGTTTCGATAGTCAGAAAATCTATTGAGAATTTGCATTGGAAACACACAAAGCATGAATATAAAATCCTGCCAATTACACTATGCAACAATTTGGTAAAAATTCTTGTATCCCGAACTTTTTAGAGTCGATTTTATATGTAAAATAGGTGGCTGATTCTGAAAATAAAATTCAAAAATTATGTTGCCGGGGCCATTTTTGAGACAATCGAAGAAGGTAGATTATGGACATTTCAGAAAAGTAGCTTTATTATTTTTTATTTATATATACATATATAGTTAGAAATTAATTGGCGCATTCATTGATTTTGGTAGTATCGATTGAGATTTAAGGAAAAATCTATCGATGCTATCGATAGCGCAATTGATTGTTCTTCAGATCGGCTATACGAAAATGGATGGCGCTACATATGTGTAATTTCAGTGGCTCATAGAGACGGTCTTAAAAGTCGAAGTAGTCTTAATTTAAAATCATTTATGATATTGTTAGCGCTGTATATTTTTCTCCAGCTGTTCCTTTTAAAATTACCTTGATAGTGGCTTGGATCTAAAGTTATCGATAGCAGGAAGTTTGGTTTTGCACTTAATCGATTTATCTGTGTTTTTAATATTCTATTTTTGCATGGATGGATTTAGCGCTTAATAAAAGAAATAATTAAGTAAATCGATACTATTTTGGTTGCTTTTTATGGACAATAATTGAAGCAATAATTATAATTTTTTGGCTACAAAAAAAAAAAAAAAATCCAGATTTAGGGAGTGAAATATGAAGTATTGCTTGATATATAGGCCTGGCAACCTCCCTAAATTTTTTGACTTTGATCGCCATTATGTCAAAAAGTTCCCTTTTCACCAATTTTTTTTTAAAAATTTTTTAACCAATCTCTAATCAATTCTGTGTACATCAAAGTTTATTTGCACTTTATTGGTTTAAAATTAACAAATTTGTGATGTAATAAGTATGGGAGAAATATATGTCTGACATTAAAAGGCAATTAAAAAGTTGTTTATTTGAATATAAACATTTAAATTGATTGATAATGATATTTATGTAATTTCAAAAAAAATTTTGTAATTTTATTCCTAAAATTTGTTGAAAATTAACAAATTTTATAGGAGAAATTTATGTCTAGAGTGTTATTTATTTGTCTGGTTAACAATTTTTAGCAGCACCAAAATTAATAATTTTTCGCATGCCTAGGGTTGCTTATGAAAAAAATTATGTGTTAATAATTATTTTATGTTTAAACGAACTTCTGTTAAATATGAAAATAATAATTTCCAATTTCATCATATTTTCTTGAAGATAAATAAGATCTCAATGGTAGCCTAAGCACAAAATTATCGATAGTATCGATAGTGAGCTGGAATATGATCTAGCTTTACTAAACCTTATACTATAATGAATTTATAAGTTGCCTTACTAGCTTATTCAGATTCATTCCATAGTATTTTGAGCAATAAAGTTCTAAAGACTATTGCAACCGACAAATCATAGTAACTATTGTTAGTTTCATTTATTTATTTTTATTGATATGACAGAAATTTGTAAATATTAAACATTTGAGCAATTTAGTTAATAAGTCCATTGTGTTTCATTTTTAATATATGTTTTTTATTTATTAAAAATTTTTTTTGCTATTAAAGTGCCCCACAAATAAATACAAACTAAACATTTAAATTAATAAATTTGGCGACTGGGTGTTTGGAAGACGTAGGATCTGTTGCCATTCAATGTTACAACAACTTGCAATACACACATTTTACTTATGGCCAGGTTAGTGTAGTACATGTCAACGCCGCTGTGTGGCGCCACAAGTTAGCCCGTCTCGATGGCTCACACGCTGCGCGTCAGCATGGACAGGTCGTAATAAGTTTTTTGTTTTTTTTTCTGTTTTTTTTTTTTTGTGGCCAAATTGAATTGAATTAAATTGTGGATGAAAAGAAGAAGCTGAAGAAGCCAAAGCAGCGCACAAATGAACAACGAACTTATTTCATTTTTTTTTTGTTTTTTTGGCCACAGTTGAGCGATTCCTGGGTGTCGTTGTCGTTGTCGTGGCTTCTGGGTCTTGGTGTTGTTGTTGCTGATGTTGTTGTTGTTACTGTTTTGTGCTCATCGTCACTAGCCGGTGACGCCGCGGCTCACTTGCACCTGCACAATGATGACGATGACGATGACGCTCCATGCGGCGACGAAGTGGAAGTCGAAGTCGAAGTCAACATTGACGCCGACGTCAACGTCAACGTCAACGTCGCCTAAGTATCTTAGCCAGTTGATGGTGTTGCTGTTGCCATGCCCAGCTACACTTCCACCTTCCATCCATCTATCCATCCATCCATCCAGCCATCCATCCAGCCAACAGCAACTGCCATCAGCCATCAGCATTCGTGGCCACTGTCACTGTCAAGCGTAATCATAATTTATTGTAATTATTTTGTATTATTTTTTAAAATTGTTTTAATGAGTCGTCGCCATCGTCTCGACTTCGTCGTCGTCGCCGTCGTCGTCGTCGTCTGTGATCGTTTTGGATTTTTACCTGATTTTCCAACAGCAACAACGATGTTCAGTTAATTTTACCGCAGTCACCTCGATCTGGCAGTAATTACATTATAGATATGAGTACATATTTCCATGTTATGATTACCGTTGTTTACCACCAAACACCAACAATCTAACGACACTTTTCTGGCATTTTGTCAAAACGAAATTTCATAATCGGAAGTGTTACTTGGGTCTACGTCTGTGTCTTCAAATTATATTTGTCTAATATTACTGAGTATTTTTAATGAGCCGCAATTATTGAAATTTCTCAAATGCAGCGGTGCTGTAAGAAATTAACTTCCTTACAAGTTTTATTATGCTGTATATCTCATGTGATTTTGCGTGGAACATTTTGAAGAATTTAATGAATTACTAGTATGAAAATTATATATAGTTGAACTTTAAATTCTTTGTAAAATTGGATTGGAAATTAATGAGAATTCACCGAAATTCACTTGGGAAATAATGTTCATATTCGAAATGTTGTCAGATAGTTAAAAATATTCAATATTCTACCAAGTTTGATATAAATGCTTAGAGCTTCTGTAGCTTTAAATGAGTTGTTTTTTAAATGATTAGGTCTTAACGATAGTATGTTCAATTTTTATTTTATTTGTCATATTGATATTATCCATAGTATTTATTTTATTTTATTTTTTATTGTAACTAAATGTATGTAATAATATTTATAAAATTTCATAAGTGAATAATATAATTCAGTAATATTATATAACACAGGGATCGCATTTAAGACTTATGAGTTCAAAAAAAATTAAGAATGAAAAAAATGTTCTTAATGAATGGGAAAATATTAGATATATCTGTAATATATAAACTAATTCAGTATATAGGATCCTGTAAACAGGTCGAAGTTTAATTTCCATTATTTACTAAAACATTACGATTTATCTTGTATTTTTAGATTAAAAAAAAAATTTGTGAAATAATAATTAAATTTCAATTTTTATTAGAATATTGAAAATTAAAGTTAATTTTAATTTTTTAATTTTAAATGTTAAAATTAAAAAATGATTGAAATTAAATATTTTTCAATTTTTATTTAATAGTTTTTTTTTTTTGTAAATTTTTATTTTAAATATCTCCTGAATCAAGCTGTGTATTTTTAAAGTTGAGTTTAGAAGATTTTATATCTAAATAAAACATTTTTAAAGCAAAATTAACATTTTAAATATTAAATTGAAAATACCTTTTATATTCAACTTTTAAATAAAACTTGGCAAATATCTTTAATTATCAATTTTTATTTTCGGGTCAATAAAAAAAGAGTTATTGCATATTTTAATGAAAATATCCATAAATAATTCCAAAATCATAGTTTTCATACAGAAAAATTATATAGTTGCAATCTCTGATATAGTTATATAGCCTTAGATATATTTTCTACCTGTACCCTGTAAAAATGTATAAAACGTGATAATAAACTGTGCAAATGGGCATAAGGAGGTATCTTCAACTATATAAAGTATATCCAAATACCAATCAAGTTAATTTCAAATATTCTAAGCTCAACTACTTATTTTCTAGTTTTTGCTAACGTTGAACAAATTCTAAAATTTTAACACTTCCTGACAAATTAAATAAAACACGCACAATTATAAAGTTATCGTTTTATTTTTTGTTTTTTAATGTGATTATTTTTCTTCTTTATAAGATTTAATTAGAATATTATTCTTATGAAATCGTTTATTTATTTTGAATTTAATTTCATAAACCATTTTGTGGTAATAAACCATTGGACTTGATGTATGAATGTGTAAGTAAGCATTTTTATAGACATTGCGCAACTGCTGTCAGTTTTAGATGCTGATGTTGTCGCATTGCTGCTTTTTTGGTTGGGCACCTGTTGATCTTATGCAAATATTAAATATTCTTACGCTGAACAATAAGATCTCTTACAAGATCCACAAATATGTATAAATATATATATATATGTAAGTTTATAGAGGGACAAGACAAGTACACATGTTCAATTTGATAAGCGCGTGTATTTATGCCCTGTAACTTGAACTATAATGGGTATATTTCGATTGTACAAAGCATGTAGCAGAGAGAGATATCTTTTATGAAGTTCTACATAATATTATAATTTTTGAATTATTTGGTTACCAGTCAAAAATTAAATATTAAATCATGTGTGATTTTTAATTTTGTTTTGAATTTTCATTTTTTTTTTAAGCTTTAAAATAATTATTATTGCTAGAGAACAATAATATCAAATTTATTTTTTTTTTAATTTTTTAGAGACTATCTAGAGAGCTAGAAAAATTTAATTTTCTATTTGGGTTTTCGGGGTAAGAAAAATAAAATTGTTTTAACTTTATATAAGGAAATAGATTTACAGCTGCAATTTTAAAGATATAAATGTGTATGCATATATATTTACTACAGTTTTAAATACAGGGTATCTACAAGTCTAGCATTTGGGTTTAAAACACTCTAACTTATTTGATTTTAGTGCTGTTTCTTTATATTTCAAATCGTTTGTTTGAACTTTATCAGACTGAGTTTGCGTGTCTTAGAATTTGTGTAAGTATATTGTGTTGTGTTATTACAGATTTCTGCCTTTGATGTGGGCTGATGTGTGTGTATGTGTGTGTGTGTCTGGGTGTGTGGGTGTAACGATAAGATAGTGTTGTGTATGAAAAGAAACGCATACCGGAGTAGAGGGTACGGATAGGGCGACACAGGCTCTGTTTCATTTTCAGTCAGATTCAGATTCAAATTCAGAGTCAGAGTCAGAGTCAGTGGCAATGAATGCCAAAGTCATGAGGCTAATTTCCAAGAATAAATTGTGATTTCGTTGAACTACTTGGCTCGACCAAATAACAAATAACAAATAGCTATAACAACAATAGCAACAATCACAATTAAACAATATCTAAGTAAAACTCTCTGTATATTTACATGCTGATAATAAACGCTATCAAATGCCCAAAAAAAAAGAAATCTTCTCGAAATGTGGGATGAATGTACCAAAGTCAATAAGATTGCGAGTGAGTCGCAGCATCTAAAACTAAAATGACATAGAATGAAATGTATCTGTATCTTTAGCTAGATATTTGTATCTTGTATCTTTAGCTGTAGTAACTGCTGTTGTCAGTTTGATGATTAAGTTGACATGTGATTACTTGTTACTGTTTGTATTTCATCAGCCTGTACATAGAATCACATTTATATTTTAAGAAAAGTTCAACCAAGAATTGAGTTTTTTTTAATATATATTTCTTCAGATTTTTTGGTTTGATTTTAAATTAAATTAATTAAACAATGCATTAAAATTAAATAAATTGGATCAAATAACATTTAAAAGTGCAATTACATTAATCACATTTAATGCAGAATCACATTTATGTTTAAAGAAAAGATTAGTCTTGAATTCATTTTTTTTTTATAAATATTTCGTCATATTTTTTATATTTTTTTTTTTAAATAATTAAACACTGGATTAATATTAAATAAATTTAATTAAATACCATTTGAAAGTGCAATTATAATATATTTTTATTTGAGTTGATTAACCAGCTATGTATGGTAATTTTTATTGTTATATTGTTGTGTAATTTTAGCTTATTTAAAACAATTTAAAAAATTTGTAAGTTTTTGGTGACTTGTGCAAAAACGAACTTAAATGTGAATATTTACTTGTCAGTGATTATTATTGTAATTGTCAGTAATTATTGTTATTAATTTTGTATTATTGCAATGCATTATATTATATATATATGTATATTTTTTCCCTTGCTTAATCCATTTTTTTACCGTTTTTCGACTACTTTAACAGCAAAATTTGCCGTTATTCAAAAAATTATATTATTATATTATAAATATTATTTATTCAACTGAATTATTTTTAGGACAATACTTTAGGTTTTGTTGTTGGCTTTCAGGAAAAAATAATAACTTATGGCCACCTTATTTTTTTTTAGTCTCCAGGTGGGGCCTTAAAAAAAATCTATTACTTAGGCATTTTTTCTAATCGGGAATCTGATAATATATACGCATAATTCCAATATAAAATTGATCAGAAATTGTTGTCAATTAGTGAAAAATGTTAAATTTTAATATTTTGTTATAGTTCTGGAAATGTTCAATTAACATTTTTTTTATGGGTATGTTTATTTTCAGGAGAAACATGACTTAACTCGCGTGCTCAAAATTTTTTTTGAAGAAAATTAAATTTTAAGCTTTGAAGCTGGATAATGTATAAGTTTATTATGCCTATTTTTTTCATATATTTTTAATTAAATTCCATACAACAGTAATTACTACTGCTGTATCAAGTCTATTCACAGGGTTATTCCCTTCAATTAGATCACACAGAAGGCAGTAGGAAATGAAAGTTCTGAAAATAAGATAACTCCCTTTAAATATTCTGAATATAATTCGCCAAATAGCAACTTATAATTTTTTATTACTTTAACTATAAAAATCTGTTAACAGAGTATTTTGCAGTCGAACATACTTGTTGCCTATTTTTGTCTCTATTTCTGGTTTTTACTCGCTATTTACTCATGATTGTCGCCATCGCCATCGTCGTGCCTGCCTCATTATTTTTATGGCTCTTTGTGCCTAGAGAGCTGCTTCTACTACTTCTACCAAAAGTGATCTAAATCTATTGACTAAACTCCCAGAGAATAAGCCCCTTTTCCGCTTTAACCCCTTTACCCGCGCACCTATATACTTACATAGAGCAGCAAGTTGCGCCACCTGAGAAACTGGCAAGAAGCGAATGGATTCTTATAATTTTTATGACGCTTTTTGCTGCCGCATTTCTGGCTAACTATTTATGCTGGCAACAAACAAGAAGAACTTATATTTTTATTGTTATTCATGCATAATGCCAAAAAGATAAATAACAAATAAATTTCTTACTATGAGTATGTACTCAGAGCTCACTTCTAGACCAAGAGACTTCGCTCTCTCTTTCTCTGTCTAACTCTATATTTAAGTCTATGTGGTAATTATTAATAAATGCTGCTGTTGCCTTTTGAATTTCCCCTCTGCACCTCCGCTCTCTAATAATATTCACGCTTCGCTAAACATTGAAGAAAACTTAAAGACTCTGGCGACTGCGACGCGAACTTGAACTACAGCAAGAGAGAATCATTTATTTTCAGATTGCCGAATATATATACCCTTGCAAGAGATTTTCCCAAAAAAACAAAAAAAAAAAATCCTTATTTTTCCAGTGACCGTAACTGTTATGAGGAATAATCGTAAAAGTCACTATTTCAAGTTATTGAAGAACTTTTAAATTTTATATCCTAGATTAAAATTATTCGACAAAAATATAAAATTAAAGCTAAGTTTTAAGTGTTATGACAGACTAAAAAGTATTGAAGCTCAGTTTTATTCATTATATTTGAGGGATATTCAAGAAGTTAATACAAAAATTAATAAACATTTTTTTTAAGGTCTCTAATCTAAGTTTTTTTTTGTTATTCGCAATGATTCTGAAATTATCAACAATTTGGTGTAATTAAAACAAAAATTAACCTTCTACTTATATCTTAATTTTTTTAATTAAAAATTTTATCAATAACATATATTTATGGCGCCTAAATTTAGAATTTATATAATTTCCAATGTTTTAATTTACGAAATAAAGTCTTTCATGTAAAGTTTGTAATTTCAAGTCAATATTGTTTTTATTGTAAAATAATATTCATTGATCTTGATTCGAATAAAATTTAATTAGCTTATAAAGCGCATAATAAGGCGTTATATCCAACAAAATAAAAGAGTTTTTTTCAGTGCTCGCAACTCTTAAAATTGTATATACATATATATTATTTGAGTTAGAATTATTTATTATTATTTTTTTTTATTAAAACTCTTTTTTTTTTGACCTGACAATTATAAATTATTTGTCAAATTTAATTTAAGAATTGAATATAAAAGTTTTTTTTTTTTTTATTTAATTTATTTTTTTAAATGTTATTATTGTTAAGAAGCAGCCTTCAAAATGGACTATAACATGACATTTTAATTGACATTAAAGGACAACCTCGCTTCATGGAAAGCTTAATCCAATATAAATATATTTGTTTAGCTTTATTTTAAATGTTAAATAATTAAAATTGATTTTGAATATCTTTTTCTTCATTTGTATATATTAAATAAATTTTCCAAAATTTTGAACTCATTGTTTTAGTGATTAAACTTTCGACCATATTGTTTGGTTAAAATATATTTAAAATAAAATGGATTTTTTTTTTTTTAAGAATTTATTTTTTGATCGATTAGCTATAAGATATGTAGAATTTGTAGATCGAAGCATCGTGGCCTTACAATTGAGAAGCTAGATTGTATACAAATAGATTATTAAACAGTTTTGGCTATAATAATTCATCTATGGTTGCTGATCAGAAATATATATGTGGTTACATGTTTTATGTTTAAATCATAATACACTTTGAAAGTGTACAACACTAAGACTGACTCTGAGACTGAATAGACCTGGGCTTGGGCTTGGGCTTGGGCCATGCCCTTAACGTTGCGACCGACAAGCAACAAGCTACAAACAACAACAACAACTAGCAACAACAACAACTAGCAACAACAACAACAACTAGCAACAACCGACAACCAATTGTCTTTTGGCATATTTTCAAGTTGAACGCTCGGCAATTTTTTTATATATATATATTTTTTTTTTCTCTGCTTCCTTCTACCATTTCTAGAGATTTTCTAGTGCGATTAAGCGAAAAACGAAACAGTCTCATAAAAAATATTGTTGTGGCTCAGCGACTGCATGTGTGTGTGTGTGTGTGGATAACAATCAAAGCTCAGCACATACATATAGACATATATATAAAAAAAAAAAAACTTTAAAAAATGGTGGCTGTTA
Source organism: Hirtodrosophila alboralis (assembly GCA_035043045.1). Classification (NCBI taxonomy): domain Eukaryota; kingdom Metazoa; phylum Arthropoda; class Insecta; order Diptera; family Drosophilidae; genus Hirtodrosophila; species Hirtodrosophila alboralis. The sequence goes on along the minus strand of JAWNNH010000522.1, from coordinate 160,777 downwards.
TTGCGTTGTCGTTAGACTTGGGCCCCAGATCTCAAAAGCAAATTGGAGTTACCTGATGTAGTACTACATATTCGTTAAGCAAAGTTCAATGGCAAATTTGTGCTCTGGATTACATATATGTATATATATAGTATATATATATATATATTATTGCGTGATTAGTGAGCTTTATCAACATAAGAAAGACAATTTGAAGTATCAAGTAGCATAATCTGCAATTATAAAATTTAATAGGCTTAACTACCATTTGATTTCTGTAAATTTTTTTTTTTGTTACTTAACATAGTAGAAAATTAAGGCGTTATTCTGAATTTTCTAAAATTATGAATCTAAATTTTCTTTGAATTTCTATGCATATATTAAAGTTAAAAATTGATTTTTATTTTTTAATTTTAGTCACATTTTAAAATTCACTTTTATATTTACTTTTTATATTTACTTTAAAGCTAATTAAAAACAATGTATGTTAGCAACAACATAACTAAATGCATGATCAATAAACACTTATGATATGTTTAATCTAATTTACATATATAAATTAAACAATATTTAACAAAAATTTCTTTAATTTTTAAGATTATGCATTTGAAAAAATACATACATACTTTACATAATATTATTTCGGGACAACTTAAAATTTCACTTCTATTTCTTTCTATTAAAAGCAAAAATGTTAAGAACGAATTATAGACAAAATTTTAAATTTATGACTTAAATGCACTTATTTATTTACAAGAATAGCTTATAATTAAAATTATAAGAAACTTGAGTTTTGTAAGCCATAGCAACATAGGGCTTCAGTTTAACTAAATGTGAAAGGCTAACAATAATTCAGGGAAAATATAAATGATAGTGTGTATATCATAGTATAAATTACTTGAAAATATAACAAATAATTTATTCAAGATAAATGAAATGTATGTTTAATTACACTTTATTTTATTTTATTTTATTTTCTTTTTTTAAATGTTAAGTGATATAGATATGATGTGCAATTATTATACCGATCGGATAATAAGCACCAAAATTATTGAAGAAAATACTTGATCTTGGATACAAAAGCGAACCACATTCACCGACCAAGTAATATCCGTTGAACTGCTTGCACTGCTTGATGTAATATCCGTTGAACTGCTTGCACTGCTTGATTTGAAAGTATACGTATATTATATTTATATTACATTTATATACTATATTTATAATATTATTTTATTATAATATATTATATTATATTATAAGTCGGTTATTCGACTATAAATAGTTTATTGAAAACTTAGTTTTAATATCCTTAGAGCTTATAATTTCCAATTGGTTAAAAAGCAACTTGAAGACATGGCCGACTGTATTCTGGTACTATGGAGAATTTTCCTGTCAATAACTGCATTTTTGCTCCCGAAACAGTTTTCCAAAATGATTTTATTTTAATTAAAATTAATTAAATAATTATTTAAATTATTTGCAAATAATTATTGGCGTATTAGAAGGACTTCATGAGTCTTGACCTTAGTCGCAAAAAAGGTGTCTATTTATTTAATTCAGTAATTTACAATTTTATGTGACATTTACAATTTACAATGTAAATTTTATAAGATATATCTCTTCATGTTCATACAACAGTTATTTATTTTTTAAGTATACAAAGCTTGTTGTAGAATTTAAATAAATTTATATAAACTTATTTATTTTCCATTTATTTTAATAATAAAATATTTTTGCGCCTTTTCGGTTTATTTTTAAATAAGTATAATATATTATATAAAGTAAATAATTTATGTGATCTATATGCAAGTTTATCTATAACTAATTTAATGAAAAAATTTGTTTCTTAAATTTGGCATTTTATAAAATTTAAGATTGCGGATTATTTTGAATGTTTGAATAAATCCCATATGGATCATTTGAAAAACCTTTGGCACATGTCAAAACTAGCCTCTCAACTGTCAAATTGTGAACTGCCAACTGTAGGCAACGCTTCAATAACTCAAAAAAAAATGAGAAAAAAAAAGTATTTCACCCCCATTGTGCGTTCCACATGCCGCAATGCAAATTCAGTGGCCAAAGCTCCCTTTCTCGCTCTCTCTCTCTCTGTGATGTTCTGGCTCTTTGACTGTTTTGCATATTGACATCATCATTTTGCCGAGACGACAAACTGTCAAACAAAACAATTGCTGTCAAATTGACTACAATGAGCGGGCGCTGAATAAACATGTACGAGAGAAAAAAAATATGAAAAACGAAATAAATATAAATAAAAGAATACTCGATGACAGGAATATGGAGCTGTCAGTGTTTTTTTCACTCATTTCTGTTTTTTTTTTATGGGACAGCCAAGAAGCAATTTTAACATATCAATAAATTTTTTGACAATTTCTGTAAGTTCTGGGCCCAAACAAATGCGACAAAAGGAAACCGAAAACCGAAGGAACACCTTTTCAATAAATTTGCTACAACTGTCAGGCGAAACAATGTCATTGTCACGGCGCTGGCGGAATGAGCGACCTATAAACCTGTCACAGGGTGAAGGCCCATGGAATCAAGGAGCAGGAACCAGGAGCAAGTAACGGGACGAGCCTGTTGGGTGGTGTAACAAGGAATGGCGATGACAACGACAACGACGACATTATTGTCGCTAAACAAACGATCAAATGGCAATTTAAAAGTTTTTATTTAACACTAAATCACCCACACTCTGGGGCACAAATGAGACCCCAATAGTCCCGTTTTTCGTTTTTTTTTTTTTTTTTTTTTGGCACCCACTTCACCACCCCCCTTCACCCAGTCAACCACCTGACGCGCGCGCTTTCTTTTTCAATTTCGAACCCTTTCGACTGGCGACTGGCGGCGGGTTGGCAACCCTTGCGCGATTTTCAATAACTTGTAGTGAAAGCAGGCGAACAAAAGGCGCAAAAGTTTACCGAGTTAAATTATGAGGTTGTTTCAGTTTCTTTATATAATGTTTCTTTTTTTTTTTTTTTTTTGATATCAGTATTTTTTTTATATTTTTGCCTCTTGTTTCGTTTGGTTTTCTTTTCATTTTCATAGCCATTGACTGCCTGACTTTTGACTCCCCATGGAATTTAACGCTGTTGTTTTGTTGCATGCATGAAAACATTTTTTTTTTTTCTATTCTTACTTCTTTATTTTTTTTTTTGAATGAGTTAAGGTTGAGAACGGGCACATTGACGAGCAGAAGGTGGGCTGACTCTTCACGTATATTGATATTGATAATTTTGCAGAGCTTTAAGTTGGGGAACAAGCCTAACGTTTAAGCTACAGATTAAGCTGAAAATAATCAAAAAAATAAAATTTATTTGAAACAATTTTTACAGGATTCTAAGAGGTTTTTAAATTTTAAACATTTCCTAGTATATATCTTGTGAATACTTTTTAGACTATTTATTATTTTTACTTAACTAAAAGCAATTTAAAATTTATTACATTAAGGCAAGATAATTTTACTTTTTTTTATGAAACATTTATTTTTCAATACCAACCAATTTAATATTATTTTTTTATTATTTATTTTGACGATTCCTGTATAAGAAAACTTAAAAAAATTTTGCCTCAGCTCATTTACAAGAAGTTAAAAGTTTCAAAATTTCATAGATAAACGTTATATGTATTTTTGAAACTCTTCATGGAAGCTAAAATTAAAGAAGTAAAAATATATAATAAATAAGAACGACATTATATTTGGTATACAAAAATTAATAGATTTTCAAACTACATGTATTTGCAAATTTCTGGTAATAAATAAAGAAAAATAACAGATTATCGAATTTTCTGTAAGAAATAAATGCATTAAAACATTTTAATTTTTTTTTATCAAACTATTTGCACTTTTATTTTATATTATTAAATGTAGAAAAAAGGCATATAATCTAATTTTTGTTAGGAATTAATCGATTAAAATCTAATAATTTAAACGAGAACTTTTCACAATCCTTTAAATATTCTTTTAAATGAAACATTTTTATTTAAAAGTAGTCTATCAAATTACTTGTATTTAAAAAGTATATTATTGGATAAATGAAAAATGGATTTAATTCACTTAAATCTAATAATTAAAAATGAACTCTTCACAATATTTCATTTAAATGAATATTCATTTAAATTAATCTTTTATTTTTTAAGTAATCCATCAAATAACTTCCATTTAAAAAATATATTATCGGATAAAAAAAAAGCAGATTATCGAATTTTATGTACAGAATTAATGCATTAAAATGTCATAATTGAAATCATAAACTATTCACAATCACAATTTATTTATTTATTTAAAGTAAATATTTTTATTAAAAAATATGTACATGTATTTAAAATTAATATTATTAAATAAAGTTTAATAATTAGGACATGAACTCTTCACAACAATTCATTTAAATATTCATTTTAATTATTCATTTTAATTTAAAAGAAATCAATCAAACTACATGCTTTTAATATATATACCATTATATAAAGGAAAAAAGCATATAATCAAATATTCTGTAAGAAATTAATTTATTAAAATTTAATAATTAAATCAAAAAAATTCAAATTTTTGAATTTTAGTTAAGGAATTAATTCATTAAAAATGAACATGAACTCTTCACAATATTTCATTTAAATTAGAAATTTATATTCAAGTAATCTTATTATTAAGGTAATATATTAAACTACATATTTTTAAAAGTCATATTATTAAATACAGGAAAAATACAAATTATCGAATTTTCAGTAAGCAATTAAAATTTAATAATTAAATTATGAACTCTTTACAATATTTTATTTAAATATGCATTTAAATTAAACATTTTTATTTTATGGCTATCTATTATAGGAAATGCTCATTATATGAATTTAAATATCAAATTTAAATAGACAATCTCTGAGTCATGAACTCTCCACTCACACAACTTGCAATTGATCACAACGATCTCAAAAAATAAATAATAAAAAAAAAAAAAAAAACGCAACTAAAGAGATGTAGCCAATTGACCACTCAAAGGTTCTATTGTTATTTTTTTTGTATTCTGCATAGTAATATGAGCATATGTAGGTGGTATATATTGCTACTCATCCTGCCACTGTTGCTGCCTGTTGTGTTGTGGTAGCTGCAACAATTGGCGTCACGCTTCGTTGCAACGACAACAGCAACAACTGTGAGGATGATGATGATGATGACGTTGTTGTTGTTGTATAGGGCTGATTGAAAGATTATTTTGCACTGATAACGTTAAAAACTTATGGTTGGATGGTTGACCACAAACTACCACCACCATGAGCAGCAGCACCACCAAGAATATACTATACACAACCACCAAAAGAATAAACAACATTCAGAGTCAAATAGAGCGAAGCATCGCAGAGCTGCACAAAAATTGCAGTTCGAAAATTGTTGCGCTTTCAGTTTGCGTGTTTACATTTTGTATTTCGTATTAAGTATTCAGTATTCCGTTTTCAGTATTCTTTATTTTTTTTTTTCTTTTTTTAGTATTTAGCATTTTATATTCATTGCGTTTGTCCTCCGTCCAATTGTCCCATTGTCTGCAGCGCCGTTGGGGTCGTCATCAATTCGCAATGCATTTCCCACATTTTCAGCAACAAGGCAAACGACCATCATCATTAATAATATTGAAAAGCCCTAATTACGTTTAAGTGGCCCGAACGAGCAAAAGAAACAAAACTCTTATATGTTATAGAAGAGCATAGTAAAATACACTGAGAGAAAAATAAACAAAAGCCAATTTATAGAAAAGTGAAGTGAGAGGAAAAAAGTAAACGAATCTCTATAAATTGAGTAAACATTTCTACAATAATATATAATATTAATTTCATTGAATTCAATAAACTTTTTTGTAATTTACAGTTTTTCTATCATAGGATAGTAAAGTACACTGAGAAAAAAAAACAAAAAAATGCACTTCATAGAAAAGTAAAGAAAGAGAAAGGCTTGAGTAGGCATTTCTACAATAAAATAAAATTAATTTCTTTTAAAATCAATAAACTTTTTTATAATTTAGTCATTATTATCTTCTCTTTTTTGCGAAAAATTTAAGAAAAATATCTTCTCTAAATAAAAGGAAATTTTCTCCTACCCCAACCATTTTTTATAAATTATTACATTTTTTCAAGTATATAATTTGTGAATTATAATTATTTTGGCTATTTATTAAATATACTTTATTAAAAGCAAACAAATTACTATAAGTTGAGTAAATATTTGTACAATAATATACTATTAAATTCCTATAAATTAAACAACTTTTCTAGTATTAAAGCATTGCAATAAATTGTTTTCTTTCATAAATTAAAGCAAAAAATGCTCTCTAAATAAAATAGAATTTTCTATCACCCTATTACATAACTAACGTAATATTGTAATTTTTCCTATGTATTAGAATAATTATTTTCTGTTTTTTTATTTATTTTCTAATATAAAATTAAGTACCCAAATGTATTTTTTTTTTTTTTTTTTTTTTTTAATAATTTCTGTACTTTTAAGGCTTAGGTTAATTGTGTAATCTTTTACTATAATTATTCACATAAGGTATTTATTTTTATTTAAAACAACAAATTTCTTGAATTACATAAATTACTGTATATTTTCATTAAATATTCAGTTTTCTATTTAATAATAATAATAATAATAATTTAATATTATTTAGCAGTAAAAATTGTTTCTAAAAATATCTTTTTATATTCCCAGTAGTATAGAAGGCATCGGGTTTTTTTTTTGAGTGTAATTTGCATTGAAGGCATTACATATTGAACATGCTAAAGGGTGCCACAACCACTTTGACTCATCAGAACTGAACTATTGTATAGTATGAGGAACTAAAGAACTGAAACAACTTAGGAACTGTCTCTCACTCATTGCGTAAATCATTTTTCCCACCCCTATATGGGCGAGAGCGTGCTCGTTACCTTCTACACCTGCCCAAGGTGCCACAGGTTGGTGCAGGTTGCGCAGGTGCATGGATAACTGAACACACAGTCCCCTGACCCAGAGACAGAGAAAGAGACGGAGATGGAGAGAAACCCATGATGACCCTCACATAGCAATAATGAAATCATTTATAACTTTTTCTTACTTTTAAACATTTCGTGTGTGTGTTTTTTTTGTTTTTGTTTGTATCTGTGGTCTTGTTTTTAAGTAGTTTTCCTTGCCGGGTCTGTCTATATCCTTGGTCCTTTTATTCGGTTAGCATTGATCAACCTGCAGACCCTTGCAGCGGTTCATTGCCTGCGCCCATTGATAAGATACCAAATTGCCGCACGTGGCTACTGCGCACCTGCAACAGCTACAATATGAAGGGGGGGGGGTGAGGTGGCAGGAACAGCAGGATAGCAGAGGTTCCACTGTAACGCTATTTATTTAATGTCTTCCTACTTTCACTTTACAGCTGTGCTGCATATTCACTTTTCAGTTTATTTAAAAAAGTCTTGAAAGTATCTTTAAGATATTTAAATATTTATTTCTTTAAACGGTATCTCTGAAAACATGCCCTACATATGGAAATTGTTTTAATTTAAACTAAATTATGCATTATGGGGAATCATACAATATAATATATATAATTATAATTATAACTATAATATATAATAATTCCAAGACTATTTTTATAATTTTTTGTCAACATTTTAAAAGTGATTTTAAAGTGTTTTTGGAAGAAAAAAAAACATGTTTATTTTTGACAAAATTTTTTCTTTTCTAGTCGACATTTTATTTCTGGTTAGGTAGTAAAAATTAAATTGTACAAAAAATGCAGATTGAGTTCAGAATTGATGACTCTATAATATTGCAATTGTCTCATAGCTTATAACTGCTTGAATATTTTCATAGCACCATCGAAAGATAAAATTTTTTGAATGGAATTAATATTTGATATTTAAGTTTTTAAATTACTAAAATGAGCAACAAAAACGTTCTATATCAACAACACAAAACTATCAACATCAAGTAAAAGCCACACTGGTTAATATTCAATACAAATTTTTTCACAAAATATTGTTTCTTTAAAAATCTGATCCACCTTTTAGCAAAAATTAATTTGTTAACAGCAACACGTACTGTTTGATTAAAACAGCTGTTTTAACAGCGGCTAACTTAACAGTGGATCGAATGTTAAAACTTTTTGGTATGTAACATTAATATTTGATTTATTCTTAATATACAACCATCAAAAGGTTGTTCATTTCAATAGTGAATTTATTGCAGAAAATAGGGAAATTCCCAAAGTGCTATAGACCAAGAGAAAATACTTTGTTGTATCGAAATCTAATTATATATATATTATTTATAAAAAAAAAGTTCTAGTTAAAGCAGGCATTGTTATTAACAACAACAATTATTAAACCTCATTTAATTTGTGCATAAGCACATTTAAATTTTTCGGTTTTTATGCCACATCATAGCAAAAATAATAAAAAAAAAAAAAAAAAAATTTACACGTATAAAATCAAATCCACGATCAAGGATATATCTTTCTGGAACACAACGCCAAATTGCATTTATCTATAATTTGTTTTTGGACTTTTTCAAAATAATGAATACCAACATATGGAACTCATACCAAATGGCCGGCACCGGTGGCGCTCTAAAGGCATTGACCAAAAATTTGGCCAATCAATTGACCCTAAATCGTACGGAGATGAAACGCGTGGTAGCCCGGGTCATATCGCAACGACATGGCCAGGGCGATGTGGGCGATTATAATGGACATATGTTCTATGTGAAGCCGGAACGGATTGATATGACCAAACAGATTATACACTCGAAGGAGGCATTTGACGAGATGGTCAATCAGAAGCACCAGCAACGTTTGGGCTCTAAGATTCCCAAATCTCATGCTCTATCCGGCTCCCGTACCTTGACGTACAATATGTCGATGAATTACAAGCCGGACAAGAGTATAACAGGCGTCAAAATTGATCAGCATCAATTACGTCAAGCTGCAAATCCCACAGATATTATAATTAATATGCCCAAGCTCAAAGCACAAAGCAAACATTGTATTAAACAAAACCCGATAACTAAATGCAAAAATCCAAGTAATCGCCAGCTCCAGGTTAAACCCAAGCCCAAGTCGCAGAACCAGTCCAAGTTCAAGGTCAAGATCAATCCAGTATTTAACAAACCGAAATCTCTCATTAAAGTTGTTAGTAAGAGCAAGTCGAAACTGTTACCCAAAAATAAATCCAAAATCAAGCCTTTAATGAGGGCCAAGTCAACGATTGTCAAGCATCCAAATCCGAAGCAAAGCCCGGAGCCCATCATTCCACGTCTGCCCGCTGGTAATATAATTGCCGAGGCGGTATTAAACGCCCTCAAGGATGAGCCCAAGCCAGCTGCGTCCTTGAATCAGAAGACTGACTTGGCCAAAAGGAAGCTCACCAAGAAGAAGAACAAATTCAAGAGCCTGCCCTATAGAAAGAACTATGAGCAGCCCTGGCTACAACGTGGCCGGAAGAAGCGTCTGAGTGCGGGCGGAATGCTCAGCAGGCCAAGTCGCAGTTTGATGGATACTCGATACCAAAAGAAACCCATTTGGCATAATCCATATCAGTTTATTGGCGGAGCAGGCGCCACATGGCAACCGAATCCAAAGCCCAATCGATTGGCAAGGTTGAAGTTGAAGAAGAACAGACAATTTCCAATTGAGAAGAAACCTTTGAGTGTTGTCCGGCGTATGCGTTCAAAGCGCTCCCAGTTGCGTTTGATGAGGCATCTGGATTACGAGGATGCCATTGATGATCTGGACCGTCTTGAGGCGGCCAGTATGCTGAAATGTAGTGCCAGTATGCACCGCAGGAAGAGAATGAAACGCACCTATAAGCTAAGCCCTCGTTTAAAGGAGCTGGCCAAGCCCTCAATCTATCGCATCGCCCACCTGCAGCAGGCGCGTACCCGCTCCTGTTCACCAATATTGAAACCGAACTTGGGATCGCGTCGTCGAGGATGTCGTGTCCTGGTGAACAGTAGCCTGGGCAGCATTGAGGGCTTAAGGGTAACCTCACGCTCCGGCCTGACCCCGGCCAAACGCAATCTAACCCTTGCCTTTTTGGACAGGGATGGAGGACGTACTCCTCGCAATCGTCGTAGCCTGCACAGTATTCGCTGGCGTTAATGGATCACACTTGATAATTGTTTGAAAATGATTTTGGTTTGTTTTGAGTAATACATTTATTACAATTAATAAATGCAGCTGCTCTAATAAATAAGGCTTTTCCTTCAAAAATTTACCTTACTATAGAGATTGTAGAATTTTAGTTGAATATTTTAGTAGAAAATAGGAAAAAAGTGACTCACTTTGAATACTTTTAAAGTACTATATATATATATTATTATATTTGCGAACGTATCAGTTATACCTTATTTAGTGAATTTATATATTATTATTAACTATAATTTTTTTAAGATGTTAATATTTTACTAAAATTTTAACAATTCAAACGTAAAATGAGATAAAAACATTTTTTTCCCTTTTGATTTTTAATTGATTTTTTAATGTATTTTATTATACTATTGTATATAAAGTTAGTTTGCGATCGTAAAATTTATTCAATTGTTTTTAATAATTATTTTGTGTATTTTATATATTATTATTAAATAAACATTTTTCAGAAGTTCATATCTTACTAAAATAAGAGCAATTCTGACGGAAAATAAGATAAAAAAATTTTTTTTTTCACTTTTGTTTTTTTGATCGATTTTTATTTATTATACTTTTTATACTATATAAAGTTAGTTTGAGATCGCAAAATTTTTTTCAATTGTTTATAATTTTTTTATAATTATTTATACATTTTTTTAAAAGTTAATATCTTACTAAAATTTAAGCAACTCTTATGGAAAATAAGAGAAAAACCTTTTTTTCCACTTATGATTATTTGATTGTTTATTTTTTAATAAATTTTTTTTTACTATATAAAGTTATTGTCTTAATAGTTAATTATTTTGTGAATTTATTTATTAGTATTAATTATATATTTTTTATTAAAAATTATACAACTCTTGTTGAAAATTTAAGAAAAAACATATTTTTTTTTACTCATAATTTTTTGTTTGTGCTGGGCCTTTTAACATTAATATATTTACGATATTTTTAAAAACAATTAAGACAACTGATATTTTAAATTAGATATAGAAAAATATGATATACAGTCTAAATATAACTCCAATTAAATTTGATAATTTTTTTTTCTTGTTTATTCAATTCAAATGTGATCTTCATCTTATAGTTCATCTCAGCTTAGTTGCAAATCTTTTAATTTAATATAATTCAGTTCTTATCCATTGCCCTTTGGTTGCGGTTACAATTCGCTGTGCGCTTCGTTCGCGAGCCAAAAAATAAATAAAAATAAAAGAAAAAAATAAATAAATAAAATAAAAAGAAGGCTTGAAATGGCTTGAAGGGAGCCCGGAATCATTTAAGCATTGCGGTGTGAAATTTCACACCGATTGCAATAAAAATTCAAGCGGTCAACAACAAAACGAGCAGCGACAAGAGAAAGGCGCTACATTGAAACAGAATCAATCAAACTGAGGAACGATCGTGCGCCCAAACAGGGACTCCGGGGTCTGTCGACATCTGCGCATGCGCGCACGCCGGATGTGAATGTGTGTGTGTGTGTCTCTATGTGTGTGTGTATTGGTAGCTGGGGCAACTGATCCGGGGCCAGACAGACTGTATAGTCTGCGGCGTTAATGGTGTCACTAAGTACGCCGCAAAACAAGACAACAGACCGGACGCAATGGTCGGATCGTCTCGGGGCCACTGTTAGCCCTCAGCGTCTGATCATCGAATGGAACCAATAAAAGTTGCCTTCATTGTCTTTATTTGCGCGGGTCGTGCGTCTGTGCGCAGCCTGCACTCAATGTACTCATACTCGCACTCATTTCCATTAGCATTTCATTCAATTTGCATTTCTGTTGGCCGCGGGTCGCGGGTCGCATAGCACCGAATGCTGTATGGTTGAATGGTCTTGCGGGTGTTGCGGGTGTTGCGGGTGTGAGTGAGTGCACAAGCAACCAAAACAATTCAATTGTCCGGCTGGTTGGGTTTTTTTGTTGGTTGGTGTTGGCTAACTTGTTTTTGTAGCTGTCAGTTGCGGTACATTGCATATCACACATAACACATTAGCGATGTGACGAATTCGATGACGATGACGATCACAATATCGAATTGAAATGATTGTCATTGAATGTATATACTTACTACTTATTACTTATTGCAGTAACTATGTAATGAACTTTAGATCTTAGACTTGAGCCTGACTCTGTCTCTGCCACCCTCTGTCTTCCCTTAGTTAGCCATCGAAGTGCCCGCATATTGAAACTGGGAACCGCATACATCAACGTAAATGTTAATTGTGTCTGCAATATTTTTTCCAATGAAACATTTTTATGTTAATTCGAAAAATTGTTTTACAACCAATTAACTTAGCCAATGCACCAAAAAGATCAACGGACAAGATCGCTGGGGGAAATGAAATGAGCAACTGGGCAATGGGAACTGCTATCAGTGAGGGTGATGGCGAGAGTCATGGCTAGATTGAAGGGCGAGGGTAAAACGATCGCATTGCGTTGCATGCCGCTTGGAATTTCATTATGCGACTCTTCAACCAGGAGTCAGCCAGCCAGCCAGCGGGCAGGCAGGTGTACGGGCTGCATAGCTGTAATATTGCAACGCTGCACCATTGGCACCACTGTTGCACAGTGTAACCACTGCGCACTGTGGTGGTTGTTAGGGTCACATTGCTGCGGGTCTTCATCGGTTCGCTCTAAATCAATCAAGCGCAACAAATGCCAAAAAGAAAATTAAGAAAAACACAAACAATTTCAATTAAAATGCCAGCGTTGCCGCCATCGTCCTTTGCCTCCTCTAGTATCTTAGCCCCCATCCCTTTGACAAGCAGCACACCCCCGCCACTGTGTCTGCGGCTCATTTGTGACCCCTGTAAATGGCGCGCGCGGCAGCTACAGGTGCGATTCCCTGACCTGCGACTTCAACTTCAACTTCAACTGCGGTCGTGTCATGTAATTAGGAAGTTATGTGAGGGTCTCCGTTAAGTCAATCGATCGATCGATCGCTTCAAATTTAAATGATGTTCCTGGTCTAGCGAATAAAGTCATACCAGGCAGCTGCTTCGACTGACAATTGGGACGACGGGGAGTGAGGGTACACTTAGGAAAAAATTAAAGGAAAAAAAAAAACAGTAAGAGGGTTTATTCTCGGTCAAGAAATAGTACAAAGCGCGTTAATTAAGGCCCTCGAAGTAATTAAAATTGAATATCAATCTAATAAATTAATAATAATTAAATTCGTTTTTTATGCTATAGTTCAATTTGTATTTTAAAAAAACCATTTATGGAATTATGGCTTAAGACACTTAGTAAATGAAATTATTAAAAAAAAACTAAAAAAAAATTATATTAAATATATTGTAATATATATGTATATATATTGTTAAGATCAGCTTTAGGCAAAGTGATTGTAATAGGTTAGTATCTTATTTAGGAAATTATATATAGTACATCGATTTATGTCCTACAAGAAGAATAATTTTTAATATTCGTAAATCATATTAAACATATTGTTGCCTCTATTTTTTTTAACTTGCAACTTGATGAAAAATAAATAAAAACTTGCTACAAATAAAATTTACAAAATTAAAATGCAATTTCGAATAATTTCTTCACAATAGAAGCTTCTGAATCATTTAATAACTGATTTTAAATAACATTTGGATTAATGAAGTTGTAGAGAAATCGAAATACCAAAAGAAAATACGAATTAGTTACTGTATATATATTTTTTTAAATGTTTTAGAAGAATAAATTCATTTAAAATCAATTTTTTTAATCAAGCCTAAATTAATCTTTATATATACTCATTGGGAGATTTTAATAAATATTTATATTAAACTAAAACTCTTTATCTCTTATTTTGAAAAATATATATATATTTTAAATATACTTTGTATTGAATTTTTGCTTTGTAACTTTTTATAATATTATTCTTTTTACTTAGTTGTAAATCAATTCTTTACAAATCGAACTTAAATTAAAGCTAAAGTTGAGGGTAACTAATTAATTTCAGGGATCGCAACTCTTATAATTTTTATTTATAAAAATTATGGGTAAGAATTATTTATGATTTTTTTTTGATTCATATTTTCAATAATTCTTTTTTTGACCCGAAAATAAATATTGATAATACAAATAACTTCCTAACTTTTTAATTTAAATATAAAAGAAAACTTTACATTTTTATTTAAAGTGTTACATAATAAAAATTTATTTTGAATATCTTCTGAACCACGCTGTGTATATAAAAATTTAGCATACAATGGAAAGATATTGAGATTATTTTCAGGTTTGATTTTTTTGAACTCATAACTCTGATTAAAACATCCCTGCCCTCGCCTGGAACTCGTATATACTTAAAAATTAATTTACTTTGGCAGATTAGTTAGAAATTTAAAATTTGTGCAACTTTTTAATAAAATATACTTTCAATCTTAGTTTCAGTTGAATATTTTGTAAATTTTTCGTTAGATTTTGTCTAGTTTTTATTTTCAGTGTAGTCGGCTAAGATTAACTATTCCAAGTGGTCATACATGATGTGCATGATTTTTTGTTTTATTTATTTTATTTTTTATTTTTTAGGTTCGAGAGCCAGAGAAACTTTCCCAGGCCAAAGATCTTCATTAGTGCGTTGCGGACTATCAGCTGGTGGATCAGCTGCAACGCTCGACATCCTTAGAGAATTATGATTTTTGATATGATGTCTGTGACAAATTCGCCATCTTTGGACTCCTGCACTATCTCACTCTCTCTCTGTCTCTCTGTCTCTCTCTCTCGCTCTGTCATTGCCCATTTCCCTTACTTCCAGATGATATACGAGGCTCTGGCACTCCAATGCTCTAACTAATCTTGCGCTAAGCATCGTAGTCACGTTGTCATCGTTGTCGTTCTCTAGTTGTTGTTCTTATTGTTGTTGTTGTTGTTGTTGTCTTGGTTGGTTGGTTGTTTGGTTGTTTAGTTGTTTTTGGTTGTGTTTGGTTGTTTGGTGTTTGTGTGCGATTTTAAAGGCGGCGTCCACAACGACCACGCACTGAAGTTGCCTCTTCTATGAATCTATGGAAACTAGGCAAGCTAATTGCCTCGCGTCAACGTATACATAGGTGAATTATTATATAGAAGCCATAAAAAAAATATAGCTCTGCCCCACTCGCTGATCGCGGTGACGATAAACGTAGCAGCAACAGCAACAACAACAACAACAATAACAACATACAACAAACACAACAAAATCAGAGCTCGTTAAAAAGAAAAAAAAATCTCAAGTTGAACCAATCAAAAGACGCGCCGTCGACTTCGACGTTGTCGTCGTCGTTGTTGTTGTTGTCATAAAAGCAGCGGCAACAATAAAAAATTATTAAAAAAATATATACATATATATGTATGTATGTATGTAGAAAGGCAGGGAATCATTTGAGAATTTAACACAAAATGGAAATGTATATTATTTCAAAATTGGGTAACGATTCCAAAAAAAAAAAAAAAAATACAAAAATATACTTAGAAGCCAAATAAAATGGTGAAAATATGCAGAAGACTTATATTTTTTTTTGGGAGCGGTTTTTTAACTTTTGTATTGAAAGTTCATTGTACGGTACAATGATGTTAGCTTGGAGTCGTCATTAAAACTTGATCTATGACCCATTGTTCTGGCCGGGTTTCGGAAGTTGCTTTCCATTGGTTGTTTGTTCTCTTGGTTCTCTTGATTTCTTTTTGTTAATATGCTTGGATTTGGGTCTGGATGAGGAGTAGCACATATATATATATATATATATATATATATAGCATAAAGAGTGAGACAGGGCGAATACTAAGCAAGGGTGATGGAAAAGTAAAAAAGACTTTTGTGGGCAGACTACTATACTATAGACTACTATACTATAGACTACTATATACATCTATATATGCAGTCCGATAATTATCGATAATTATAATTAGCACCAAACCGTCAACTTAATCTTTTTAAAGACGATTTTTTCTCATTTTAATATTACTTTTGCAAAATTCCCCAATTATAATATGTTAATCCAACTAATTACCGGATTGTCCTCATATATGGTTAGTAAATAAGGTTTTTTGCTTCTCTATTTTCATTGAAATTTTCCTTTTAATAAGTATAATATGTTGGTTATATGTAGACATCGGATTTTGCACATATTTTACATAACTTTGGCAAGTTTTTTTTTAAAAGCTCAAAATAATATGCAAAATCCGAGGTCTAGTTATATTTATATGTATAAGATCTTAGCAATTGATAAATGAACGCTGGCTTTATTTAAATAAATTGATTTATTTGACATAATTTCAGAATGACATCCTATAATAATATAAAATGAAGTTACGGTAGAAATTTTCTAGTTCTATGATTTGGCCTGCTTAGTCTGTCAGTCAGTCAGGTGTAAGAGTTTTATATATTACTAAATCATTCCCAATTCTGCTCCCGTTCCAAAAAAAATAAAATAGAAAAAAAAAAACTAGTTATATTCTACAATGTCACTATTGATGTAGCCTACTACGAAGCTAATTTGCTTCAGGTGAGATTTTAATATGTCATTTTAAAATGCATTTTCCACCCACTTCCCGATATATTAAATAAAAATTGTTTTCCAGAGTGCCAACTTATGCTATAATAGGAAGCTGTTGCCATAAGTTTCAGGATTCTAGCTTTTTTCATTTGGCCTGACGGAGAGTCGCCAATCAGTCAGTCAGAGTAAACAGTTTTTTTTATATAGCCTAGCTCTCACGGCGTGCGTTGCTACGCTCGCGCTCCAAAAAAAGAAAAAAACAAACTAACCAATTTCTGCAGTTTCACTTTAATTAT
This sequence comes from Hirtodrosophila alboralis, assembly GCA_035043045.1. Lineage (NCBI taxonomy): Eukaryota > Metazoa > Arthropoda > Insecta > Diptera > Drosophilidae > Hirtodrosophila > Hirtodrosophila alboralis. The sequence continues at coordinate 143,885 of JAWNNH010000522.1, read as the reverse complement.
AGCCTTCTGCAACAACTGGTATGCGTCAGCAGAAATTTTAATGCAATTTTCAAATGCATTTTCAACCCACTTCCTGATATATTTTTGACAAAATATTTCAAAGTGCCAAATTATAATATAATAGGAGGCTGCAGTAAAAATTACAGATTTACAGCTTCTACCGTTTAGCCAGCTCGTTAGTCTCCAATCAGTCAGTCAGTCAATCAGTCAGATTAAACAGTTTTATATATAGTTATAGACTTTAATGAGATTTTGCAAGTAATAGGTTTTTTTTTATGTGCAGATTCTGTATCCGAACTATTAGCAATTCGCCTCCAATTTTCCAAAATTTTTCCTTGCATCAGTTTTTTGTTTTTGGGTCTCTCCAGCTTAGTTTATAGCTGACGCCTTAAGCGTCCATTAAAATGAATCAGTCGAGCAAATCAAAGAGCTTATAGAGGTGCACATAAAAAAACCAAATTATAATTTAATCTATAAAGAGATATTATGTGCATATTTTTATATTAATATACTAGTTCCCACACCCAAGTCTGTTACACCTGCCAAGAAAAAAAAAAGTTTCTATTGGGTCGATGGCTTTTAGCTTTGCTTTATCAATTATTTCTTAGACATTGTCAGGTATTGCCATAGATTTTAGCCAAGTAACTTCCCACTTCCCCCGCACATGCATATTTATGGGCGGCAGCAAGTTTTGCCCATATTTTACACGTTCATAATTTTTACATTGTTCTATCACGCGAATCGCCGTTTCTCGTTCACGGCTTCCCTAATGTATGGGCGATACCTTTATAGTACCTCCATAGCATATACCATCCCCCAATACTTGACTCTTCAGTCTACATTCTACATTCGGTTATTTGCCCATTCTCCATTCTCAAAACCCCACCATTGCCTTGGACTTGTACCTCGTATGTAATGCATACTCCATTGCTTCCAGTCATTATGCCTTCGGGCATAAATCAGTAGTAAGAAAAAATAAATAAAAAAAAAAAACAAAAATGATGACGGCAATGGCAGCTCCGCTTGTTGAAGTGTAAGAACTCCTCTACTCTTTACCCATCTCTCCAATTCTCTAGCTCTGATTCACTTTTCTCTAGAGAGCCAGCTGAGACGTCGCATGTGTTACAATTTGAATTATTAGTTGTTGTACTTGTGCTCTTGTTGGTTCGGCTCTTTGATTGCCACCTCCTAAGTCTAGCGCCATATATCGTCCACGTTGTCTTTGGCATTATATATATATATATATATATTGTAGATTGGCGTTGTTTGGTTTGCTCGCATCGTGTAATGTGTGTGGTAAATAGCTGCAATTGGCAAAGGGTCTGACAGTCTGTTGGGTCTCTCTGTTAGGTCTTAAATTGGGGCATTGACTGATTGCCTTTTGGTTGATTCTAGGAACCTATTTCTTTATAGCTATCAGGCTTATATGCTTGTGTTTGTAAGTAAATTTAGATTATACTTGATTTTATTTTCCAATGGCTTGTATCTATTGGGAAGTTATCATAATTGACTTAGAGGGAATTATCATAATTGACCAAGTTATAATTTGAATGGCACAATCGATAGTATCGATTCAGTGGTTTCTTGTTATCGCATCTTGTATCTGTATCTTCCCTGGAAAATAGATATTTTCTTGATTTAAAATTAGATATATAGGTTTCTATAAACAGTAAAAACTCTTTCTCTCACCAACCGCTGGGCATTTTTTTTTACGTTCAGGAGAAGTGTCCGCTTTATGGGTGGAATTTTATTTAATTTTTTTAACAATAGAGAATGTCCGTCTAAGAGTCTGCTTATCAGAGGTGCCCATTTGGAGTTTTCACTGTACCATATGCAGATCTAGTTTATTAGAAACTTTTACATACGCTTTCACACATTTAATTAAATATTTCATTTTTACGTTTTTTTTATGTTTCATTCGATAGTAATATAGAAATATTTTTAAAATTTTATTCATTATTTTTTACTTTGTTTATTTTATTATAGTATTTATTTAATCTTTATACTCAAAAACATAAAAAAAAGTGTCATGAATTTCAATTTAGGATTTAAATCCGTTTAGAATGAAAATCGGTTGAATTCTAACCAAGTCATGGGTGTATGAAGTTTCTATAGAAATCCAAGGTCAGAAAATATCCAATACAATTGTCAAAAAGTTCAATTTTAAATTTAAATGAGAATTAAATTTAGAGATCAAACCAGGATCAAAACGCCATTTTAAAAGAAAATAGAAGGAATTTGGATTTTTTGTATAAAGTCTTTCAGGATAGCTTATAAAGAAATCACAAGTCAGAAACTAATTTTTTAATTTTTTTTTTAATTAATCTCCTGGATATTAGCGACCAGCGTGCTTATGAAAAAGAAACTAATTTTGCAAAATTAAAAAAAATATCGGACCTAAAAATATCATAAAATATTTTAATATTGAATAAAAAATAAAAAAATTAAAAATTAAATAATTATTTTTTTATGGAAAAATAATTTTTTTCATGCAAATTTTCAGATCAACAATGGATTGCATAGCTTATGTTCTTTTTGACTTACTAATTTAGAATATATGTAAATAAATTTTGTCCTATTCCGCATGAAGTTATCGACTAACGAGCGACAAGACTATCGATAACTCTACTTAAAAATACAAAAAAAAAATAAAATAAAAAGTTCCCAGCAATTGGCAATCAACTTGGTCTCAATTCAGTTCATTTCTCAAGCCTCAGCTGGAAATTTGCTTATTGCAAATCAGCTCATTGCTCAACACACACACACACACACACCACGCACATACACTTGTAGATGGGTATAGCCAATTGGACCATTAATTAAAGCCGCTAATATTAGCAACTAGCTAAAGCTCGGCTAACAAGTGGAAGCTAAGTTCAAGCAAAAGCCAACGGAATATATCAGGTTGGCTAGTTAAGAGGGGACTCTGGCAGAGGGTGTAGGGTTAAACCCAGGAAGGTTACAGGGTACCGGAGAGGGGGGGAGTCAGACTCAGGTGGGTTACATTTGGGTCTCAAAGCGCAATCAGCGCATTGGCCGCAGCAATTTTTTGTATTTTTTTTTTTTGCTGTTGTTTGGTTTGTTTTTTGTTGAAGCCACCAAGTGATTTTTGCATAATAAAACACTTAATTTTCATGCGCATTTCCAAAACTCCTAAAACTCAACTGAAGCGTCTGTGGGCCGGCAACAGTTTCTCAGTTTCGTCTCGCATGTAGGTAATTTCAAATGGAAAATTTATACAGCGAGTTGTAGAAAATCATTAAACAAATCGCACTTTAATAGGCAACAACAACAGCAACAACTAAGGCCTAAAGAAATTTACGACCCGGTCTCAAAGATGCTACCTCCCCTCCACCCAAAAAAGCAAAAACGAAAAAAAAAACCCCAAAGCAAACCAACTTGAACTGAGCCTAACTGAACCAAGCCAAGTCAAGCTGAGCTGAACTGAACTGAACTGAACTGAGCTCAGTTGAGCTGAGCTGAGAGAAGCATCCAAGCGACGCAAAATTTAAGTGAAGTGAAGTGCAAAAGACAAACAACAACAAAAACAATGACTTGAATTTAAGTTCAAAAACGAGACGAGCTCCCAAACACCTGCCAGCCAGCTGAGGCATCAGGTGAGGTGCGGTGAGCTGAGCTGAGTCCAACCAAAAGCGCAGCCAAAAATCATTCAAGGCGCCTGCGTGGGCAGCAGATAAAGAGAGAGAGAGAGCGGTGAGGTGAGGGAACTAAGAAATTTACTACGAATGCGCAGCGCTCTACGCAATCCGAAATTTCGATGCCAGAGTCGGAAGCCGAATTGGAAATGGAGTTGGTGATGTGAGAAATATATCGATAAGTTGGTAAGTGTTGTCACTGATCATACAAAATAGTTATGTATATTGGAGATTTTAACATATTTATCCGAAAATTCGATGCCATAGTCAGAACTCAAATCGAAAATTGTGTTAGTGATGTGAGAAATATATCGATATGTCGAGAATTGTTGTGAGTGATCATACAAACTAATTATGTTTATTAGAGATTTCAACAGATTTATCCGAAAATTCGTTGCCAGAGTCGGATACCGAATCGGGAAAAAAGTTGGTGATGTGCGAAATATATCGATATGTCGATAAATGTTGTCACTGATCATACAAACTAATTATGTTTATTAGAGATTGCAACAGTTTTATTCGAAATTTCGATGCCAGAGTCGGAAGCCGAATTGGAAATGGAGTTGGTGATGTGAGAAATATATCGATATGTCGATAAGTGTATCACTGATCACACAAACTAATTATGTTCATTGGAGACTTTAACAGATTTATCCGAAATTTCGATGTCAGAGTCGGAAACCGAATCAAAAATGGAGTTGGTGATGTGAGAAATATATCAATATATCGATATGCAAACTTATTATGTTTATTATAGATTTCAGCAGATTTTATAACTTCTATTAATGAAAGTATTGCAATATTTCGATAATATTATGCACTATTATTAATATTGTAAAGTGTTTACTGATTCCAAAAAAACAAAAAAAAAAATATTATTATATAAAATATGTTTACTGCACAGAGCTTAACGCAAAAAACTATATTTTCAACTATTCAAAAGGGTTGTTTTGGTTAAGTGAAAACAGATCCGATTTCAGTTTAATGATGCTAAAGATATATATCTTTTAAATGAATAATATGGTTAACAAATAGCCTTTTAACTTGTTATAGAATGTTCTTAAATTAGATAATTAGTTCAGAAGTTATTGGGAAGTAAATTGAATTTTTTGCTCACAAATATACCCACTTTGGAAACTCTATTTTTGATCAATTATAATATTTATTATTAGTGGGATTGAACTTTAAAATATTGTATTTTGTGGTTAAAATTAATTATATGACAAATACATATTATTGCATCATTATATATATCATTTTTATGAAATATCTATATCTAAAGTAGTGTCGAAAACTAATATGTATAGAGTGCATCTATTTCATATAAACTAGTTATAAAACATTGTTTTTTTTTATAATCATTATAAAAAAAGTGTGTAAAAAATGTTGAGATATTTTTAAATAAAAAGGTTTATTGTTAGCAAGGTCAATGCAATTTTGTACAGGCAAAAATTTGTAAAATCGGTGCAGTTGATGGCGATCAATTAAGTGCTATTATCGATAATATCGATCATTAATTCGATAGTTTTAAAGCACTAGCTCTAAGCATTGTCCCTTACGTATGAGCGCGTCAACCAACCAAGCAGCAAACCTCAAATCCAAATAAAAAATAAACCGAATTAAGTCAGAGCCCCTTTTCCCGATATGTATGCGATTTTTATGTGTGAGCGTAGACAAGTTTTGGTAGTTAAATAGATGCACACTCACACATTGGAAAGAGCACAGAGACAGTCGGACATATAGACTGACAGACAGACAGACAGATAGACAATAAAAACAAGCCAAAGAAAAACCCCAAAGTTAACCAACATTAACATTTAATCGAACCTCATGTTCAGTAGAGCTTGTCTCCTGTTACATACAAGCTATCAACGCAGTGCTCTATATGTGAGAAAGAGACAGCAGTGTGGTGTGTGTGGGGCAAGAGAGGTATAGGGGAAGGGTCCCACACAATAGACAACATCAAATGAGGGAACTACTGAAGCTCTGCAAAAAGACCTTACCACACTTGAGTCCACATAACATACACATAACATATTACTCTATAGCTCTAAAAGTAACTCCTAGTCGTACATATATATATATATATATATATGCTATATAGAGCTGATGTGTTGCTGTTTAAATTCCCGCTGGTGTTGCTGCTGTTGATCGTTGAACGTTGAACGTAGCAACTTGAAGACGTCTTTTGTTTTTTCGCATGCGACTATTTCCTTTAGCTGCCACCATCACCTGCCTGTTACCATTTCCATTTTCCATTTTCAGCATTTCAAAAGCATTTTAATTTAATTTTCATTCACATTTTGTTTGTTTAGTTGTTGGGGTGCTGCCGAACGAACGATCAACCGATCGCCATCAACAATTGCAATCGCAAATCGCAAAACAACTTTTGTGTAAAAAATCACATAAAACTTGCCCTCAATGGCGCCTTTTGCCCACAGATAACTAAGTTGTAGTGCCTGCCAGCCAGATCTTTGATAAAGTCTACTTGATATATAGCAGTTAAACTTGCATATATATAAATAAATATATATATATATATAGAGAATTGTCTGCTTTGATTGAACATAGCAGTTTAAAGTTACAGCTAGCTGGCAAAACATATAGAATAAGTGAAATGATCTGCATAACATTAATTATTCAAATGTTATAACTTTTCTGTATAATATTTATTATTTAGGAATGTATAAGTGAATCAGTTAAATTTGCATTAATTTTGCAAACTATAAATTAGTAGATTTTATGGATTTTATAACTATAAAAATCACGGAATCACAAATAAGAGTTATGAGTTTAAGAAATCAGAGCTGAAAAAAGTTATCTAGATGATGGCCAAAATTTTAGATATACTAATTCAGGTTGCGGTATCTCGGAATACAGGATAAACTATTATTTTTAATTGTAAAAATATACTTAAACTTTAAATTTTGATCTAAATTAAGAAAAAAATGTTAAATAAGAGTTATTTTTCATAGCCTAAGGACGCTTCAAATAGGTCCGGTAATGACTTATGAATTGTGTATGAAATGATAGTGTGTATTTTAAATTTTATTAATACAGCACCTGGTTCCAAAAATATTTATATTTAATTTATTTTTATTTTTTTTGATTTAGATAAGTTAAATATGTTGCTAATATTTATACAAATAATACATTTTTGTGTTTTGGCGAACAAGCAATTACTTCTAAATACAGAAAATTCATTTATTTTGTTTGAGGAAATTGCTCAAGGATTGCAATCTATATTATAAATACGTATATTGCACAATGCCAAAACATTATAAGACTCCAGAAAGAAAAGGCTATCTTCGGCATACCGAAGAATCGGTCTTCAGAAAAATTTCATTATTCAACCGATCGTTTCAATGGCAGCTTCATGATAAAAATTATTCAAACTAGAGTTCAATAGAATACTTCTCCTATAATAATAATACAAAATCGATTCTGATATTTGTACATATGTACTGCCTGCAACACAAAGAAGCATCTGTGCCAAATTTCATCAAGATATAATCGAAAATATATAAATATCTGTAGTTAAGAATTTATATACTTTATCGGAGACGTCTCGTGCTATGAGTTACCAACGTCGTGACAAAATTATAATACCCTTTAACACATTAGTTATGTGAATAAACATAAAAGAAAACATTAGCTTTTTATTCAGATTTTACGTTCGAAATTTCAGCTTTTTTTCGGCGTTATTCTCACCAATAACAGCTTTATTTGCTTCTAAAAAGTTAGCAAGGGTATAATAAATTAAAAATATAATTAAAATATGCTCAAGAAATATCTTGTTTCCTGTTTTTTTTTATATTTTAAAACTATTAAAAAATAAATTTGTCCTGCTTCGTCACTTTTAAAATATAATTATCATTTATTCCATTGTCAATTGGTCAAAATATATGTATATTTCTTATTTGTTAATAAATTAAATTTAATATTAGAAACATGCAAAATGTAATAATTCTTTTAATTTTTTTTTCGAATTTTAAGACTTGACACTATATTGTAAATTTTTTCCTACAAACAGTTAATTAATTGCCATTAAATTTAATGTAAATTTAATATATTGAATATTATTAAATATATTTAAATTTTTGATTAAATAGCATTATTTGCAAAAAATTTTTGCCAAATTTCGGAGAAACTTTTGTTCAAAGTTGACGTATATTAATGATAAAAGCTTTCGCTGAACAATTAATATGGCCAACAACTTTTCACCTTTCCACTATAAAAACTTGTGGCAACTGTTCACAGTTCTTTAATAATAAAACATCTGGACTAATTGTACCAAAATTATTTAGCCAGAAAGTAGAAAAAGTGGAACGATCTTTGAACTACCGCAACACCCAACGCCCAAGAACTACCCAAACTGTAAGTCAAGACCCCAGAGCCAAGACCGGTAGCGATCATTATAAGGCCTGAACAGAGTCTGTCTGTCTGTTTGTTGGACGTAAAGAAGAGTAAATCATAAAGCATAATTCTAAAAGATGAACATAATACAATAGCATAAACATAAGTAAATATAATCTACAATTGAAGAAATACCTGCCGGACTGTAATCACGATATTCTGCGGTTTCCCAGCGGCTTCCGAAATGAGGCCTGATCCCAAAAGACCGTAAGCCCCACCTTAGATCCAACATTAAACGCGAACGTGGCACAATTATGCGTTGTGTCTTTCACAAATTGCTCAATTGCTTGAAGTTGAGTTGGAAGTTGAATATGATTGTTGCCAGTTGGAAGTTGAATGCGGATTGTGAATTGTGAATTGTGAATTGGATGGACCCGTGGACCACCATAAAAATATTTACATTTACGAGTAGATGACGCTTATACAATTTATTTGCAATTTTCAATCAAAAACGCGAGCAGAAAAAAATGCCGCAAAATGTTGCAAAATGCCGCAAAAGTCGTGGCCATAACAAAAAATTGATTATCTTTTGTTTGCATTGCATTTTGCATTATGCATTTTTGCATTTTGCAGTTCTGCGGTTTAAGGATCTTGCAATCGTTATGCTCTGGGGTGGGCTAAGTAACAACAACAACAACAACAACAACAACAATATTAACTTAAACATTTACAATAATAATAATAATAATAACAACAACAGCAGCTACAATTCGAACACGTTTCAATATTTTGAGGTTTTCTGCATTTTGCGGCCCATAATTTATAGCAAAATTATTTGCTCAATTTGCAATAAAGTCCAGTTGGGTGGGCTGCCTCCTGCCCAGCTTCAATTCAATTACAATAAGTATTTACTTTTTTATTTCGTTTCCCCCCCACCTCGACTCCTGCTTTTTCCCTATCTTGGGTCGTTACATTTTCACGCATCGACGAAATTAGCCCATGGACGCAGGAAGCGTAGCATATTTCAAAGATCTTTGCGCCGGTTTTTAACAAATCTTTACGATATGTCATTAAACAAAAAAAAAAAAAAAAAATTAAACAACAAAAAAACCGAAAAAAAAAACAATTTTTTAAGAACACACAGCGACAACAACAACAATAATGCTTGAAGAAGACGCCGAAGGCGTCGTTTATCGCTGTCGGCAAATCGGAAGTTTAATGGGTTAATGATGGGCTCTCGCTCGCACTTCATCGCTCCCACTCGCTCGCACACTCGCCCCTCAACAGAGAAAACAACATACAAGAACAGGCAACAAATAAACATATATAAAAATGAACAAAAATCATAAAAATTGCAGCTAACCCAACCACAATGCACCCGGCACCAGCTTGGACCACCTTGATAGTAGTACTACACATACTAAGTACTCGCTGGCACCATTAGATCTGACCCGATCTTCAAACTGGCACATTAGATCCGATCTCAAATCGTACTAGTTTTTTTTTGGGAAGTGCTCAATTCGAAACACAAATTATTGTTGTACAGCAGAAGCCGACGAAATAAAAAAAATCAATATTTTTAATGTATTTATCTAATCTTTTTCATGAATTTGATTGTTATAGAAAAAAAACAGAACTATATAAAAATATTAAAGTTTTATATTCTTAATGCGCTGTTAGGTTGCGACAACAGAAAAACACAGAACAAAGAGATAATATTGGAAGAATTTGCTAACAATTGAAGAAAGATTGTTAATATTACGTTTGTTATATTTAATGGTTAATATGTTTATATAAACACAAAGTTTAGCCACCCTTGGGTTAAAATTATTCAACAACAACAAAATCAAATAATAATCTCTAAATCCAAAAATAACTTACAAATTAAAAATTATTTAATAAAATGTAAGAAGGCTCAATTTAGTACCCGAAAAAATATACGACAAAATAAAAATTATTCAACAAAAATAAAAAAATAAAAATAATAAATCTAAAAATTCAAAAATAATCTCTAAATCAAAGAATTAACTACAAAATTTAATTTATTGAATAAGCAGAAAAAAATCACTTTTTATTAACCAATCATTATAAAATTATTAATATTTTTATATCAAAAGAAGAATGTGTAAAAGATTTTTCAATATATTTATTGTTTTACCATCTTTTGAGTAATTGGAATTGGATTATATACTTACATACTTGCTTGATAATTGGATCATCATCATCTTTTGAGTATCTGAAATCGGAAATAATTAAAACATGCAAAAATTCAGTTTTTGTAGTCTCTGAAATTTCTATATTGACTCGAATGTTGATCAATATTTATACATAATTAACATTCTAGTAATATTATTTTCAATAAATTAAATAAAAATTGATTTAAAATAATAGTTTTTTGTGCACACAGAAGTCAGATTTTTGACTATCAAAATTTTGATTCGGCTGATGTTGAATCTTAATACATCATTACCATTCTAGTTACATAATTTTTGGTAAATTGAAAAATTGAATAAAGATTGGTTTTCATGAAAGACCACAATTAAGAAGATTTCGAATGACTATATAAAGTTGCAAGACTTGCTATTTTACTTGAATATGAATAAAAAATACTTTTTTTTTATTGATTTTTTTTTGGACATAACCCTAAAAATTAATTTTGCAAATTAAATAAAAATTAAAGTTTCAATTTTAAAAAGAATTTATATTTTTATTTATTTATTTTTTACCGGATTGCGCAAATCAATTGGAACAGCACCATTATCTTTCGCATAAGTAATTCTTTGGGCTTCTGTTCTATGAAGAAATGTTGTTGTATATACAATATTTGTTATTAAGAAAATATATATTATATATCCATTGTATTAGGAGCAGCATAAAGTGTTCTATTATTTAATGTCAGCAGAATATTAATCTTTTTTTCTTTCTATTTTTTAATATTGTGAATTGACACTGAAAAGTCGTACGATTTGGCGACACGTCTTGGATAAAATTAAAAAGGAATAATTTATTATTTTTTTTTATTTAGATTGTTAGCTTGGAACTAAGTAAATAAGGTAGCCAAAATAATATTTTATTTAATATTTAATAATAAAGGTTTAACAGCAATTATAACCTTGTCCATTTAAGACAAACTTATTTTCAGAAGTTTTTACAAGCCAAATTAATTTATATGTGAAAATATGATAAAAAAATAAAAATAAAATTGGCAAATAAATTTTACCTTTCAAATAATTATAAAAGTTGGAAATCAAGTTAAAACTCTTTCTATAAAATAGAAACATAATTATGTTTTAGAGCTTGGGGTTTAACTATCTTTATAAACGAATTTATACTCATACTTCAAATAATATTAACTTGTAATAGAGCATCCTTTAATTAGTTGACTTAAAGCCCACATAATTGAGCTGATCTGTGAACTGTTCCATGCTTGATTGTTCGACTGATCATTTAAAGTGTAATTTTTGTTGTTGTATGTTTGGAACGGAAATTAAAATGATTAAAAATATAAAAAAAAAAGCCAGCACATTCAATTAACTTAAATGCTGTTTGTCTCTGCAATTGAAATACACTCACAATCGTATTCATATTCATATTCGTAATCATATTCACACGCTCTTTTGCCATGCGATCTGAGTTGATCAGCGGCGATGATCATTGACAGCAAAAAAAAAAAGAAGAAAAAAGAAAGAAAAAAACGATAAGAGAGAAAGGGAAAAACAAAACAGAAAAGAAGATAAAAACGATAATTGAAAACGAAGCGAAACAAAGTTGAGATGCTGATGAGCTGCCGTTGATCATATTAACACCCAAACGGATGGAAATGGAAAGGGAGTTGCAACTGAAGATGGAAGATATTACTTATAGTAGTGCTACGAGTATGCTTATGGCACGAGATACCATTGGGATATTAATGATCGGGCCGAGAGATCAGACAGTCAGGAGGGAGGAGGGAGGCAGAGTGAGTGCAGCGGGGCTTATCAATTTATTGAAATGTCACATTCAATTAAAACTAACTGCTGAGCAAACATTAAACACACACACACACACAGTCATAATTCATGCGTCGATCAGTATAACTACCCGCCCTCTCTCCATCTCTCTAAAGAGCAACGATCTTTGCATTAATTGATGATATCAAAATGAAGTGTCCGCATTGGCACATTATCATCGAGTGCAGCTGCATTCGAACTGATGAAGTTGACCCTCGCACTTTGAAAGACAATGCACATCTTGGACTCGGACTTCACTCATTAAGTAAGAAGTGTCGCGAGCCAGAATTACCAGACTTGTATATATATATATATATATATATAGAGGGGGACTCCTGATATTGACTTATGGCATTTTTATTATGCGACACAATGAAGCAGCCACAAGTGGCACGAAGCTTTGTAACTCGCGTTGCATTCCAGGAATTTTTCATGCTTATGGTGTGTGTGTGGTGTGGTGTGGCCAGAAGCTGGCCACAAGGACATCATTATCATCATCAATAAAGCATAATTCTTGGCAAACAATTCTATTGAACAACAACAAGCCCAATGCCAACACAAAGTCGCCGTCGTGCTGTAAGCCCACCAGAGTGTCATTATATATACATATACATATATATATATATATGTATGTAAGTTTTTGTATATAAAAATTGCGAATCTTGTTGGCTCGTGTTACACAACGAGGCCCAGGGTCCAGTCGCAGTCTCAGTCCGAGTCTTCAGTCTCAGTCTTCAGTCTCAGTCTCAGTCTTCAGTCTAGCCCCTCCGCTCAGCCTGCTCTATGATCACTGATCAGCAACAGTGGCAGCCACACGGCACACAATAGGGGTCACAATGAATCGCAATTTTTTCAAACTGTCAAAATTTTATAGTGCGAGTAGCTGAATAAGGAGCGGTTCAAGCAGTTCTGCAGTTGGGCGCCAATTTGCAAACACAATAATACTATGCAGCAATTTGGAAAAATTGTGTGTATCCTGAACTTTTTAGAGTCGAATTAAAATTCAAAAAAATATGTTGCCGGGCCCGTTTTTAAGATAATCGAAAAAAGTTGTATATTCGACTTTTCAAAAAGATAGCTTTGGTAAAGTGACAATAACTCCGAACATATCTGATTGTTGCATAGATTATAGTCATATTTAGTTTGTCAATTTAAAATATTAACTAGAAAATTTAATTAAAGTAAAATTAGCAAAAATAGAATTAAAAAAAAAAAATACAGAAAATGTTTTTATATTTATTTAAAAAAATTTAAACAAAAATGCTCAATTATCAGTTTTTGAAACAAGTTTAGAATTTTCTTAGCTTAAACTTTCTTTTTTATTCAGACCTGTTGAATGTTGTAGCTCGTTTGGTATATCTGATATCACACAGACTTAATTATTTATTTTTAATGTAAAATAAGAAATACAGAAAATACTTTCAAGCTTAGGCTTGATATAATGAAATATATAAATTATATTTAAATTTAAAAAAAAAATGCTAAATTATCAGTTTTAGAAACAAGTTTAGAATTGTTTTATATTAGGTGAACATAGACTTAAACATTTGTTATTAATTTCCTATTTTAAGACAGTTTAAGTACATTTTTAATATTATATTAATCAACTTGCAAAATTCCTAACAAATCATAATCTAAAATAAAAAATAAAAAAATTGTATTGTATATATTTTTGCAACTGGGTTAATAACGCCGTTGTGATTTATTTTTAATAAATGTTTATTATATATTAAAAATTGTTCTCTTACTATTCGGTACATTATTCTGTAAAAAAAAAAAGTTGATTTTTTTTTTTGGCCTACAATGCTGCTACTTTATAGCTGAATTAAAGTGCCCCAATTTGGGCGCCATGTGCACCCTTTGACTACATGCCATCAGGTCCGTCTCTTTCGATCGGAGTGTGGCCATCGGTAGTCGGCGTTGTTGCTGTTGTTGTTGCCATCGCCCACCTACTGAGGGCGTTCCTCGCATTGCACAGAAATGAATGCCACATTGCACAGTGCCGCGATCTGCAGCCTGCTCCTGGGTTGGCAATAGACAAATAGTCGCATATATGCATATATACAAATATATATATATATATATCTATATATGTATGTATATATGTGTATCTAAAGCGAAAAAGGAGCCATCGCCTCCTTGTTGCTGGTTTGTCTTTTTATTTTTTGTGGTCATTCTCTGGTCAATTTATAAAGGTGGCTTATTATTGCAATTTAGCCACTGGTTTTGATTTTGCCAGGCATAAAAACACAGCAAGCGGTCGTCGAGGGTGTGTGTATCTGTGTGTGTATCTGTGTGTGTGTGTGTGTGTCGAGACAAATGTCATTTGGCAGCCTTCGAGCGACTATATAGACTGTCATGATCATTATCACAATCCACAATATTCAACTACTAAGAAATGGCACGCACAGGTAATCCAAGCCACAGTCGCTGTGGTTGGTCCAACTTTCGAGTGCTACCTGTCGACTCGATTGCAAAAATTTTGCAGAGAACGTGAAAGAAGAAGAAGAAGAAGAGAGAGAGAGACGGAGAGAGAGAGAGCGAATGGAAGAGAAATGATTGCAGCAGAGAAAGACTGTGAATTTAGAAAGAAGCGGTTAAATATCTGTGTTGTCAAATCATCGATAAATTTAAAAGATTTTTATACCCTTGGAAAAACATGAATTTTTATAAATACGTGCATACGAGGGCAGTCCGGTAATTAGCTGGTCTAGTGTTGGTAAATCTCTTTTAAAATTAAATTTAATTTAATCTTTGAACCATAGGAATTTTTTTTTTTGCGAAATTTACCAATACTTGTATGCTAATTCAACTAATTATAATAATATAATCGATAATTATATTCGATAATTATCGAACGGCCCTCGCACATATTTTCCCTTTTAATAGATGTTTCTAAATTTATTTATCAACAACAACATAACAACGAAAATTCAAATGGGGAAGTATTTTATTTTAAAAGCAAAAGTTCAAAGTTAAAATTAAATTAAATTTTATTTTTTTTTGTGAACTTACCAACATCCATATATTAATCCAACTAATTATCGGACTGCCCTCGTACATATTTTCTCTTTCAATAGATATTTTTCAAATTTATACCATTATTAAAATTTGTTTATTAGTAATAATAATTTAACAAAAATGAAGTCACCTTTAATTGCCATTTCACAAGCTCAAAGGTAAAACAATTTGCGGAATTCAGAACTGCCAAAATATCGATTTTAAGTGATTCGATAAACATCCCCTTGTATATATACTTGTTGCAGTATAAAATCGATTTTTTTTTAAATGGTAAAAAATCGAAAACTATCGTTAGTGTCATCGATTGTTTTTGGCAACACTGCGACAAATTATTATAGCGTCACGCTACACTGGGCCAAAGCTCAAAGGTAAAACAATTTGCGGAATTCAGAACAGCTCAAAATATCGATTTTTTTGAAAATGGTAAAAAATCGAAAACTATCGTTAGTGTCATCGATTGTTTATTGGCAACACTGCGACAAAATATTATAGCGTCACGCTACACTGGGCCAATGTCCTGCGGTGTTAGCGTCGCTTCGCTGTGTCTGTCGATCTGTGTGCCCCGTTCCCATATCTCACTCAGGCACGATCATGTCGCGTCGCGTCGCGTCGCATCGTCCACTCATTCGTAATTTATACTTTCAGGCAATGCAGTCAATAAATGTCATGTTTGGTTGTTGATTGTCCACACCACAAGAGCCACAGAGCCACAGAACCAACGATCTACAGTTGAATCTGTTCGGTCTCTGTCTCTCTCTGTCTCTCTGTCTGTTTGTCTGCTCCAGTATTCGAAATCGCAGGCATTCCTCTTAAAGCGCATTATGCACGACGTGCGCGATCTCAAACCGCTCCCGTTACCTCCCCCTCTGCTGCTTATACTTTCAATACTCCCCCCGCTGTCCAGAGTGCCCTGTTTTTTGCGATTTGCGTACATAAGATCAATTGCAGGTGATTTGTTTAGCTGTCGAAATCGTCGTCTTATCGTAACTCATTACGAGATTTATTTTGTTCAACAAATGCAGAAGGTGTGATTTGTCTTTGTACCGATCACAGGCACTGTCTCTCTCTCTCTCTCTCACTCTGACTTTAGCTCTCTCCCTGTCTCTCTTTCTGTCTGGCAGCTTGGCATTTATATTTTATTGAGTGAATCAGCATTGGCCTCTGCCGCCTCTGGTGTCGTCTCTGTATGGACTTTTAGGCAATGGTTCAATAAATTCTACCCAAGCTTCCAGCATAGCATCATTAACCGAGCACACAGACACCAGCCACAGTGCGGCCGCCCACAAAGGCCGCCTTAACCCCATCCTCATACCCAAAACACACACATCCTCCAACCTCATCCTCAGCCTCTAAATGCGGCCTGCGTGTGTTTTGGAGCCACAAGCCGAAGCGATAATGTGATTTATGCTGTCCATTAATCTGGTAATTCATTTAAGCGCACGAAACTGAGCCCTGGTCCCTCCTTGCCACTCGCACTGGACATGCAAAAAAGGCCGAGTATCCACAAAACCAGGACCACATATTTTATGGTCTTTGTGCATATGAATCTTACTCTAGAGTTGCTGCCACTGACGCTGCTGTTGCATCGATTGCAATTCGACTGCTGTTCATCTTAGCTACGCGAATGTCGTTACCTGAGCTTCAAGCTTCACTACCATAGCCTCAATGCCTGCTGTGCCGCCTGTGCTTCAATCTTCAATTCAATCCGCAATCCGCAATCCGCAGTCCTCAATCCTCAATCCCCCATGCCGCATGACCATGCAGCGATCGCTTGTCGCTTGTATTAATAAAACATTAATTACACACTTGATACCCGGCTTGGAGCTGCCACAGCTGCTGCTTCTGGCCAGCTCTAGCTGCTGCCCCACAGCGAACCCGCTCTCTACCCCCTGTCCTGTCTATGAGGTGTCGTTGTAGGTGTTGCTTGGGCTTGGCTGGTGGTCCACACGTTAGATGACGATGCGCAAAATTGATGTGCGACCAGCCACCGAATGTTGCAGTTCGAAGTTGTTTGTTGGTTTATTGTTGATGTTGGGGTTAGGCCTTAGGCCTTAGGCCTCAGGGTTACGGGCTACGGGTTACGGGTTACGGTTAAACACTGTAGCTGGACAGCAACTGAATGAATGAGTAGACTGCATGTAACTGACAGCAGATGGAAGTGTGATATGTTCTGTGTATTTGCCAGACACTTGTTTCAATATAGTCAATCGTTTGTCTATAGTTGAGTATGATGAGTTTTATGTTGAAATTCGTGCTCAAGTTTTAGCTACAGCAACTAAAATAACACTAGCTAACAAAATATTGCTTTTTTGTTTTGTATACTTTACCAAAACCTGATACATATGGAGTCCCAGATGACGAAAAACCATTTTAAAAATTTTTAAAAAAATTTTTCAACTTTTGTATTTTTTGTTAAGTTTTTTGCAGAGGCGTGTCTGCTATTTTGATCATTATTCGACAATCTTATAACCGATTTAAGAGGGCTTTACGTTACCTGAAAGCTAATGAATCTGTCTATTAATCTTTTATATACTTTCTTAAGTTTAAATCACTAGTTCTTTAACTATATAATTTTGTATTAAGAAAATTATGTTTTTTTGCTGTAATAACCGGAGATATGTTAGAATTAACTACAGAACTTAGAAATGCAGTAAGTTTGAGATGTTGCTAATTTTTGATTATTTGTAATTTAAAGAAAAATGCTGTTTAACTTAAAGGGATAAAGTAAAAGCTTTTTATATTTATGCAGTTATACAAATAAAATTGTAATCAAATTTAACAGCGATTTAAGTACATTAAGTATTGTACTGTATATATTAACTATTATTTCCAAATTATATATTAATAATAAAATTCAATTATTTTCAGAGATTCATAGCAAACAACTATCGAATGCTTGGATTGTCAAATTTTATTTAGATTCAAGGAGAATTAAATTCTTAAACTATGCTTCTGGCCTTTAAAGCTTAATATCTGGCAAATCTATTCATTTTTTTAAATGAATTTTTTATCAGTAAACGTTTATTGAATTCTACATAAGAAAAAATTATGACCAGGTTATTAACTTTGTTAATAACATTTTGACAGAATTTTAAAGAAGTTGACCTAAAAAAATTAACCTTTATTTTAGAATAAAATAGTAGTAAGTAAAAATGTATATAATAAAATATTTTTATATCCAATTATATCTTAGAGGATGTTTAAAATAATTTTTTTTTCAAATTTACCAAAAAATTTTAAATATTTTAAAAATTTAAAAATATGTATAAAAGTTCATTTTGGATCTGTGAATTGCACATTAAATTATAAGTTCATACTTGTGGTGCTGGGAAACCCAATAAATAAATAAATAAATAAAAAAAAAAACAAAATACATTTAAATATTATTAAGTAACAGCATTGTTAACTAGTACATTAAATTACAGTTGTCAATAACTAATTAACATAACATGATAATTTGCATTTATTTTATTTAAAATGCCTTAACTTAAGCACAATATTTTTACATTTAATATTTAACATTTTTCCACATGAAATCTCAGAAAATTTTCAAAATTCTTGTCGCTGTTTCTTACCTGTGCTCTGGCCGCCTCTTGCCGCCCTTCAGCCGTCTGATTGGCCAAACAAATTGATGAGCTTGTCGTCATGCTAATTGTACGTGTGATTATTTTGACAGCAACAGCAACAACAGCAACAACAACAACATTGACTGAAATTCCAATAGCCAAGGCCCAAAACGGCAGGAGGCCAGCATAAATGTGGGGGTGTGATGTGTGAGACGGTGTTGGGGAGGGGGCTTGGGGCATGTAGTAAGTGAGGCTGTGGCAAGGTGCGTGCTGTGCTGTATAGTTGTCAAATTGAAAATGCAATCATGCGTTCAAACGTCAAATTAAACAGCTCGGAACTGATTTTACATAAGTAGCAAAATGCGGAGGATGCTGTGAGAAAATCGTATGAACGAACACCCACTTAACTAATCGCATGATTAATGATGTCAAACTGACACTTGAGGCAACTGTGGACTCGGCTGCTGAATCTGCCACAGCCACAGCCACAGACCAAAGCAGTGTAGCCTGGATGGCTGCCCTGGCTGGTTGTCGGGTTGCTTGGTTGCCTCTCAGCTGCAGAGCAAAGCAAAACGCAACGAGAAACGCGTCACAGTTTCCGTGTCATTACACTGAGAAAAAATAAAATTATATTAAAAAAAATATTGTATATCAATTTCACTTTAATTTCAATATAAATAAAATAATTTTTATATTTTAAATAAATCATTATTTTTAAATTGACATGGCTTAACTAACGTTTTGATTTGTCAATAATTATTTATTTATATAATTTGTTGATCTGCTCATAAGCAAATCTTTTTAGTAAACTTTAAAAAAAATTTTTTCAAACTGTCAGCATAGGAGTGGTGGCCGGTGGGAATCGAACCTAAGACTTGTTGTTCATTAGGCGGATGCCTTGTCCACTGCCCCACTATTTGGCAACATTTCCCGAAAATAGTAGCACAGTGGATAAGGCATCAACTTAAGAAACGATAGTTCTCGGGTTCGAATCCCAGCAGGCACCACTCATATAAAAAACTTACTTTTTGCAATATTTTTATATTTTTATATTAATAATTATATTATATATATTAAAATTTAAGGTAAAAATCATAATATTCTTAATTGCAGCACGAATTTGTAGAGTGTTTGTGCCTTTTTATTATGATAAAACCCTTGTAACTGAATAAAACATAGATCAAAGGTTTCTTTGTTTAGATAAAAAATTAAAACATAGATATATTGCAGTACAAATATATTATGAACATATTTCAATACTTTTTCCTTGAGATTTTTATTTAAATATACTATCGTTTACCTGCATTGGCTTAACATCAATTTTCCACATATATATAAGTAAAAGTAAAACTTTTTTTTCAATCAAATAAAATCTCAATATGTTGGTATGTTTTAATATTGTCTATTTTATTTCAGTGTACCAATACCAGATCCAGATTTCGATTCACTTCCATCCTCCACACGCTCTGCAGTTGCATGTGTGCTGGCTGGGCCTGCCAATCGCAACTGGGACGCTTGAATGACAGGTGCTGACAGGTGATAGATTATTGCTGCCTTTGCCTTTGCCTTTGCGTGATTTATCCAAAAACGAAATGAAATTATATAGCGGCTGTCGCTGCCGTTCCCATTGCCTTCCTGATTATGCGCCCCAATGGCAACCACGGCAACCATGGCATCATGGCATCGGCAACATCTTGGGGCAAGGACAGCAGGGCAAAGACTGGTACCAGACGATAATTGATCTGTTCAATGCGCCGATCGCCACGCCAGACTGGGACTCCCCCAGTGGATGCTGCCGGCTATTTTGGGGTGGCAAAATGCTTTGAGCATTATTAATGATGGCAACGCGTCTTCTGGGCCCAAATGGCTTATTAGCCGATAACTCAATTAATTTCGACAAATTGTGCGAACGATGCGACAGACCAAAAATAAGGAAGGCTTATACTTATATATGTATATATATTTATATGCCATATCAATTTATAGAAGTCTGATCAGGTTTAGGGTTTTTGGTTTGACATATATATAGTTCATTGATCTGATGTATGTCCGGAACAAGAGCTTAAATTTGAATAATGCATTTGAGTCTTTAATGAATTAAGACTGCTCTTTTTAAATACGAATGTGTAACCCCTTTAATGGAATTTTTATTATTTAACAAGCTTGCTACTTTAGATTTGAAAATTTAAATTGAAATAAAATATTGAATTAAATATATGTTTTTTTGTGCAAAACTTAAACTATTTTCAACTGATTTTAAATCTATTTTAAATCATTTTAGGATTTGTCGATGCGATAGACAAAAAAAGGCTTATATTTATATATGTATATATATTTATATACTATATCAATTGATCAGTCTAAGGGTTTTGGTTTGACATATAAATTAATTTCTATTTTGAATTAATTTGGGACTTATCGGCTTTTTCATTTTGGTCAAAATTTTATGTTTTTGTTTTTAATTACTTACAATAATTTCAATTATAATTTAAGTCATTTAAGGACTTGTCTTAAATCGGTTCTTTTTTTAATCTGCATTAGAAACTTTGAAAAACTAAAATGTTATTTTTGTCATTATCAAGTTATCGCAAAAATATTCGGGTTGAAAACAACAAAGCTCGGCTTTAAGAAATATATATTTGTGGATCATAATCTATATATATTTTTTGGGATAAAGTAACATATTCATTGACAAAGATTATGTAGATAAATTGACAAATTTTGCTAGCTGTATTTTATGGCAGATATTCAGGAAATAATACAACTTATTATTTTGTAAATCCCAAATTGTCGAATTCTTCCACAAAGCCTGACAATTTGAGGCGTGTAACTGTAAACTGCACAACGAATAAGCAGCACAAATATATGAGTTGTGTCACTGTCACGTGATTGAATGCCCCTAAACCAGAGCTTGCAACAAAAAGAAGAAGAGTAGAGTGGAGTGGAGAATCCCAACCCAAACTGAGGACTGACCACAACAAATTTTATTTGGAAATGACTCGTCGCTGTTTGGTTTTGTTTTTTGTTTTGTTTTGTTTTATTTAGTTTTGTTTGTCGTCGCTGGGTCTAAGGGAATTACTTGTGTATATTTTTTTTGGGGCCATGGGGCCTACAATAAACAATTTGTAGCGCCTGAATGCACAAATCTTGCGTCGTTAAAAATTAACTGCAGACCAGGCTACAATAGTCAAGAAGTGTCCAGAGACAAGGAGGCAGGAGACAGGAGGCAGGAGTCCAAAGACCGGATCGTTACCAGAGTCAGCCCTCCAAACCTCTGGTATCTGTTGCTGCAACATGCTGCAGCAGAGAACGTTGCGGCGTTGCATAATTTGCATTTCGATTCGATTGGAAGGAACGTTCGTTGCCTTTTTAGAGGCGCGTGTCCGCCGACACTTTTTCGTGATTTACCTGGGCTGTGAGCTTTGGTTTTTGAAGTTTGTTCGTTGTTCGGAGGTTCTAGGAAATCACAATAAAAATTAACAAAATTCGTTCTAGTAAACGTTCGTCATCGTCCACAATGTCGATGTTGATGTCGATGTCGATGTCGAGATGTCGATGTCGATGACGATGACGAACGGCGACGACAACTTCAACGGCACCTTGCCAAAGCCAACCCAATTCCACGTACGTGACACGATCGCTGGCTCTGTTTGCTTTTAGCCTGGCTTTAACTCTGACTCTGACACTGACTTTGGCTATGACTTTGACTCTGACTCCGACTCTAGACTTGGCTGTAATTTGATTTGCCTTGGGCTTAACGCGCTGGGCAAGACCGTTGCAATGTCTTAAAAATTCATCAGAGTTTGTGGCCTTTGATTGATTTGACTATGGCAAATCTTTGGCCAGTTCAATGGGCCACTTCAAATTCAAATCCATGTGACAAATCAATTTGTGAGCGCCCGCGTTCGACCAGAACAACGAATGCAATTGTAAATGCCAGCCAAACTGATCGAATATTGAGTGTAGTTATATAGAACAGTTTGTAATTTAATCATTATTGCTTTACTAATTTAATTTTGTTTCAATTTTGTCTTTAGCTATGATTCACAAGCAAAAACTCGACAAGACAAGGCAGAAAAGATTTGTATTTATAAAATAAGCCTACCATAATTTTTAAATGTCTTTGTTTTCATTTATTAATATTACAAAGTGCTCAATATATTTTTCAGGACTTTTAATTTTAATTTTTATCAATGAATTTTGCAAAGAATTATAATTCCCAAGTCGTAGTTGAATCATCTCATTATATAAAATGCAGAAGCACTCTAATAATTTTTAGCCTCATTTTAAGGTTGGATTTTTGGTAAATACATATTTAAATTTGAATCCAATACATATTAAATTCTTTTTAAAGTATAAATAATGTCTTATTTTTAATGTTTATTTAATTTAATTTATTTTACTTTAATATTTCATATCTCACTGGACAGGATCATCAAACCTGTCACAATGTTATCATTATTGAACAATATCACATTAGATCATATAATTACTGTTCAAGGCTGGGTTTATTATAAGAGAAAAAACCATACAAAAATTAAAATAATTTTGATGGAAAATATTAGATTTTTGTTAAATGATTGAAATAAAAGTATTTTAGATTGCACTATAAGAAATTCCAATTGTGAAAATAATTGAATATTATGTAAATTGTCAAAGCTTTCAAGATTTCACGCTCGTAACGTTTTTTGCCTTTAATTGGAAACTTGCCTGATTAATATTAAATTCACATATCATGCTTATCTACAGTTCCAGTTTTCAGTTTCCAGTTTCAGATGTCTTTCAAGTCGCATTCTGACAACCAATTAAACTACATAGACATAAATATACTTGCTTATAAATAAGTATTTTTCCTTAGCAAGGGCAAACAAATCTGTCAACTCAATCAGCCAAGCACCTTAGCCCCTGGCCCTACCACCATCCCTCCTTTCCCCGTTCTTGCCATACAGCGTGCTTCTGCAACAAGCTCGGTTCATGCACTGTTAATACCGTGTTACCCCTAGATAAAAGGGAGAGTATATTGAAATAGTCATCGGCGTTTTTTTTTAGTAAATAACATTTTTTTATTACGCTTTATTAATAAATGCTTAATATTAAGTATAATATTTTTTTTTGATTATTATGCTTTAAAGTACGTTTTAATATAGGTAACAAAAAATAATATAAATTTCTAAAAAATAATAATATTTTTTTTATTTTATTGATATATTTTGAAAAGTTCTTTGAAAAAAAAAAATAAAATTAATAAATTTAATAATAAATATCATTTTATAGATAGTTCTTAAAGAACTACCTGACAAGTTATATGGAAAAAAAAATTTAGTTAAAATTAAATTATTTTTTTTCCAATTTAAATTTATTCAATTAAATGTTAATAATGAGGATTTACAAGTGGGATTATGATACAGATTATGATTATGATTCTTATTCAATCCACATAAATGGCATAACGTTAGAAAGGGGATACAATTATCTACTGAATTGTGTAACATTATTTAAGATCAAATAAGATCTGATGTAGATAAGAACAAATAAGTCGAAAGACTGCCAAAAATCTAGATATTTCCGGTTTTCTCAAAAACCATTCTTTAAAAAAAAAATGCTTTGCATTTTTGAAATCAGCGCCCAAAAATACATCAAAAAAATTTGAGAGCCCAGCTCCCTCGATTAAAAAAAAATTTGTAAACTAGTGTAATGGAAAAGCGGCTACAAAGCATTTTTTATTTAATAGTACAGCTTTAGAAATTTTACAAAATAACATATAAAAGCGGTCAAAATTATAAAAATAAAAAATCATACACCAAAATGAACTTAAATATGCTATAGGGTATATTAAAGTCTTTAGCTTTTGACTGCAATGTTCATTTGTTTTGTCTTCATCTGCATCTTCTTCTTCTACTTCGTTGCCAGCTATTTATGCATGCAAAACACGCTCGGCTGCAGTCGTCTTTGACTTCGTCTTCGTCGTCGTCGTCGTCGTTGTCTTCGTTATTGTTGTTGTTGTTGTCGGCGGTTTACTGTGCTCGGCTCGTGTTGAGCAACGCGCGTCAGCATCATAAAAATGTCATTCAGTGCCAAGGGAGAAGGAAAGAGTCGAAGAGGAGGGAAGCGGAGAGAATAGGAGAGCAGAGAAGAGGAGAAGAGAGCGCAGGAAGCAGGTCAGGAGAAGCAATGTTGAGCCTGCGCACTGTGGGCGGCATTGCAAGCCATATAAGTTTGTTCCACTGTGCGCAGTCGCAGTCGCTGTCGCTGTCGCCGTCGATGCTTCTCGTCAGGCATCAGGCAGCGGCAGAATGAACGATTTGTGTGTTTTAGATTGAAATCAAAATAAAGCTCAAAGCGACCGACACAACGCAGTCTGGCAGGTACCCCATACCCATACGCATTCTCCTTCCCCTCCCCTACACTCTACGCCCCTGGTCGCAGCCGTTGGCAAATCACCTCCACAATAGCGGCATCTCTTTCACTCGACATGTGGTGTGCGTGTGTGTGTGCGTGTGTGTGATTTGTCAAAACTGTTACGATCGCCAAATTGCAGATAAGCTGCGGCCCAAGTTACTCCAAGAAGAACCAAGCCGCCTTTATGTTTATATACATATATACCCAGCACTTAAGAAGCTTATCAAAGCGGGTATATTAAATGTATCAGAAAAATTAAAATAAATAAAATTAATATATTATCATTTTGCAATTACTGTAGCTTACATAAAAGTTTGCAAGCACATATTTAAATCATTTGAAATCTATTTACAATTAATTTCGTATTTATAAGGTGGCATTTCAACAATATTTAAAAATTATCATAAAATACTTGCTTACCCGGCGCACGTTACTACGCCCTCACTAAAAAAAAAAACAAACCAATCATCTTCTATAGTGTCCCTATGATTCAAATAAGTTAAAACATCAAATGCAATTTCACAAGCTTCCGAATATATTTTTAAAAAATTTTTTTCAGAGTACCAACCTATGATATAATATTGTTACTATTGTTACTAATTTTAAGTTTCTACCTTCTACCGTTTGGCCTGCCGATGAGTCTCCAATTAGTCAGTCAGTCAGAGTTTTATATATATTTTTTTAAAAGCAAATGTTATTTACGAAAAAATTTTTATTGTATGTGAAAAACATTAAAAATATAAAAAAAAGTAGAAATAAATTTAAATATAATTCACCTTAATTACCGAACTTCCCAGCCAGCATTAAAATATTAGGGCCCTGTCAATTCAGTCAATATAATTATAGCTAAGCACGTATTTAAGATTTAAGCAAATTTTTGTTAGTTTTCTCGAAGAAAATTCAAAAATACACACAAAACCAAAAAAAAAAAAATATTACAAATTTATAGTCAGGAAATGCTTTGTTCAATCAATAGTTTTATATATAATTTTTATTATATTCTAAACACAAACATTAGGATTATTGCAAATATTGTTTATGCCTCTAAAGATTACAATATTGTCCACGGCAGTTAAAAAAAGTTCTACAAATTTTGCAAATATTAACATGAAATAAGATTATATTTTTGTTAGTTTTAAAAACTAAGAAGTTTACTCTTAAGACTATTCCTAGGCAAATAAATACATGAATTGAAATTGATGATAAGATTTCTAAATATTCAAAGGGTAGTTTCTAGTCGAACCCAATTGCAACGACTCTGCAAAATTCTTGTAAGCATTTAATGTGAACTTTCAGTTTTTATGCGTTGTCATAAACATATTGAATATCTTGATATCGCTGTGACTTTTGTGTGTGAAAATTATTAAAAATTATTATTATTATCGGATTCATGGCTAATTGGCAGTCGCTGGCAATCAAAAGCTGTATGCTATGACACTTTTATTGTACTATCCATAAGCTGTAACTCAATTGTTGATTGTTTCGTTCCTGTCAAACCTTCTTCTGCGTTCTTCGTTGACTCGTGTGTCAATAATGTCAAACAGAATGTCAACAGGCGCGTCAAGCCACGCGTCAGGCACAATGCTTTATAGATTGTAACCCTACTTGCGCCGTCCCTTGCCCCAGTATCCCACCCGCAGCAATGATCGTCGTTGAGACCCAGACCCAGACCGAGACCCAGATCTAGACAGTTGGTTGGCTGGTTGGATGGTCGCTGGGGCTCTCATTAACATAACAAGTAAAGTCAACAATGAAAATTGTTGTCTAAACAAGAGGCGCGCGCAACGCGCAACGTGCAACGTGCAACGTTTCAATGAACGCCGCTGCAGCGCTGCAGAATTTATTGAGGCTGTGGTAAATATTCGGGGCCCGTTCAAAAGAAATCAAACAGAACGCGGCAAGTAATTTGTTTATTTGGCCCAGGGTAATAAAATGAGTAAGCAGCCAGAGAAAGCCTCCCAACGGCACAAAGCATCTGAGCTCGAATAAAAATCGAAAAAAGAAAAAAACAACAAAAATATATATATACAAAATTTATATTCAGGCGCCAACTTTGAAAGTACTTTTTTAATAAACTGAAGATCGACATAATTATTTAACTAAAAATATATTTTCAACATTTTCATACAATTTAATTTAATTTTATATTGACATGTTCTAAAGTTGCTTAGCAATTTTCAATATACAATTTTAGTATTTCTTAATTAACCCTTAATGGTTTCTAAAACACGTTAAATATTTAACTAAATAAACAATTTCTTTAGTGTTTTATTAACAAGCCAAACCTTGAGTTGGCTAAATTTTCCAGTTTAAAAGCAGAGTGTAAATTAGACTTCAACTGGAAACTAATCCCCAAGGATAGTAATTTATTTTAAATTATTTTTCCTATAATTAAAAATATCATGTAGTTGGAGCAACATTTTGGAAAAGAGGACAACACCAATGCGATCCTGTACTTTTGATGATAGTTTCTGTTTTTTAATAGAATAAATTCAATAATAAGAAATAAAAAAAAAAAATATTAAAATATAATAAAATAATAAAAAAAAGATAAAATAATAAAAAAAAAGATAAAAAATTAAAAAAATTATAAAAAATAATAAAAAATAATACAAAATAATAAAAAATAATAAAAAAAAGTAAAAAATAATAAAAAATAATAAAAAATAATAAAAAAATATCTATCTACTACATTATCTTTAAGTTGTAAGAATTGCGGAGAAGGGCAGCTCTTTTTTAAATAAAATAGATTCGACAAAAAATTTGAAGAATTATTTTAAAATTTGACTTCAATTCAATTCATTTAATTTATTCGTCGATTCTTGAAGATAATACAGTTTTGGTATCTTATTTCTATGGTAAGGCACTGAGTGACAAATTCAGGCTAATTTAAATTATGTTGATTATTTTGCCATTTGCTTAATTGCATACTAGGCGTTAAACTTAAGTGTTGTTACAGTCTTTGAGTTGCTTTGGACTTTGTTTTTTAGTTGTATTCTTAACAATATGTACTGAGGTAAAAATTTTAGAAAAAACCTTGTTATCATTAAATTAAAGAATTATTTTAAATTTTGACTTATTTGATACAAACAAATCCTTTAAATCGTGAGAATCGCGGAGAAGAGCAGCACTATTTTTATAATAAAATAAATGTAAAAATAACAAAATTGAATGAATTGTCTTAAATTTAGGCCAAGTACTACTTTTAAATTCTGAGAATCAAAGAGAAAGGCTGTTTTTTTTTTTTGAATATTTATGTTTGAATATATATTTTCTAATTTTCAATATATTTTTTCTTAATTTTTCCAAGTTCTTTTATTAATGAAAATTTGCAAAATTTTCATATTTACACTTTTTGATCAAAATTATTTTTGAGTCTCATTTTTTCTGACTTAAAAATTATTTTAATTGCCTATGAATTATTTAAACTTTGAAAAAAATAAAGTTGTATTCTAATTAAATATAAATATAATCATTGACGTGCTTTTTAAAATTAAAACTTGTAATCGTTACGCTTTCGGAATGAAAGAGTATACTTGGATAATTCGAAAATTCAATTGCTTTGCATTTTCGGGCATTATATTTACTTTGTTTTATTTGATATTTAATTTAACTTAGTTTCATGATAATTTCGGTCTGCCCTCTACGTGGATCAGTTGGCAGTGCCTTGATATAAATACCAAATAAATTTTGTATTAAAATCTCAAACATTTGTTTACCTAAAACCATCAGAAACGATTTATGATTGGACTAATGACTTTTGCATTTTATAAATATGCATTACAAAATCCTATTATCAATGACAATCGATTAATTTTCAATGCACCCCAAAAGCATGCCCCAAAGTTTTCTTTTGTAACTGAAATAATATATAAAGAGAGATTGATAAAGAGACAGAGAGGAAGAGAGAGAGAGAGAGAATGAGAGTGGGGGTTTAAGTTTGTTCTGATCACGTTCATGTTCACGACTGCAACTTATTAGAAAAATTGTGTGTTGATTCTATGATTACTTTCATAGAATTCCTATAGATTGATAGATAGGCCAGTTCAGTTCTGGCCATGTCCAATGTTGACAAATCGCTGGTAATAAGTCAAAAAAAAAACTCCTAAATTGAGTAGGGTTTACGGAATCGAACGCCTTTCTAACGTATCTAACATTTATTTTTCTTTCTTTCTTTTATTCTATGTGTGGCTGTCAAACAACTGTAAACCCAGGCTAACAGGGCGGCACTTTCACTTTTCTCTCTTTTCTTTCTCTTAGCCAACTCTCCTTCTGTTTCTCCTTTTAGAGACTAATGAGATCCTTTACCTGCCGAACGGTTAGCTAAGCGCAGCTATTACAATGCAAACCCTACAAATTAGTGGGAAATCTCAGTCAAATCGATTTGATATCGATGAGACGTTCCACACACACACATACAGATGCCACATCGTGTTGCAAGTAGCAGTGCCTCCAAATGAGTTACGAGCTCAAGAACGGGCTGTCCTCATCAAATTACAATGATTCTTGGTCTTGGGTCTAGAGAACTATTTGACGGGGTTTCTGCTACGAGTAGTCGAGGCGTTTAACACAGCAGTCAAAATGCGCAGCAGGTTGCATGCACCGCCGTCTCTGTCTAGAGTCCCTTGCCACATTTTCTGGCTGTTGTTTCTGTTGTGGTCGCGATCGTTTTTCTCTTTTGAATTGTTGTTGTTGCTGTTTATCTGACGCTGGTGGTCCCATCCACATTGCATCCAAATTTTGATTTATTTATCCCGAATGCACCTTTTGCTGCTTTGACTGCTGCTGCATGCCCCATCTAAATTTAGAGGCCGCCGTTGTTCACACCTCGCTGGCCGCAGCTAAACAGCGACAGACAGCGACAAATTTGTTACAACGCATACCCCCAACGGGGGGTTAACAGGACAGGACAGGACAGCACAGGACAAAACAGGCGGGGAGGAATATTGCAACACCTTCGCATTGCTTAACAACAAAATGCAATAATTGTACGTAATCCTTGGTACTAGCACCCCAGACAGCACCTGGACATGGCCATGAATTGCCGCATCGTGTCTAAGCGCCGCCTTCTTGCCTGCATCTCAGACGGACTCTGAACCTTAAACAGGCTCTAAAACTGAAGTTGGTTTTTATAACCCTTTTTTTATACCCTTCTTCCGTTTTATACCTTTGAACAATGGTACAATAATTTTGTCTACAAATGTGTAATGCGAGGAAAAAGACTTCTCCGATTTCACAAGGTTTACAAATTCTTGATCAGGACGATGATCAATTTGTCTGTTTATAAAAAAAGGACTCTCAGTTTCTGATGAAATTTGGCATAGATTTCTCTCTTGTAAGCAGTCCATATATCTGTATCAGCCGGATCGAACCATTATAGCATATAGCTGCCATAGAAACGATCTTTAAAAAAAATGTTACTTGAACATTTTTATTTATAAATATCAAAACCAAACTGAACAGATTCACACCGCATTATGGTCTTAACAATCTAGCCAAGTTTCATTAAAATCAAATTAAAACTATATCATATAGCTGCCATAGAAAAAGTCAACAAAAAAATTAGTTCCTTTATGAAAAACACTTTTGTTTTTCCCGATATCATAACCAAACTCATCTATTTGAATTATTTTTATGATCTAGACAATCTGACCAAATTTTATAAAAAACGCGCCACTATATCTTATAGTCCCCGTAGGAACAATCTCTAAAAAAAATGTATCAAAATTTTTTTTAATTTTAAAAATTTTTTAAAATATCTCAACCAAACTTATTCCAAAAATTGAATATTCAATTAATAATCTGAATAAATTAAATTAAAAGCTGAACCATCGCTTAAATATTGAAGTTTTCTGTTAGGGTATATAGTAACTTCGGTGTATCGAAAAAAAGCCTTTTCTTCCTTGTTTGTTTTGCATTTTGTATTGACAACAATCAAGTGTTTAGATTTTGCATTTTCATGTTTCGTCTAGTCTCAGGCACTTGGTTCCCATTCTGCGTTTGTTTTCAGTTTTCAGTTTTGCATTTTGTATACATTAATTTAATAAAAATGATCATCAATGTTGGCGTTACATGTTGCATGTGGCATGCGGCAAGTGGCATGTTGTCATGCTAATGGTTATGGCCATTGCGTGGGTTTTGTTGCCAAGTCAAAGTTCGCACACAATTAACGCACTTTAAAGACTCTGATATGCCTTTTTGGAAATATAATTTGACATCTTAAATACATAAAACAAAAAACATTTAATTTAATGGAGAAAATTAATTGATTTGTTGTAAAAGAGCAAAAGAGAAAGATTTCTTTGACATCTTAACACATAATTGATTTCTGCTTAAATTAAGGCTGTTGTAATTAAAATTTTCTTATAATATCTATAATGTCTTTGTAACTTACATATATTTTTCAAAACTTTATCGATTTCCATGTGTTTAAATGGTCACATCAATTAAGATTTTTGTAAATTATAAATTAATAAACAATTTTAATTAAAAAAAGTTTTCTTTTAATTTTCTTTCTTCGTTACAAAATGTACAGAAGAGTAGAAGGACAATTTTTTTTTTTAATATAAATATTCAACATTTATTAAAAATGAAACACAACGGCGATATTAATCAAATTGCAAAAATTATAAACAATTTTAATTTTGATTTATCGCTTTTTAAACTTCAGAAATATTATGAACTGCATTTTATAGTATAGTCAAAGTTATTCTTAAAAAAATTATGGCATCATTTAAACATAATTGCAGATTTTAAAAGCTTAAGATATAAATTTATTTTACAACATAAAAGTATTTAAGTCAATTTGCAGTTATCATTTTATCTAAAAATTGTCACATATTTTATTTGCGTATATAGTAAAAATATGTTTGCCAATTGACAACATATTTAATATATATTTTCTTACAGTTTACTTAGCTTTAGATTAAAGATTAATTTAACAATATTATTAATTAGATTTTTTGGTATTATAATTTTAATATTATTTTATTTCAAGTAGTTTGAACTAAAACCAGCATTTAATTCAATTTTGTTACATTAATTATAACCTAATAGTTCTCATATCGAGCGTCAACTGTATTTGTGTTCGTTTAATTTAGAAAATATATAATAAGAAATAATTGTCTGCGTAAGTAGTTTCAATATGTTTCAAATTGTTTTCCCTGTTTTTAATCTTGGTTCTTGGGGTGGCGTTAATTAACAATATAAAAAAAATGCTCAAAGGAAGTTTAATTTCCTTATTGACAAACAAATAAAGAATAAAGTGATGTTATAACGAGCCAGCAACCACAGGACAAACCCAACAAGTTGCAACATGCATTGAGGACCAAAAACCGAATCCAAGCTCTCTCTCTCTATCTCTATCTCTTAGATTGGTAAACCTCAAACCTTAAGACCCAATCCCCAATCCCAAATGGCAAGGAATGACCTGTTTGGCTTACATTTCGATGCGGCTGCTCTTGGTGGTTGCTTAAATGACATCGTGGTACTGGTGGTACTGGGGTGATATGGTTATATGGTGGCTCTGTTTCAATCTCAATCTCAATGCGAATGGGAATGCTTTACGCTCCATATGCCACGTGCGTAGACGAAAGTCATTTAAAAATTTAAGACATCGCCGAGCAAATGTAAAAACCAAGTCAAATTCCTGGTATAAAATTCATTGAAAAATTTTATGCAACATAAATTTTGCGTGCAGGATTTGAAAATTGCCGGCTGCTGGCCGAGAACTCAATCACATGCAAGTGGGTGGAGAGGGGCACACACACACACACAGTTATCCCTGTCCAGAGGGGGGGTGAGCGGTGCGTGTGTCATTTCAATTTTAAAGGCACACAGCCTTGCCTTGAAATATTCTCGAGTATCCCACACAAAAAAAAAACAAAAAAAAAAAAGAAAAACGCCTAAAAAACAAGGAAAACCGCCCCCAAACCGCTTAAGAAGTGTCCTGGCATACGGCAGGACGAACGTTTTTGGGTACGCTTGGTCCTTTTGCTGGTCCTTGGTCCTTGTCGATTGTGGGACGGTCGTCGCCTGGCTTTTGTCGTCGTTCGGTTTTTATAGCTTTTTGATTTGCCATTTCTGGTAGCAAATGATCAAAAATTGAATGAAATTGTTATTTTCAAGTGGAACATGTCCTTTTCTTTTTTTTTTTTTTTTTAAGTATGTACACCACGAGGGTTCAACAACTTGTTTGTCCTGTTGCGGGTTGTTATCCTTAATAAGGGGCAGCACGACAACTAACCGAATGTGGCTGACATGGAATGCAGCGCTGCAGTTAGCTAACAAATATCCTTCTTCTTTCACATCAACATCAACATACTCATCATTATCATCATCATCATCAGCAGCAGCAAAGATCCTTGCTCAGGAGACGTTGTTTTAGAGCCTGGGGAAAATTGAAAAATTTCCAAACGATAAAATTTTATCATACACAGCGCCAAATGGGCCAAAGGATTTCCTCATTTTACTGAGCAGGTGGAGTAGGAGCAGGTGGGCGTTGGCAATGAAAATGACGATGACGATGAAATTTTTCCGACTGCGTCACAAAGCAAAAAAACAATTAAAATATTTGCCTAAATTATATGCATATAAGAAACACACACTCAAATGTGTGTGTGTGTGTTGTGTGTAACTGTCTAAGTCCAATAAAGAAGGCGATAATAAAGCTGAGCCAGCTGTGAGCCAAGAGAAACTGAGTTGACTAAAATCTAGACAAGTTTTGTGTGTATGTGTGCATTAACCACAAATATTAATAATTATGAATTTATGATCCAATATTTATTAGCAATAAAACCAAGCTGACGACTACCGCGTCGGCCCAGACAAACAACATTTGACCAAAAATCAACCCCAGGCAAAAACTGTCCAAGTGTAACCCAGAACCCAGTCCAGAAATTGAGGCACTGAAGCGTCGCTAATGAACTTTTATAATCAGCTTGATGAGGACAGAACTATTGGGCTAAATAGATGACAACGCAAAGGGGCTAAAAGCGGTATACAAACTTGGCTAAAAGTCAAGAATAATACAGCTTTTTGGGTTATTACGAATTTATTAAATACGCATATTCGGGAAATTATTAAGTATTCCAAAATGTAATACAAGATATTTGACAGAAATGTTATTAACTAGACTTTGGAAAATTTTACCAAATTAAATAGTTGATTGACCGTTAACAAATTATATTATTATTTTTTTTTAAATTCCAACAACGTAGAGCTAGCTGCATATTAAAAATATATTTTTTATATATTTTGTTGTTAAATATTGCTTGTATATGAACTCAATCTTGGCTATGATTTGCATTTATAAATTTGAAGAATGGCCATAAAAACCTTAAGAATATAAATTTCTTTATATAGAAGGACTAAAAACACAAAGTTTTTAATTTAAAAAATATTTGCTGTAAATTTGTTGTTCTGATTTTACTTTAAATTATAATAATAAATTGAGAATTAAATTTATATTAAAAATAGAAGAACTCAAAGCACAAAATATTTAGTTTTAAAAATTTGTTGCTGTAAATTTGTTGAATTGATTTTATTTACTTTAAAAATTTAAAAATAAATGGATAATTCAATTTATATTAAAAATAGGATATTGAGTCTGCACAAGGTATTAAGTTTTAAAATTTTTGCTGTAAATTTGTTGATTTGATTTTACTTTAAATTATAATAATAAACTTAGAATTAAATTTATATTAAAAATAGAAGGACTCAAAGCACAAAATATTTAGTTTTAAAAATTTGTTGCTGTAAATTTGTTGATTTGATTTTACTTTAAATTAAAACAATTTGATTTGCGAATAAATGAAAGTCAGGTAAGGTTAATCAAAAAAAATATGAAAATAGCAAACAATATTTAATTAAATATATTGACATTGAAAGGTACAAAAGTGAAGAGTTGCGGTTTATGAATAACACTTAGGCTTATTATTCTTACGTATAAATATTTTAAATAGGAATATAAATTAATTTTATTCAATAAAATTTGGCAATAACTCTTTTTTTTGACCCGAAAATAAAAATTAAAAATAAAAATTATTTGGCAAATTTTATTTAAAAGTTGAACATAAAAATTCTTTTTTTTATATTAAATGTTAATTAATATAAATTGACTTAGAACCAACCTCTGAACCAAGCTATGAATTAGCTTCTGTATAAGTATATCTAAGATTTTTTCATTAATTTTTAAAATATGGTTTAGGCTTGATTTTTTTAACTCATAAATATTTTTTGCGATTCCTGACTTCTAGGTGCAGATTTATCAACAGGTCTTAGACAAGTCTAGAACTTTACAAATCTCTACTTTCTACATGTATCGATAGGTTTGTATTATTCTTAACCAAGTGATTATATATATGTTATTCCATTGCGTGTCCTTTCATTCATTGTAGTTGCTGCCAGGATGAACTGCTCTGACTTAAAGTGAGGTATCCTGATGGTCACAAGCTGGATCGGCAGCTGATCACGCCCAAGTTGGTATGTTGAACTACAAAAAAATGAGAGTATAGGTAAGAGCATTGACAAGTCAAGTGTTCCATTAAAATTTGATATAAAAAATTAAAAAAAAATAAAATAAATAAATAAAAATAAAAACGAACAAACGTAGCAATTTTTAATTGCTCCCGTTTGAAGTTGCCTGAATAAACCGTGGGTGGCGGGAGAGGAGATCGGTGTTTTTTTTCGGGGTTTTGGGCCAGGCTAACATTTGGTGTGTGTGTATGTGGATTTTTATTGTATTTTGTGTGGCGGTCGCTTGGCCAGCTTGTTGGCCATGTTTTATGTGTTTCGTTTCCATTGAAAACCCCAAAGAGCCGAAAGAAACAAAAATTATTTGTAAAACGGCGGCTGTGACAATTTTTGTTGTTGTTGTTGTTGTGACTGTTGTTGGCGTTCCATGGAAGTTTGTAGACGTTGCCACTAAAACCGAAAACCAAAAACAAAAATTAATTGGAAATTTTTATGTCTCAAACATGTTGTAAGCACTGAGCAGCAGCGGCAGCAGCAGCAACAACAAGGCACAAGTTCGAGGTTAATTGTTTGATTTTCTAACAAAAAAAAAAAAAAAAAAAACAAACAAACACACACAAAAATATAAAACAAAATATAAATAATTTTTAAGGGCAATCTCAAGAGGAGAGAATGCTACCTGAAACAAGGCGGCGACCCACAGGAAATGTTTGTGTTTTTTATTCGTTACAAATTTCTCAAGCCGCGTTTCCGGACCGCGCTCTTCATTGTAACTGGAACTAAAAAAAAAAATTAAATAAAAACTGCCAACCAAAAAACAAAACTGAAAACTGGCAACTGGAATTTATTGCCTACATGGCACAAATTAATGATACACAAATTATTTTTGCCAGATTCTGAGAGTGTTTATAAGACCTTGAAAAAAGCCTAGATACTTGATTTATGCTTACTCACCAATTCGATTGGATGCGATTTTTGTTTAATATCAAAATACAGTTCAGCCCAAATCGCAATTATTTTTTCACATTTTTAAATAAATAAATATAGTAAATAACATTTAAGTCTGGATTTTTTGTTTTCATTAAATGAATATACATTAGTGATGGCAATTTATCGATGGCAGTTGTATTGATCGTGACAACTATCGATTACCAAAACAGAACCGATCGACCAAAAAAAAAAAAATTTGGTAAAAAGGATAAAAATTATATAAAAATGTATATTAAACTATGTATTCCATCTTATCTTTTTTTTTTTTTAAATATTATATGTAAAATTATGACGAAAGTAATTTTTAAAATTATTCAATGTTGAAACTTATTTGAAAAAATTCCCAACTTTTTTAACTTCAAACAAGTTGGGAATTGCACAGCATTCAATGCTGAAACTTATTTGAAAAAATTCCCAACTTGTTTTAAGTTAAAACTTTGTTTAATATTTGTTTAAATTTTATATAAATGTTTTTCCAATAGCCATGTTGTTGTATATATATATATATATATATAGATAAATATATATTTTTTTTTTGATTGTTCAAGATATACGCAAGATATATGAACTGACCGAAAAAACAATCGACAAAAATATTAAATTTAAAGAAAAAAAAATATAAAAATACAAAAAAATATACATTTTTACAACTTTATTTTCATCATAAGAGTTGCCAAATGCATCAATATATCAGTATAATGTCGATCTCAGACTTACTAATATTTATTACTTATACTTATGCCGTCGCTTTTAAATAATGTCCTAAATAATATATAGCATTTTAGTATCAGCTTTAATCAGATTGAACGTTTAACAATGAACATATTTTGAATAATTTAATTCAAATGTAGAATTGTTTGATTATCAAGTATTTAAATATTATTATACAACAATTAAATGTGAATTAAATTTAATTTAACCATTAGTAATAAATAGAAATTTATAAATATTTATAATTGCTAACCAAACTCTCGGAATACCCTTTCCAATTGGATGACAATATAATTCGATTGTCAGAAAAAAATGCAATCATGCGTATTATCAATAGCCACATTGCGATCTTTAATAAACAAATTGTCAGCCCTTTAATTGATATTTAACTGAGGGTAAAATCTAAATTTGCACAGTCTTCATACCGTTCTGAGCTTTGATAGGTTCAATATGAAGTTTCGACAATTTCCCAAGTGATTTTTTGTGAGATGTTCAAGTGAAATAAGTTCTTTGTGATTTAAGTTGTTTATAGTACTAAACAACTTATTGCAAGACAGGTGAGAGGGATTTAAATACTGACAAACATAATAGAAGCAAAAGGGCTTAAGGACTAAATGAAGTTCATTAGGGATATTTAAAATATTCCTGCCTTAGTTACTTTTTATTTTTAAGGACACAAATTGATAGGTGATAATAAGTGAAGCGCACTAAAAATAAAATTATAATAATTTTTTAATAATTAAAACACAAAAACATAAATTTTGTCAGTGAACTTTTTCGTTTTCAGTTAAGAGTTAATTTGTGCATAATAATTGAAATAATAAATTTTTAGAATTTTTTTTAAGAATTCAATATATGCACAATTTATAACTTATTCTAAAGAAATCTTGATTGTTTTTAAATAATTTATTTAAACTTAAAAGTGCTATGAATATTCAAAATATATAAAAAAAAATGTTATTAAAAATGCCTGAAAACTGGCAACTCGAATTTATTGCCCACATGGCACAAATTAATGATACGCAAATTATATTTGCCAGATTCTGAAAGTGTTTTGAATGTGTTTTTTTTTTAACAATTCAATTAATGCATAATTTATAACTTAGGATTTGTATGTATATTTTTAGTTGTATGATTCTAATAAAACCATGATTATTTTGAATTATTTTTTTTAAACTTAAAAGTGTTGTCAATATTTAAAATATCTTGATAAAAAAAAAGTGAAACTTGGCAAATATAATTCGTCTCTACTGCCATTTTTATACAAACAAAATTAATTTAAAAAAATTTATTAAAAATTACCAAAGAGGCTATAAAAATAAACCAAAAAATAAATATTTTATTGATAAACTATTTTTTGTTTAGAGTTTGCCTTTAAATGAACAATTTTATTAGTTTTTCTCTTGGCTAATTAAATTTTTGTTTGACTGAATTTGGTTTTGTATTCTTAAAGTCTTTCAATAACTGCAATACTGTTGAGTTTTATTTTTATACTAGGTTTTTTTTTGATCAGGTGAATTTTCTGTCAAATTTACTGAATTTTATTCCATCTTTAGTTTACTTGGCATAGAATCTCCTGATGTTAGTTTAAGCCAGGCTACGTAATATCCATGTGACATCGAAATACGCCCACTGAATGGCGCCACAAATGTGTATATATATAAGAACATCATGAAATTGTTTTCAGTGCCAGGCAATGCCTAGTTTAACAAGTACACAATGTAGTCTCAGTCTCAGTCTCAATCCTAGTTTCAATTCCAAACACTATCCCTATACCAAAGACCCCAATCCTTGTCCCTTGTCAGCCATGGCAGCCACGTGCGCTGCGATCATTGAGATTTGGGGATTGAAGGGGCTACAGGTGGATTGTGGTTTCTACAGTTTCCTGTCGCCAGTTGGCCAAATGGGCGCCCAAAAAGGCGACGAATACTCGATAGTCGGACAAGCTGATCAAACAGTTTAGCTCCTTTGCATATATATATTTGCATGTATATATATATAAGTTGGCTTAGAGCTACCTTCGTTTGACTAGAGTCCATTGGTTTTTTCTGATAATTTCTTAAAATGTTTAAATTAAGCGCCTCGCATTGCTGAAATTAAAAACTAATAATTCAATTTTGCAGCATTGTTTATAGAGTAAGTAACTTTTTTTGTATATATGTACATATGTGTATAAGTTTTGTTTAAAATAAAATAAGCTAGGGTTTTGAGTATCTGAAAAATGTGCAATTTAATTTCGAATTACCTAAATATCAAAAGTTGCCAAATGAGCCATGTTTTTAGGTTATTTCAAAGTCAATTCAATCTCTATATAGATATATATTCTAAGATTAAATTTTTTCTGCTAATTTCAATATAAAAATCTTTCAATTAAGTGCCTAGCACTGCTGAAATTTAAAACTTATAAATGCAATTTATTTTATTTAAGCTGCAAAGTGCGCATTTCCATTGTCAAATCATATTTTGTTTATATTACTTTTATATATAGTAATTTGAGTTTAAGAGAAATGTGCAATTTGATTTGGAATAAAAATTATTTATATAATTTTGGCTAGACAAAATATCATACACAAATTGAGACTTTAATTTCTATTTAATTTACCAAAGGTTATTTTTTTGTTTATTACAAGTTGCAAAATGATCTATTAATTTGAGCAGCTTCTGCATGTGATTTATAAGTTTATTTGAAAGACAATTCAAGTTTAGGGTTTTTCAATTAAAGTAAGAAATTCAAGACAAGTTGCAAATGTTTATTAACTGACATGTAGGGTATTAGTTTGTTGTTTCTTTTGTGAATGACTTGAGTTTGGTTGGGAATTGCATATGCCAGAGCTAGGTTGTTGGGATTGTTTATTTAAGTTGCGCTCTTCCGGCTGCAGCTGGGCTTTATGGTTATGGATACAGATACAGATACACAGTAGCCAAGGCACAGTCCAAACTGTGAAGACAACTGAAGAAGGAGACTAAGTTGGAATTGAAGTTGGAGTTGGAGTTGCAGTTGAAGTTGAAGTCGAAGTCCGAGTCCACTGGGCAGAGAGCAACAGTAGCAATGAATTTGCATGTAGTACATGAAAACCGTGATCTCCAATTTGTTGTTTGGCTCTTTGGCTGCAAGCAGTCGAATGAAGTGGAGTTAAGTTGCCAGAGAAACGCTTACAGGGCCCGATCTTGGATACCCGTACTTGGGCTACATGCCAAAAAGTTTGTAACATTATTTTAAGGTGCCGGCTTGGTACAAATTGGGTGGATTGGAGGGGAGGGGTGGGGAGAGCAGGGGATTGCAGGCTGAATGGTTGCCTTTGGTTGCCTGGTTGCAAGTTGTCAAGTTGCCATGGCAAATTTGCGATCAAGCGACAACAACAGTGACAACATGAGCCCGGTGACGATCGCCTGCTCTTGCCACAGTCTTCCCCCTCTCTGTGGCAAGCTGTGAACTGTGAGCTGTAAGTTGGGGCTTCTTGGGTTTCAACGGTGTACATCACGTTGCCATGTATCGAACCAAGTGCAACGTGGCCTGGGCACGCAGCGAATCCTCGTCTGTGTCGCCAACTCCAACTCCAAACTCCATCTTCATCTTCAACTTCCAAATGTGACTCCCTAGCGAGTCAGGCAGAGTTCCCAACCCAGTCGGGGAGACTCGACCTAACTTTATTGACCATATTGATTGCTGCTGTATTGATCGCTTGTTGCTGATAAACAACAAATGGCCGGGGCATGCAACACACAGTTGGATGCTTCACACACCAAGAGCAAAAAAAAAAAAAAACAAAAAAATGTTGCACACAGTTTGGGTGTTTGCTTTATGATGATGAGCTGCTCACTGAGTCGATTATGCAGGTTTATACGATTCAAACTAAATGTGAATATAAAATTTAAGCATTTTTTAATGTTATTGGGAAATATGGGATATTTAATAAATTAGTTAATATATTATAGTTACATTTTATGGTAGTAATCATTAGCTACTCTTTATTAAATGAACTTTTAAGAATCATTATAATTTTGCTTGATTTCTAGCCTGGAAAAAAAATTACACTAAATGTTTTATTTAAATTTTACAAAGTGTTTTTAGACTTAATTCAACATCTTCTAAGCAGAAATGAATGTTCTTTTATTTTTTTTTTACTTTTAAATTAAATTTTTAATCTATCTGTAAGCATTTATTAGGGTATTTAATTGTATAATTTTTAAATTTTAGTTAAGAATTTATACATTCAATTTATCATCTTCTAAGCAGAAATAAATGTTCTCTTAATTGTTTTTTAAAGTATTTTAAATTAAATTTTAAATCTATCTGTGATCTTCAATTAAAGTATTCGTTTAAATGTTTAGCAATTAATTGTCTGATTTTCTTTCTCGAAAAAAACTTCCTTTTAAATATTTCCATTTACATTTTAGTTATAATTTTGTAGATTCCATTCAATATCTTCAAGCAGAAATGATCATTATAGTTTTTAACAATCTTTGATTTAATTGTAAATTAATCTGTGAGCTTTAATTAAAGTATTCATTTAAATGTTTAGCAATTAATTTGTCTGATTTCTATTATCGAAGGAAAACTTCCTTTCAAATATTTCTGTTTAAATTTTAAATAAGAATTCATAGACTCAATTCAATATCTTCTAAGCAAAAACTGTTCTAATAATTTTTAGCTATTTTTTTAATTAAATTTTAAATTAATCTATGAGCTATTATTAGGGTATTTATTGAATTGTTTAGCAATTGATTTTATTGTTTAAAAATGTTTGCAAAGCATAAATATGAATATGAAGAACCAAATAAATGGCATCAGAGAAGACACTTGCTTTTTCTCAATTTGCCAGTAAACCCTAATAAATATTTAATAAAAATAAAATTTTTATTCAAGTAAAAATCTCTACAATTTTTTTTAAAGATTTTTTGAGCTAAATATAAGGGCGCAAAAATGTCGCAACACAATTCTATAGAAATTAAAATTTACAGTCGTTTTTAAACTTGTATAAAGTATTTTACAATATTTTTTATATTTTTGAAATTTAAATAAATAATATTATAATATTATTTTTTATTATTTTTTATTATTTATTTCCTATACAAATTATAATATCACAATTGTTGTTCACGTATAAACGCAGTCTCTGGTCTATCGTTGGCTACTGGCCAGGCCCAAAAAGCAGCGGGCGGTGCCAGTTTGCTGCCGGTTGTTGTTAGCTGGTTATTTGTTGTAGTTGTTGTTGTTGTTGTTGCTGTTGCTGTTGTGGCTGTTGCCAGTTTTTGTGGCCAGCTGTCTGGCATGTTTGCATATTCATAATTTCAAGCTGGATTTATCAATTGCTCATCTCAGTCATGAAAACGCATAAACATTTCAAAGTGCCTGGCGCGGGTCAATAATTTGACATGAACGAAACAATATGCAGATATATAAATATGTATACATATGTATATATATATATATACATATATTGGCCCTACCCGCCTAACCGCTAAGGCAACATACAAATGATGTGCGAATAATTGAAAGCTGCAGCCTTGGGGCATATAGCAGGCTGCATGCCGCATGCCGCATGTAGCTGAAGCCAAATCTGAGACTGAGCTTGACTGGCAATGTTGTCTACAAACAACAGGCAAGCAAACACTAGACTCTGCAGTGTTCAAGAGGAGCGCCAAGATCAAGAGCATCAGGTAGCCCAGACTTGGCTGGAGTGAAAGAGAGAGAGTGTGAGTGAGAGAGAGAGGGAGATCTGGTCAGAGGCAGGATGAGAGAAAGGCAACTGACGTTCAATGTTGAACTTGCAACATTCAACTATCACCAAGTGCCCTTTTGCATGGAATTCAATTTGGTTGTTGTTGTCAACGAGACGCCCACACACACACACACACGCATACACACACACACCGCCCCCTCTGTGCTGGAGTTGTCCTCCACACAATTTTGTGGCCCACACGCCCACATGAGGCACACAGAACCAGGAGGAGACATTTGATTTTTAGCCATGGCCATAAAAATTTGCAGAGTGCTCTCTCTCTCTCTCTATGTATCTATCTCTACTGTTGACTGTCTACTGTCTGCTGTCTTCTGTCTTCTGTGTGTCTGCTGTCTTCTCAGCTCTGCACGTTGGCAATTTTGTAATTAATTTATTGCCCCAGGCGGCATCAAGAAAATTGTCGCAACTCGCGACGTGTCAAAACTATTTTTAATTGGAATGCCCGAGACGTTGTCGTCTGACCTAAACCAAGTGCAACACTTGCATCACTTGCAACACATATTTGATTTTTTTTTTAGCTTTTTTTGGTGCAGCACATAACCCAGCTGAACTGAAAAGAAAGTGAAAGATCTACACCGATCGTAAAGTTGGCAAGATCAAAGTGCTTTTTGAGTGCTTTCGTTTCTATTTTTGGGCTTTAATTGATATTTTTCATACTTGTAGAATAAGTATATGTATCTGGTTTTATTCTTTTTGTTGCTGCCTCCTTTTGTGGCACCTTCACATATGACTAATGCACCACTCAATAGACACTAAAGATGCATTACGATCCACAATGCTCTCGCTCTGGCTGTGGCAATTGCATTTTAATGCAAATTTTGTGTCAACGCAATATCGACCATGACAGGCAGCGCCAGGCGGCGATCAACGTTGTACAGTTGTTGTTGTTGTTGTTCTTGTTGTTGCCACAAACGCTCACGCACTCCCAAGTTGCAACGGCAACAGCAACAATCTCCAGGCAGGCCAAGCAGCAGCATTGTAAGTGGCAACTGTGGCAACTTTGCCAACTGCTTGGTGTTAAAGTGACTGATTAAGTTCTGTGTTGTTGTTGCAGTTGTTGTTGCTGTTGTTGTTGTTGTTGTTGCTGTTGTTGCTGTTGCTGCTGCTGACGCTAAACGAATTATACGCTT
Source organism: Hirtodrosophila alboralis (assembly GCA_035043045.1). Classification (NCBI taxonomy): domain Eukaryota; kingdom Metazoa; phylum Arthropoda; class Insecta; order Diptera; family Drosophilidae; genus Hirtodrosophila; species Hirtodrosophila alboralis. Next base: position 99,850 of record JAWNNH010000522.1, on the reverse strand, counting down.
ACGTAGGTGGCAGACACTCAGAGGCACAGTCAAAGATAGACCTAAAGACTGAGAAGCTGTGGCAAAGTACTCGGTATTCTGTACTGGGGCACACATAATCATATATAGAGGCAAATGAATTGAGACGCGCCACAGAGTTATAAATATTGTCGCCTGGTTGGGGCGTTAGTTCCACATCTCGGTCCTGTCTGTGTCTCCCTCTCCCTCTACCCCTTTGTGCACTGTGTGGGCGGCACGCATTATGGAGGCCCACTTGCTTGCCACAAAATCGAAGCAATTCAACAACAAAAAAAAAAAAAGAAAATAAAAAATAAAAAATAAAACTTAATTCCCTGCACTAAGTATCAAAATGTATTTCATATAATCAATCTGCAGCTTTAGCTCAATTCTAGAGATCTACTAGAATAATCAGCAGAACTTAATTTAATTTAAAATTTATTTCTCATCAAATTTGTTGATTTTGTACAGCGATTTCATTTTAGGAACATTTTATGAACTTAAGGCTTTGTTATTAATATTTTTCACTTGATTGTTGTCATAAAATCAAAGCATATCAATGAAAATTCAATTCAAATCAGTTTTATAATCAATTTCAGAACTACAAGATTAGATTATTACATAATGGCAAGAGATAAATTAAAATAAAATTAGCCATATTCTATAGAAATATTGTAAATGTTAGTTTTCTTGTTGTTTCGTGATATGTTTAATATCAGAAAATTATATATATTGATTGCTTATTTATGAATTTTTTCCCACACTAAGAAAAAAAGATTTCATTTAATTATACAAAATTTTCGATAAGAAAAATAAAATAAAATTCTACAGAGTATGAATCTCTACAAATAAGTTAAAATTTCCACATTACGAGTATATTTTCTATAATAAAAATTAACAAAAAAAATTATGGGTTTATAACACTAGTTTACAAATTTTTTTTAATCGAGGGAGCTGGGCTCTTATATACTTTTTTTGATGTATTTTTCGGCGCTGATTTCAAAAATGCAAACCATTTTTTATAATAAATATAATAATTGGTTTATAATCGGAAGTATGAATTTTCTACAATAGGAAATTCAGGTGTTCCATGAAATTAATATAAAATTCATTAATATGCAGTCAATTTTCTAGGCTCGTTATGAATTTTTACAAATGATCTTGAATTATTTCTTTTATTAAAGAAAAGTATTTTTTTTTTCAAATTTAAAAAATTAACGCATTTTTTTTAATGTGACTATCAAATTATATAAATTCTCCATATTTTTTTTTAATGTGACTATCAATTATATGTGACTATATAAATTATCCATATTCTGTAGATTACGTTTCCTCAAGTTTTTGAAATAAATGCGATCATGTCAGAAAATTTCAACAGTTAAAAAACATTTTCTTCACTTTTTGGTAATAAAATTCACATTTCTATGGAGTTATTTCTATCCTGATTTTCCACAAATTGATGTCAGTTTTTCACAAATTGAGTTCAGTTTTTCACACTTTTTTTTGAGTTTAGAGATTTAAATAAAAAATTTGCATAAAATATGGGCATAATAAAAAAAAACGATTTTTTGTGCAATTTTTTCTACAAAAACTGAATTTTTAATACGAAATCAGCGATCCCTTATACACATAAATTGATTCTAAAAAATTAGGGATACAAAAATTGCTTTTTATTTGTTGAATAGTGTTATTAATAAAACTAGTCAAATACATTTACAATAAAAAAATGTAATTTATTAAATTTGAAATTATTTTTTATTTTTCTCAATTTTTTAACATCTTAAAGTAATATAATTTTTAATTTTAAAAATTTTGCAGCTTTTGAAATAATTCAAATATAATTTCTATTGTTCAATATATTGTGAAACTTGTACATGCTCCTATTGTTTCTAATGATACCATATTTATATATTATACACATAGATATATAAAATATGGTGGGGCAGATGATTTTTTTTTTAAAACAGTTTTTTTCTTATCAGATCAATTATTTCGATTTCGTATCTTTACTTAGTTAATTTCATAAACCCATTTTTTTTGGACTTTCTTTTTATATGTATTTAGAATAACAGCTAATAAAGTCATAAAGTTGTATTTTATTTTTCAAAATCTGCACATAAAACATTCATTTATGAGCACTATTCGGATGGAGTTTTATGGGTTTTGTCGGACAAGAGGATTGTGAGGAGTTTGCAGTAGTTACAACCAAGATGCTATCGAGACAGGGTCTCTCAGGGTTAGAGTACGTAATTGAAACCTTTGGTTGAGTTTATGACGATCATAAAACTATGGGTTTGAGCTACTGTCTCTCACTGTCGCTCTGTTCGAGTGCTACCTGTACAGATGTTAATTGCCATTTGTGAAGTTCGATTTGGTCCATTTGAATGAAATGCAGCAACGTTGCAGTCATTGATGTTTATCGGTTTATCGGGTGAAAGTTTTACGACTTGTTACGGTCGTAACTAAAACTGATCATCAACAACCGGCAAAAAGCAAAAAGTCCATGACTTTTACGATCATTGTATCATTCATTGTTATCGAGTTTTCGAATCACTCCATTGAACTTCATTGCCAAGTGCGTGAGAGCCAAAGAGAAAGGAGCGCCTAAATGCAAAAAAAAAAGAAAATTAAAGAAAATTAAAGAAAAATAAAAATAAAAATAAAAGAAAACAATTTATTATCAAACAGTATCGAAAGAGTTATTGACACAGAAACGTTTGTTTCTGCTTAAATCTTTGGTTAACTATAGAGAATTTATATTTGTAAAGCAATTAAATTTATAATGCTAAAAAAAATAGATTTGATCCCCAAGTTATATGTTCTTAATTAATTTATTTATTTATATCGATTTATCTGCCTGGTAAACAATAATTAATATACTCATATTTTTTTCTGTTTTTTGTGCGATTTACACCGAACTTAATCTTATTCAAGTTTCATTTAACGCTTCATCATTTTATACAACATTTATTAATATCTTTTGTTTATTTAAAACATTTGTCATTGGATCGATTGATCCACAATTGCAGCTGTTTGAATATAAGTTTTTTGATTTATTATCAAGATGTTTTCATTTACAAAATTTAATATGATCTTTAATTAAATCGATCGCAATGGAAACAAAATTGATAGAAAAGTTTTCTATTTCTTTAGGATCAATTTAAAAATATTGCAAAACTTTTTGCAATTATTTAAATTCTATTTAAAGAATTGTTAAATATACTCTGTATTTATGTACTTGTGAGCTTAGCTTTGGTTTCATAATGCTTATATTATTATTAATAAAACTTGATGACGCTCTATTGGGTTTTTTTTTTATAATTTGGACCGCTTTTAAGGGTTATTTTAAAGTATTAATTATCTTTCTAAAGCTGTATTATTTAACAGAAAAGGCTAAAACGCCTGCTCACTCTAAGGACACTTTTTTATAACCCTACTTATAAATCCTTATTATTAACATTTTAGTGAATTGAATTGAATTTAGTTGTTATACATTGAGCTCTATATGTTTACTTCTTAGTTCTTAGCTCTTGTTTCTGGGCTTCCTTTAATGTGCCTTTCGATTTCTGAAATAGCTTATATCTTTAAGGTATTGTCATCGTCCTGTCTCCTGTTGCCTGTTCTAAAGAAATTGGCAGGCAAACGATTTTCAATAGTTGGCATCAAATTTGGATTTTTATTGCTTCCTGTCGCTCGCCAGTTTCCTGTGCGACAAAACCCAAATTCTCTCCTTCTCTGCCTCACTGTAAGCGCCCCCGCAATTTTTTTTGTTTGGACTGGATTTCTTCAATTTTTTGCTGGTTTCAATATTTTTTTTTTGTTTTTTTTTTTGCATCGCACTCGCATTTCAAAAGCGGGCGACTTAATCGAGCAAAATAAACCGTTTTCATATGCTCGAATTGAGGCAAACACGTCGCATTACACGCCGGCTGAGACATGGATGGAGAGGGGGTTAGAGTTTGGGAGTTGCAGGCGGGGTAGTGAGAGAGAGAGAGAGAGGGAGAGACACAGAGAGAGAGAGAGAGAGAGAGAGGTAGCTGAGAAGTCTGATTGTTGTCATGTGCTGTTGGATGGAAAGGGTATCCTTGGGGGAATTATGTTCAGCATTTAACCAGGGGCCGGTTCAGGCTTCAAAAAAACTCAGGCTTTAGCTCACCTTAAGCTTGTTCTTCTTGTTGTTAGTATTGTTATTGTTGTTGTTGTTGTTGCACTGCTTTCTTCGCCTTTATTCCGTGTGCCGAAATGCGCGAAATCTCTCAAGTCTCTTTTTTTTTTTGGTAAGGGAGCCGCAGCCTTTTGTCAAAGGATTAGCACTTCCCTTCTTTATTTTTTTGGATGTGTGTGAGGTGGGGGGGACTGAGCATATGCCAGGACAGCAGAGAGCAGGCAAAGGATTGCTCCAAGGGCAAGGCAAGGAAGGGCCTGGCTGCTAATGAGCTGTGCATTGTGTGTATTGGGTGGCTGCTCAGTTTTGCAGTCTTCTAGAGAAGAACTGGAACTGTTTCGGGGGATTCAATGTTGGATTGGGACTTTGCGGATTCGCAGATTCGCTTTCGCTTGATGACTTTGACAGTGTGCAATATGCGTTGATTTTTTATGGCCTTCAAATTGAAGCTGGGTTGAAATTGAGGCCGCTGTGTCTTACGTCTGACGTCTTCCGTCTCCCATCTTCATCATATCCATCTTCATTTACGCCTCCGTCTCTGTTCCAGTATTTGCCCTATGCCTTGGTTCGGCTCCGTTTGGCGTGTTGATCTCAAAATGCAGATAATAATTATTTCAATATGTGTGACTGACTTGGCTGACTGACTGACTGGTTGACTGAGGGCAGGATGGACTGGATTGAATGGTGTACGGCCTGCGGGGGCAATGCCAATGCCATCGTTGTCTCTTCATGATCGTCATGATCATCATTATAATGCGAATGGATCAAAACCGTGAAGCCGCCAAAGCTACATATATATATATTTATATATATGTTCTTCATTGGTTTTTTGTTGTATTCTCCTTATTTTTTTTTTTCATAAGCTTCAGCTTCAGCTCTTGTTGTTTTTGTTGTTTTCACTTAATCACTTGTAGAGCGGGCAACCGAGCAGGGACTGAGAAGCGGGCCACTGTTGCCGGGCGTCGGCTGGCGGCGGTTTTAAGTTGAAAATTAAATTTCTTAGAATTACACAACAACAACAACAACAACAAGAGCAACATATAAACAATAATAACAAAAAAAAAAAACATTGCCAAAGAGCAATCCGGAGTGCGTCGAAGTGCCGTTGGCATATTGGCAAACTGAGCCACACTTCAGCCCCACATTGAACGCCACACGAAGCCACCGCTCAGCTGAGCAACAGCTCAACAGTTGAGCAGCTGCTGTTGGCTTCAATTTCAATTTCAATTTCTTCAGTTTCAGTTTTGGCATCCCCCCTTTCCATACGCCGCAGCCGCCCCCTCGCGATGGGCATCATTTCATTGCATTGCATTAATTTTGCCAATTAAAAAGTAAATAGAGCCTGCATCCTTTGCCACACACACACTCACACACACACACACACAACTGCACCCCTTTTTTGTTTACTTACGCCCCCTCATCACCAAAAAAAAACAATCATTGACTTGGGCGCTGCTTTTTCGGAGCGTACAAAACTTTTCAATACAATTTAATCCAATCTCCACATACATATATACCCTATATACATATGTGGGCCTGGTTACTTCAATATCAATCAGCTGTTTGTTGTTTATTAGAGTAAACTCCCGCTATGAGCGCTGACATGCAAATAATTGCAATTGGCGGTACAGTGTGCTCACAGTGTGTTCAAATAAAAACCAAAAATCACAATTATGAATTATTAATTGGAAAAAAAATCAAAACTGTACAAAATTAGCTAGATTAATGGGAATATCTTAGATATACTAATTCATGATTTTTAACAAATTCATAATTTTGACTTTTATATATATAAAAGCAATAATAATAAATGTTATTTTTCTTAATTTAAGTGTACAAATTATTGGCCCTTTAAGGACATGTATCAATATATATCATATGGACGGTATTAAATCACACATCTCGATTGTTTATTAATTTTTAAATATTAATATTCAAATTTTGTTTTTGATTTTTATGACAAATATTGAAAAATAATTTTTATTTTAAAATCAGATTATTTTTAAATTTTTTTTGATAAAAAACAACAAATAATTTTTAATTAAATTTTTTTTTATTTTATAATTATAAACGTCCCTGTTAATAACAGCTAAATTATCATTGATTCCAATCGACAATAGCCTGCAAGATTGTATTAAATATATATCGAATATATGGCAGTCAGTATGATTCCTCTTTATTTCCTCTTATTATTGTTATTATTTTAATTTAATTTATAGTATCTATAAAAACATAATTTCATATTGTTTTACCTCAAATCAATTATCAATTATTTTTTAGTCCGCTTATATTTCTAAAACCTCAATTTTCTTAAAAAAAGAAATCAATATATATTTTTTTGAAGTCGGCTTGCTTTTCCCGTAATTATTTTCAACTAAAAGCTTTTGTATAGAGATGTAAAAATGTGAATATTTAAAATTTTAATTTTATATTTAATTTTAAATCATAGCTCCTATATTTACTTTTTTAGTTGCATTTTTGTCTTTTTATAGCATTTTGCTCCACTGTGCCCACTACAATTAAAACCGCAAGGCACTAAGAAGATGTGGCCGCGTTGCCAACTTCATTCTACATCTTATCCTCGTCTCCATACTCATCCTCATCCTCAATCTCATCATCATCGTTGTTGTAGTCATTGTTGGCGGTGTCAATACCTTCACAACGCCCCCAAATTGCTTATGGCACGCACACACACACAGCCACATACACACACACACACACACACACCCACACACCTATACACATATGTATATAAAGTCTTACACATGTCCCGTGCCCAGCAGGCCAAAGTGTTTTTGGAGCGTTTTGTTATGGTTTATTTTCTTACTTTATTATACTCTATTTGCTGAATATGTAAAGAGTATTTTGATTTTATGCAATATGCTTTACAACTTAAGAAGAATCAGTGCTAATTAAATTGAAGTTGTACATCTTCTATATATACTACATTCACATGTTTTAAATCATAACTGAAATAAAGTATGCTCAATATTAACTACTGTTTTCTATACATTCAGAATATAAAAAATATATTGAAATATAATTATTTGCATCTAATTTAGTTCAAGTTTTAAAATATTTAATTGCTCTATCAGTTTCGTCTTCAGGAATAGCAGAAATTAATATTTCCGGCTTTTTAAACGGATTTATCTTTTTAATCTAAAAAATAAAAATAAATGAAATCGGCATGGCAAATTAAAAAATTTTTAGTTGTAAAAAATTTTTATAAGCTGCCATGTCGATATATTTTATATTTATTTGTATATATACATATTTATATATATGTAACATAAAATGTATAACTTAGTTTTCTTTCGAAACATGCGAATATATTTTAAAAAAATTTAAATTACAAAAAAAAATCAGGTTTACTTTTGTGTTTTTTTTTAAGTTGATTTTGCTGTGCTTTGTTATAAAACAGAACTAATTTTGTTTTTGTTTTCAGTTCTTAGTTATTAAGTATTGCTTGCTAAATTTAGCTGTTAAAAAATAATACTAAGATTAAATGATAAAATATAAAAAACTATAGAAAATTAAGAATATATTTGCTGCTTCTATTTCCATTCAAAAAAATAAACTAAAATACTGTTTTTTTATTTTTGCATACTTTTTTTTATGATGATGTTTAGTGACCACTTTGCTTAATTTTATTAGTTTTTATTTACTATAGTTGATTTAAAAAAAAATAATTTTTTTAGAAGTAAAAATTGAGTTGTTTAAAAATTTGTTTATTTGAACAGAAATTGAGTATTATGAAAGTTGGGCGTATGCATTTGCAATTTGCTTACTTGATATATTTGTTGTTGTTGTTATTCAGCTTGACAACAACTGCAAAACTGAAAGACTAAACAATTGACAAGCTGACGAACTGACGAACTGAATGACTGACAATCTTCTTGGGCGCCCAGTCGCAACGTTGTGGCGCAATTGTCTCAGCCGCCCAACTGCGTATCGCATATCGCACCTGATGGGGCTGGCCGTTGCCTCTGCTCCTCCACACAGTCCCACCCTTCCCCCTCGCCGATTCCTTCATCTTCAGCTGCAGCTCTCGAGCGAGAACTGCCACAGTGTGCCCCATTGTGGGGCGACCAACCATTCGTATATTTGTCGATGCGTTAAGGTAATTGTACACCCAGCTGCCAACTGGCAGCAACAGCAGCAAGGCCGACCTATTTAGAAGTATAATATTTGTATCTGTATCTGTGGCTTTTATATCTGTATCTGTAGCTGTAACTGCGGTGACTAAAAGCTGCGCTTCGGCTTCTGTTCAATGCCGTTGTCGTTGAGTTTGTTTCTTAGTTTTGCGTTTGTCGTCATTTGCCATATTGATGGCACGCTCCGGCGCCTATACGACCCAGCCCCCAAAAACTCTTTACCGCCCTTTAGTTACGGCCCGTTCCCCCCTCCATGTAAGCCACTCTAAAGAGCATTTAAAATGTTGCCATTTAGTTTTTGCTGAGACAGTCATCAGTTAAGGCATCGGTTTGCTTTAGTTGAGTTGAGTTTGGTTTGGTTTGGTTTTTGGTGTTTGGTTTTGGTCTGATTTGCTAGATTTGATTTCAGGAAATCTCAGCACAAGCACGCACTCACTCACCTGGCTGAATGGCTCGATGCATTCGCATGAACATTCACAATCACAATTCACATTCGCATTCGCATTTGCATTTGCATTCGGATTCACATTTGCCTTTTGTCTGATTTGTTGCATTGTCTGCCAGCCGTTTGTACTGATGTCTTTTGTTACAATTGAAAAATTATAGCAATTAAATGCATTCTACATCGGCTGATGGAGTAGCGCGGGGGGGGAGAGTTGGTTGCCTCCTCCCTTGTTTACCAAATGGTCAACTTGGCTAGTTGGCCAACTTGGCTGTTAATTGATAGCGAAGGCCCAGATCATTTAAATGTAGGCATCAGATTAAGTTCTGGGTCAGCATGGTTTCAATTTTAATAAATTACATACAGTTTAAACAAATGCCTGGCATTATCAATATCCATTATAAAACACGCTCTGTCATAATGTTGGAAAAATAAATTATTAAATTTAATAAATTTAATCAATATATTTGTTATATATAGGATTCAAATAGGTCTCGCTATGTTTCACTTTTTAAGTTAAACAAAATAAATTCAATGCCAAATCTTTAACCAAATAATTGCTTACCAGAAGACAATAACTTATAGACAAGGTAATTTATGAGGATATAATAAGATTGGATGAATTTAAATTTTTTGAATGTCGAGCATTTTTTTTTTTGGATGATTTCAATTTTTTTAAATGTCGAGCATTTTTATAATTTTTTTATACGAAACGATTTATATTGAATTAAATTTATATTAACTAATTTTCTATAAAAATATATGTACAAAATTAATATAAAAAAGTTGCAGAATCAGTTCTAAATGTCCTGAAAATAATAATGGTATATAGATCTTCCGGAAAATTAATTATAATTTTGTTTTGTTTTTAGATGTGTTCTCAAATACCTCAACAAATAAATTTTCCTTAAATGATTTCGTTTTCCACAAACTGTAAGTTTCTTATATGTGGATCGAAATAGACAACTTTATTTTATTATATACCTAAAAGGTAGATTATAAATCTATAAGAAATATATCCCTATATTGACAATGCGTTGCAATATTTTAAAATTAGATAAAAATATTTGAAACACTATATTTTAAAATTAATTCATATAATGCCAATATATCAACCGATACAAAAATTCGGTAAATATTGATATATTGCTGACATCCCTAACTCGATGGCGCTTGTCAGGATCTGGGTTGCGTCTGTCGTTGTTGCCGCAGGGCATCGTGTTGCACATGCGGCATTGTCAGTGGCTCGACATATATCACAACACTCGAGGGTTTCTTTCGCTTTTTTTTGTTTTATATACACATATTTCTTTGTACTTTTATGCCTGTTTCGAATAATTTTTATATGCAGTCATCAACAGCTCATATATATTTTTATTGCCAACGCGCTGGGAGATATGCATCTGAAACCGAAACGAAGAAAAAACAAAAAAACAAAAATAATACAAATTAAAAAAAAAAAACAAAAAAAATCAAAAACCAAATCCAAGGAACAAGCGTTGACTGCGACTCTGGCTGCTGTTAAAAAATGATGATAATAATGATAATGACGATGATAATGATGATGATGATGATGATGATGACTACTTCTACGTACAGATTTCCAATAAAAATTCTGTCGAGTTGAGTTCAGTTCAGTTGAGCACAGTATTTCAGTTCGGCTTGATTCAGTTGAGCTCAGCTCAGTTAAATTCAGTATTTCATCTGTGTGTGAGCGAGATTTACACGCTGATACAAGAAATACACAAAAATAACCATCAAGGCAGTCAAAAGATACAACAACAACAAATACAACAAATGTTATATGTAGAATTCAAAAAAAAAAAACAAGAAAAAAACGGTGATATTCGGCACACCGAAGCTATACATACCCTTGCAATGGTTGGCTAAAAAAATGTTGAATACTCAAACGTTTGTTTTTATGACAGCTAGATTATATAGCTGTCCGATTTCAGTCGAACTTTATCAGATAGTACAGAACTTATATTTTTATCGATTTGGTGAGTTTGGTTCTGATATTTGGAAATTTAAAAAAAGTTTTGCATAGAAGAACTTAATTTTCTACCAATTATTCGTTTGGGAGTTTTATGATATAGCACTATATCGATTTTCATGAAACTTGGTCAGATTGTTTAGAATATTTTTATGCTTCGAACTATTTAGTTTGATTTCGATATTATGAAAAACAAAGAAATGTTTCATACAAGCACTTTTCGACCAATTGTTCCTATGGGAGTTATAAGATATAGTGATTCGATTTTGATGAAACTTAGGAAGAATGGTCAGAACCGTATTTTACATCGGTCTGGCAAGTTTGGTTAAGATATCTTAAAGAGAAATTATTTTTAACCGTTTTATCCTATGGCAGTTATATGATATAGTGTTCCAATCGGGCTGATTTTTATATATAATCTACCTGATATATTAAATTGCAACGTTGTCAAGTTTCATTAAGGTAGCTAAAAGATAAAGCCAAAAAGTAAGCATAGAAACAGATGGACAGATGGATATATCAGCAAACACTCAGTTCGCCATGCTGATCAAGAATATATATACTTAAAAGGCTCGCAGATGTCTCCTACTATGCATTACACATTTCTCGACAAATTGATAATACCCTTTTGTAAGGGTATTAAAAGGCAACGTTCCTTCGGTTGTCGATGGCCACAGCAGTTAGTCATTCAGTATAAGATTTCTTATAAATACTAACTCTATATATGTATCGTTTTTTCTCAATCTTTCTCTATTGCATTCTCTCTCTCTCTCTCCCTCGCTCTGTCTGCCCTTTTGGGCCACATTGGCTGTAAAGATTTATTTCTTTATTTGGCAGCCCCTTAACTGTCCCCATCCCCTTGTGTGTCTCTGTTTTATTACCAGGAAATTTGTATTTAATACGTTTTTTCCGCGTTTCGACTGCGACACTGGTCACAAAATAAAATATATGTACTTTTATTTTCTTTGCAACAGTCAAGTTAAGAGCTTTAACTGTCGACTGTTCTTTTCAATTCATTTGAAAAATACTGCCATGTGGCCCACTGTGCACGGGGAGGGGCTGTAGTTTATCTGTACGCCCATCGACACGTGAGACAAGTGGGTCGACTCAACTTACAAACGGTGTCAACTGGTAGCCAAACTTCGTAGAATAGATCCACAATCGAAATCAATCAGTTCGCAGAAGACCGGACCCCAGAAAACCTAGTACTAATCGACAAAGCTAGGCTAATGTTAGGAAGTCAACAATCATTAAATAGAGATTAATATATTTTCTGTTGAAGTCAGAGACGACTGAGTCAGTCGAGGTTTTAGAGTTGTTCAATAGAGAGAGAGTGTTGTATGGAAACCTATTTATTGTTCTAGAGTTTTTTGTTATTGATTTAATTATTATTGTATTATTCAAAAAAAAAACTACCTCTCAGAAATGGAGTGAGCTTTACCCTAAGATTGCAAAAGTTCCCAATTTGAGTTTTTCCTAATTTGTTTGGAGCTATAAATTCCCTGCACGCTCAGAAAATCTTAAATGTTGAAAAGCTTTATTTATAAAATTCTGATGAGATAGACTTTGATCTATAAATCTCTGTCTTTTAAATAAATAATGTCCTTCTATTTAGTTTGCAACATTTACGCATTTTGTGTCTTTTTTTTCAAACAATTATTTTGAGTTTTTTTTAAATCTTACAGAACAATCAAATAAAATTAAATTGCTTAAATAATTGTTGATTAGTCAAATTGATTGGCAATATTATAGATTGTTAACTTGATCTTTCTTTTAACAAACAATCCAGGTGTATTTGTCACTTTCGATACGCTTTCAATTCAGATTGTAGGCAATATCCCACCCACAACAATCTACTACAATCGAGCTATCGAAATGTTGCAGGTCTGTGGATAATTAAAGACTAGCGGCACCGGGAACTGCCACCAGGCAAAATGCCTCATCGATCAGTTGAAATTAATAAAATACTCAATAAATGCGCTCGAGAAGAAAGCTCATAAAAGCGTGTGCAAACAATCGATCAATCACAATTTGACAGGCGTGCAAATCTTGGGGTTATTCAGAATGCAGAATCACTTGCCGGGAGACGGGAGACGGATTGTCGGGTTAAGGGAATATGTAGTTTGTGGAGAGAAATGAAGGGAGTCAGATACAAAGTCTGGCTGACAGGCAGTTGGCCTGCTGTTGCTACCAATCTTTGAGTCCAAACTTCAAAACAATTACACAGCAACATTTCCAGGCAAAAGAAGCGGCATGCAAAAGATACAGATACAGATGCAGATACAAATACTTACGATTGTGAATGCGTATCTGTAAGATACACAGTAAGAGTGAGAGAAGTGGAGTGTGGGGAGAAAAAGACAGTAAGACAACTGCCACTGTACAACTGACTGCTGGCTGTTGATTCAAGCGATTAATCGATAACAAATAAAAACATTTCGACAACTACTTCCAAAGAACAAACTCCAGCTTCAGATTCCCCAACTCCGACTCCAACTCCGACTCCAACTCCTCATCTCCTCTCTGGGTTTCTCGGGGCTGTCAACAACTCGACATTGTGTATATGAGTGGCGTGGTACGCATAAATGCCATGGAAATTTTCTTTTTAATCAATTATGAGTATTAAGCAAAGGGGCAACGGGTATTCGTATTTATATTTATATTTGTATTTGTATTTGTATTCGGGTGACGCGGCAAGGCGCAAGGCAAGATAAAAATCGCAAAAATTCTTTATTGAATGCTGCGGATGCCACACATACATATGTTTGTATTTGTGGCATACTACAGTACTATACTATACATATCTGTGTATAAGTATATATATATCTCCACATATAAGTATATCGTGTGTGTACACAAGTGTAATCTGCGTGCCTCTAAGCATCTGAAGTAGCACTTTGTCTGCGCCTCAACTTGAAGTAGCTGTGGCCAGTAGTATTGTGGACTCAACGGAGGCAGACAGCCACCAGCCTCCAGCCTCCAGCTTCCAGCTGCCACACATGCCACAAGCCTTTTGAATTTGGCCAGCGGCAATAACAGCCTGTGGCGCTACCAAGATCGTTTTTAAAAGCTTTAATGAGCTTTTAAAAGCTCAACTTGGATTGTGCAAAGAAATAGCAACACTTTGTTTTTTATTTGAGTTTGAAAATAATTAGAAAAAAATTAAATTAATTTATTTTTGTCTGATAATCCACTAAATCACAGCATCTTTTTAATTATAAATATATACCGAAACCGTCTTCTATTCTTGTCACGTAACGCCACAGCTGTTTTTTACTTATATCTTTAAATCGTAAAGTTCGAATGTTTTCATCTCTTTTACTAAATATAGTCCAGCTGAATTGCTACTCAGACATAAACAAATTTGTTTTTTAAATTTGATTTTTTTCTAGCTTTTTTCACATTTAGGCGTACGATTGTCACGTAACGCCATTCTGGAAATTGCCGTATTAATCCATAAAAGTATAAATAATAAATTTAGATTTTGATTTAAAGCAAATATAATTTTTAGGTATTAATTTCAAGAGCTATTTGAAGGACAAATTCGAATTGAATTGTTTTCTAGCTATATTCCGTAATTGTTGCTTTAGTGCTGCCTTTTGACAATTATCGATGACGATAGTTTTTGGTGAGATTTGCAAACGATCGATATGCCACAGTTGGCGAACTGTAGAGGATTACAATCAAACAATTCATAATCGGTAGATGGAGAACTGTAGACAGTAGCTGAATATGCTTCAAACGGTCGACAGTTTGTCTGTCAAATTGACATTACACGTTGCGCTGCAGCAGAGGCAGAGGCAGAGGCAGAAGCAGAGGTGGAGGCAGCAAATGAAGCTTCGACTTGCGTCTGCGGCTGTGGCAATGTCAAGTGCAGCGTTGTCGCAACGTCGACGGTGGCGATGGCAGCGCCCAACAAGTTGCATTTACATGACACTTGTGGCAGGCGCAGGCTCACAAGGAAGCTGCAACAGAAGCGGCAACAGGCGTAGGTTGATCTGGCCCTGGACATGGACTTGGACCTAAACCTGGACCTGGAACTTGGGACCTGGACTGACGTCTCTGACTGATGCGCCGACTGCGCCTGTTTGGCCTGTTGGCTTCTGTTTGCGGCACTGACTCAGCAAATTGCAGTTGAAACTGAAGCAGGACGGGATTGGAACTGCGACTGAGACTGAGACTGAGACTGGGACTCTGACTGAGACTGGAACTGCGGTTCTTTCTGGCTGCCTCTGTGGCTGCTGATTTTCTGCTTGGCCCGGGTCTGGCCAACCTGTTGGCAACTCATTAAATAATGCCGATGACTGGACGAATTTCAGATATATATACGTAGTTATTCTTCTTTTTTTTTTGCTTCGCTCTCTCTGCTGCCGCTTAAATGAAAAGTGATTAAACACAGTCACAGCCACAGTCAGAGTCAAAGTTATGGCCAGGGACGAAGGTAGCCTCAAATTTATAATCCTCGTTGTGCAGTGAAATTG
Source organism: Hirtodrosophila alboralis (assembly GCA_035043045.1). Classification (NCBI taxonomy): domain Eukaryota; kingdom Metazoa; phylum Arthropoda; class Insecta; order Diptera; family Drosophilidae; genus Hirtodrosophila; species Hirtodrosophila alboralis. The sequence goes on along the minus strand of JAWNNH010000522.1, from coordinate 84,618 downwards.
CATTTGGCTGCTGGACAACGTTGGCGTTATAATTCTACTCGACTACCGACTACTGGATACCAACTGCGAGTCCAATTCCAACACCAACTCCAACTCCAACTCCAACTCTGACTCTGCCAAAGTGACACTTGTACAGATTTTCTTAATGCGCCAAAGTGCCACTTGTCATCTGTTGACGCACCTCGTCCTTGGTCCTTTCTTGCCGCTGCCGCCGCCCCGCCAGATCGAAGGCTTTTGTACATGTCTTGCAGAAAATTTTGTTAAATCAGCGCTAAATGTAACAGGGCCCAGACTCACGGCCAGAACCTGGAGTCTTAGCCAGTTTCTTGACCAAGACAAACTCACTGCAGAAGCCTCAAAGTTGTCTGTTGATTTCAGTTCTAATTGCTGGCCAACGCATAATTTGTCATATGCCAAATTAATAAACGACTCGACTTGACTCGACTCGACTCGACTCGACTCGACTCGACTCGACTTGGCGAATGTTGCACCTTGTTGCCATTGAAGCCATTGAATCATTGAGGCACCAAACGACCAACTGCCTGCCCCTGTCCCCCTGTCCTGTCCCATGCCCCACACTGACCACTCCACAGTGCCACACTGCCACACGGTGGCACGGCGCACAGTAGCAGCTGATTTGGCTTCAAGTTGGCAGAGCAACCGCTGATTGAGTGGCCACTGTCTGGCGGAGTGTGGGTAGCATTTGGCACTCGGATGGCTTCAACTTGCTCTTTGAGTATAAACTTTAGGTATGGATATATGTGTATATATTTGTGCTAAGCTTGGAATCAACTAGAAACAGATAAATTTTAAATCAACGATTATCTTAATATCATATTTAACTCTGTGTGATTGATGATGGATAAGTATATAAAGTGAGTTTTAGCTCTGCATTTATTAGGTATCTCCTATTGTCAAATTAGGCTCTAAAAAGCCAAAACACCAAATAAGATATTTATATATACAGATCACACAATTTACAAAAAATATAAAGACTATATTTTCATGAATAATAACAACAAATTCACAGGAATTTTAATAAGGTTTTTCGGAATAAAGAAAAGCCATTTTTTTGGCTAAGACAGAAGACTGCACCTGAGTGATCGAAATAATTAAAATAAATAATTAAATATGAATATTTTGGTGCATTGTTTAGGTAGCAGCAATACAACCCAACACAATGAAATTAGCGAACACTCAAGGGTTCACCCGGACTAGAATCAAGTTGAGAATTATAAGACATAACAATACAAAACAACTTTTTAAACTGACGCAAACACTCTCAACTGCTTGATATTAAAATCCTGTATTACACTGCTTGATCTGAATGTGTATGCATAATACGCATTGCATACATTCTGATCAAGCAGTGCATTTCAGGATTTTAATATCAAGCAGTTTAGTTTAAAAAAAACTATTTTCTTTAATAACTTTACAGTATTCACAAAATTTTCAAGTAGATTTACATTAGAATTACTTATAATCTTCTATAAAAATTTCATGCATGAATAATTATTCAACAGACTAAATACATTTTATAGTGAAGAGCAGAAGGAACAACGCTTTAATCAAATTTAATCTTTTAGTTTTGGCTATTAATATTTATCTATATTTAAATATAAATATAATTATTAGTTGTTAATACAATATTTTTTAAAAAAAAAATTCTTTAATTGGGCTCAAGTTAAAGAGACAAAAAATTAAGTAAGAAATATATATTTTCTAAAATTGACCAAATTTAAGTTTCAATTGAATTGGTGACAGAAATCATTAAAAAAAAGGATACTCCTCATGCAAATGCAAATGGATTTAGTTTTAAAAAATTGAATGATAGTTGAAAATCTGGATAGAAAATTTGCTATGAAAGCTTTTCGATTAATTTTGTCAAATTTTTAAATATAAAAAAAATGTTACTTGTATGATTCGAATTAATCCTAGAGTAAGTATTGTACTTACTGCTAGAACCATTGATTCTATTTAAATATATTGTATTTTTTTTATAACAGAGAATTACACTTCACTTTCATATTGATCGGGAATAAATATTTATTTTTAAATATTCCAACTACATTTTGTGATTAAAGTAAAAAAAACTACAGATTATAATATTTATATGATAATTATTCGATATTATTGTCTAGGAAATGTACAAAATTCAGAGATAAAATGTATTAGCCAGAGATTGCAAACAAAAGTTAGGAGTTCAAAAAAATCAAACCAAAAAAAAATTTCTAGTTAAATGGAAAAATCTTAGATATGCTTTTGAAATGCCCAACTTAGTTCAGAAGATATTCATAGTCCATTTTGAATATTTAACATATAAAATAAAAATTTTAAAATAACTTTTATATATTTAAGTTTAAAATAAAAGTTGGCAAGTGAATTGTATAATCAATTTTTATTTTTGGTCCAAAAAGAGAGTTATTGCCAATTTTAATGAAATAAAATTTATAAATAATTTTTAGTTATATTTTTTATACCCAAAAATTATAAGTGCCGCGATTCCTGGTATTAACAAAATTAAGTATACTTACTGCAATAATATTTGAGTTTTCTTTTTCGATCTCTTATTAATTATGGCGTGGCCAGATCGATAATGTTGCCCTAAAAATAAAAAATGGATCTTATTTACTAGTATGTGAATGTATATATGTATGTGTGTGTTTGTGTGTGTGTGAGTGTATGTACATTGACCGCCATTATGAGTAATTGTTGGCAAGTTGGGGCTCGGTCTGCGCGTTGACTGCTTCCAATCACCGAACATTTAATAAATCTTAAAGGGGCGTTTTTACGAGCCAACCACAATGACAACGAAGGCAACAACAACAACGAAGGCAACAACGACAACAACGACAACTCTTAATTGCAGATAGTTGTTGTTATAGTTGTTGTAATGATGGTTAAAGCCGCCAGGCAAGTTTTTTTTGCTCAGTTACTTAATTTATTTGTCACCGAACCGAACGAAGCGCAAATGAAGTTCGAAAAAGCAAAATGCAAAAAGTGGCAAACAACAGGAACAACAATAATAAGTACGGAATCGTTTGAAATTATACAAGATGATAATGAACATGATGAGATAGACAAAAGAAGAAGAAGCAATATATACATATATGTACAGAAGATGATGATGAAGAAGAAGAAGACGACGCGCCAGTTGAGCCAGCAAAAGACGAACAAAAACGCTCAAGAAATAATTACAAATTAAAATGAAACACGAATGGTATGGTGGAGAAGGAGGAGGAGAAGCAGGGGATTGGGTATACTAGTACTGACTGAGTAAGGAAGGAAGGAACATAGGGAGAAATTGCTGAAGATATTGCCAGGGGCGGAGGGAGAGATGAAGGCAAATGTTTATAAAAATAGCTGCGACGCTGCCACTGACGACGCTGGCCACGCATGCGCAAAGATTTGTCATAATTGATAAACGACAACAGCTGCTATAAGGCAGCAGCAGCAGAGGCAACATACTACATATGCCACACATGACAAGTCAGTCAGTCAGTCAGCCAAACGACTTCGACTTAGATCCCCTCAAAACCCCCCAAAAACAATGCCACTGGCAATGACAGTGCAACGCATCGCAGGGCAGACAAATCGAATGGTTTTTAGGGAGTAAAGGGGTAAAAGAGGGTATATGAATTAATACAGTTAAAGGGTAGTTAGCAGTCTATCAGTATTTTGAATAGCACAGAGAAGCTATAATATTTGACTGATCAAGTAACGAAAACGAACAGATTTCATCAGATATATAAATATGCTACAAAGACTATAACTTAAATTATTTCTAAGAAATTAAAAGAATTGCAGTCTTAAGAATATATTAAATATATATTATGCATACTTATTTAATTGGTATATCTGAAAATCGAGAAATACCTAAGCTCACATATAAAATATAGAAAAATCGCTTATTAATTTATTTATTTTATTAGTTAATCCATATCAGACTGCCTTGAAACTTAAAAATTACCCCTATAGTCACTACAAATCTTAACTTTTTTTTTATTATTTTTTTATTATTATTAACTATCTGTTTTACTACAAATTAAAATTGTTTCAATAAATTTATTAATTTTACGCTTTTTTGATTTATTTTTACTTTATTATATTTGTATATTTATATTTTCTTTTAATTTAAACGATTATATTCATATTCACGTTTCTTAATTTTGATAGATCTTAATTTGAATACATTATTCAGGAATATTTATTGATGAGATAAACCTTTTTTAAAAATAATACAGCTTATTTATTTATTTATTTAATTTATCGGTTTAGTTGACAAGTAAATGCACTTTGTACTACAATCAATATTATTTATTTAAAATAATTTCATTATTATTAATACTTATTATTTACAAACAAATTTTCATTGTATTATTTTATTTATTATACAAATTATAATGGAATATGTATTAGAAATCATTTATTTTTTTATTTTATAATATTTCTATATTTTTCTTTTATTTAATATGATTATACTCATATTCAACTTTGTCAATTTGATAATCTCATTTTGTGGCATTCAACATTTTTTTTAAATTTATTAATAATTATCAATTATAATTATTATTATACCTTCATTAAATTGCACTTAAGTATTTTTGTATTTCAAAAATTCTTCTCTTTGAACATGTAAGTTGCAACTCCAAGACTTTTGTATTTGTTGCATAATAACTGTCAAAAATTTGTACTCAAAATCTTAGATGAAAAATTTGTTTGTATATTATAATACTCTAACCAAATGTGTCTTGACTTTTTGCAGCTAATTAATTCATATCCATAAATCAAACTCATTACTAGTTCAGTAACAATGTCGATATCATTGATCTGAGCATCGAATTAACGAGTTAAATTCCATATTGAATATTCAATTAAATTCAGTAAATCCACGCTTGGTATTGAGATTGATGTTCTATAATTCTCTATAGCCCTATTGATCTGTACTCGAGCTTGTTACTCGTCTTCTACTTAGATGACAAGGAATAAAAACCATTTTAAACTGACTACAAATTCGTAGCGCACTTCGTAGCACAGGTGACAATGATAATGACAACTCTGATGATGACTGTGATTCCCCGAGACGAAGTGCACAAGTCGCAGTCGAAGTTAAACTCTAACTATCTAAGTACAAGTACAAGTCTCAGTTTAACTTCAACTGCAAGTCGGCCAACTGTGACAACGATGACGCCAAATTGGCAGCGTTTCTTTCGAACGTGAGAACCAATTGCTATGTATGGTCATTACAAACCGTCCACAGTTTTGTCCAGTTAACTGCAGGGATTGGGCTGGCCCAGACTTTGGTGTTGATGTTGATGTTGATGTTGGTTGGAGCGAGAGATAGCCCATAAATATTTTAATGATGATTACATTTTAAAAACGAGAGACCGGCAAAAGGCGAAGGCGAAATGAATCGAATGAAAATCACAGTACCGATCAACAAGCTGGACTTTAGCTTGGTTTCTGGTTCTGGGTTCTGGGTTCTCGGTTCTCGGTTCTGGTCATGTGTATGGGTCGCCATCTGGGCATAGGGTCTGATGAGCTACTACACAAGTACAACGCGACACTGACGACATTTTTGGAATTACATTGACAGGCCAAGTTGAAACTAAAAGCGATAATTATTGCCAACGCTCTGTATGGATCCGGATCTTTCTCCCAAGCATCAGCAGCACCAAAGTGTTGGCGATCGTGTCGCAGAAAACTCAAAGAGTTCCAACTGCTGCTTGCAACCTTGCAACCTGCTTGCAAGATCGCAGCTGTTGTTTGCTGATCGACGTTGCGGCGTCTGGCCAATGTAATTTCAATAATTTTATCTCTGGTTTGTGCGCGCGCCTGCCGTGATTCGATTGGTAAAGCGGTAAGCGGTGGATTGCTGAGCGGAGAGGGGTGAGTGGGGCTTAGCGGGTTGGTGGTAAGCGGTAAGCGGTAAAAGCGGTGACAGATCAAAGCCTTCTTAACCACAATTCAACGCTGGGCGCGTCGGCAAAGATCACTGATCACCTGCAGTTGGTTGACAATTTAGGGCGGTGTGTGCGGGGTGGTGCAACGATTTGCCATTGCTTTTGCTCCAGATGTTTAGCTGCACTTTGGCGGCAACTGAGAGGTGATCACAATCACACACACACACACACACACACACAGACAATCATCAACTGTGTTGCAGCAAGTCAAGTCTCAGTTTTGTGGCTGATTGTCTCCGTTAAGGCTCTACTCTCAGCACTGCCAATTACTCGGCAGCATTGTTGACATGCCTTTTGCCATTTGCATCGTTTTCGTATTGATTTGTTTAAGTTCTGGCCAAAAAGCAGACCAATCAGCGCAAATTTTCGCCCAAAAACGCCACAAAAATAAAAGCCGCAAAATCACGCATTTTTCTCCCACGGACGGACCACGGCCAGCGTGTGAATGAGAAAATCCATTCGATATCAAGTTCAATGTGCTCTTCAAAAAAAATAAATAAAATATATATATACGAGTATGTCAAAAATCTATCGAATCCACAGAACGATCATTGAACTGATCAACTGAATAACTGACTGGTTGATTGCTTGATTGTTTGATTGTCTGATTGTCTGATTGAGTGCATGCCTGCACATTCATTCTGTAGGTCAGTTATCGACCCAGTTTACGTGATCAAATTTTGACGGTTTCTTTTTGGTTTGAGTTGGGAATTTTGTGGAAAACATTTTGTTAGATTCTCAAGAACACAACTGATTAAGGTAAAATCAGCTGCATTTATTTATATTCAAATTCTATACATAGTTAATATCAGTAATAAATTATTAAAAAATAAAAAATTTTAAAATAATAATTATTTATGTATTTTTGCCAATAACTCTTTTTTTGAAATATAAATAAAAATTATTTTTAAATTTGTATTACAATTTATTGTTAGGCAGTATTATTAAAATTCAATTCAATTCAATTTTATTTCACTTACATGTTATAATTTGGATTTACAAGTGGGTTAAACATATAGTTTCTATAAAGAGTACAGGCGACTTAGCGTTTTCTACTTCATAATATAACTTAAGATTTTATTACTTATAATTAATACTACAATATAAAATTTCAGAGTGGGGAAAATTTTACAAAAAAAATTCATAAAATTATCATAATTTAAAAACATTCATGATGTGTGGTTCAATACCTTTCATATGATACATAACATGTCCTTAAAGGCACAATATTAAGGATCCTTAAAGTATGAAAAATTACTTTTAAATTTTATTTAAAAAAAATGAAAGCTAAAATAAATTTGTATGATTAAAAATTAAAAATAAATGTTTATTGTGTTTCTAGGATTTTGTATACTAAAAAAAGTATATCTCAGATTTTCCCGTTAATCTAGCTAATTTTTTTTAGCTGTGATTTTTTAAACTCATTACTTTTATTTGTGATCCTTGGTTAATATTAAAACTTTACTTGAATTTATTAAAATAAATAATTTCGAGTAATTTGAGCAATTATCATTATCAATAATGAATATACGCATTCTTTCAAAATGAAATGTTTTAAGTTTTTATAACTTTATTTCTGTCTAATTGAAGCTAATGCTAATCTGATATAAAATTTCATAAAATTTAGGCTGATTTGTATCAAAAATATCAAAATAATTATAACTATATTTATAATAATTATTTATGTTAACAATTCGATTTAAAAAAATTGTTTCTTTTTTCTAAGTTGTTTTTATTATTTATGTTTGTTAAGTAAATTTTAATTTGTTGAAAAACAGCATTGAGATTAAATGATAAAATCACAAAAAAAAAAACAAAAAATTGAAAACATTTTTTCCGAGTTTCTTCAATTCTTAAAGAAGTTTTCTGAGCAACTTTTTAATAATAAAATGAAATTAATTCTCCCATTTCACTTAGGTTTATATGGAATTGCTGTTTTTTTTAGAATACCTAAATATTTATATATATTTTCCTGCTTTATTACAAAATATTTATTTATCAATTTATTTTTATACTATTGCATAATTTCTACATAATTTGATTTTCTAAGGTATCTAAGACACAGATTCATTAACAAACCCTATCAATGTCAATAAAATTGTTACAAATTTGAAGTTCAAGGTAGCCCTTAATACGAATTAATTTAAAATTCGATTGAGAGCGCCACGAGTTGAACATTTTAATGGAAATTTGCCACGCCCGTTTGGATAAAACTGGCAAAAGACTGACGAAAACTTTTTCCCACACCAATTGGCAAGTTTTGGGGGCTATAACTGGGGTAGATAGATATATATATATATATATATATATATAGATGTAGTATTACTATACCCGTATATTTGTATTATATGGAGGCCCCTATTAGTCGGGGGCGCAGTCGCATTTCATTTGGAATTCCATAAACGTTTCGGTTCAAACATAAAATAAATAAAAATCAGTACAATTCGAAGAGTTGTCGTTGCCTTTGAGCTTTTGCGACAATCACTCACGTTGACTGCCTGGCCTGGCCTGGCTGTCTCAATGGTTCCCTTTGCGTCTTCAATCTTCAATCTTAAAGTTGTTCCCCTACCTCACTGCCATACCCTACCTCCCTCTGCCCAGTGTCTCTTCCTGCATTCAATCGGCAGCGTCTTTGAGGCTGTCGCCCGTTCGTTAAACGTTAAACGTTCTGCGTATTGAAATTAAATTTGTGTCGCTCGACACGATGACTTATTCAATTATTCGATAACACGTGATTGAATTATTGAAATAACTTTTGACTCTTTTGCACTGTGGCAGGCCAAAGTCAAATTGTGTACAAAACATTTCAACACAACTCTTATTGCCCCTTTGAACTTGTTCTTAAGAGTAAAAGTACATAAAACATAACATTGTGCAAGTTTTCACATTAATTCGGGCCTTCTTAATTGAACTGCATCATTAGTTTTTTACGCTTTACAATGGTTTCATACAAAAAATTTTTTTTTAAGTTTTCGACTATATGGTAATTTTTTCTCAGATATCACATTTTTCGTTGATCTATAAGTCTGTAAATGTTGCTTCTTTCTTAAAATCTTCTTTGGCAAAGTTGTTCTAAATACTCCCAAGCTCAACTTTTATTAACATACAAAACCTTTAAATTGAGATCCTGTTGGTGTTTTGTACGAAAATAATGGAAAAATTGTTATCTGACAGCTATTTCTATAGGCTTTTGGGGGAAAAATTAGTTTTCTAAAAAAAAATTTTTTCTTTTTTAACATATCAATAGCAAGTTTTTCAGCTATCAGTTTTATTATGGTATAAGTAATTTGACCAATGATCATCGAAATCGGAATATTATGTATTGAAGTTGCCAAGGGATCAATTGGCCGAAAAATGAGTTCTTTTATAGAAATATTTTTTTTTTACAACATATCAAAAACTGACCAGATCAATGTTTAATTATAATCTGAATAATCTGATCAAGTTTCGTCAAAATCGAAGCACTATTTCTTATAGCTTCAATAGAAAAATAATTTTGCATTTAAATATTAAAAAATAACACTTTCTTAACGTTTTAAGCTTCAATCACAAGAATTATATTTATTCTAATATACTAGATCATCCCGGCGTGTGTTGCTGCGACCCACTCCAGCCCAAAAAAAAAACAAAGATAAAAAACAAACTAATCATATTTAAATGTCACAATTAGTGCTCCAGCTGAGAAATTCTTATGTAATTTTAATATACATTTTCTAACCATTTCTCGATAGATTTTCAATAAAATTTTTTCAAAAGTGCCAACCTCCGATATAATAGGAAGTTAACATCACAAATTTCAGGTTTCTAGCCTCTACCGTTTGGTCTGCTCGTGAGTCGCCAATCAGTCAGTCAGTCAGTCAGATTGAACAGTTATATATATATAGATTCAGAATAGATAGACATATATTCAAATCAATTTAGCCTTTTCCACAGCTGTCTGTATTTTTCGTTAGTAGTTATAAACAAAACCAAAATGATTTCGCAATTTATATTATTATATTAAAATGGATGGAAAGCCAAACAAATCAACATATCAGACCGTTTCACCCGCAGAATATGAACACACCAAAAACTCGGAGGATGATAATTTGAGCATGATGCAGGATAACAACTCCCGACGCAGTGGCATGCGTTTCACTAGTATTGAGGAGTTTCTAGCCAGTCTAAATACAGCTACCACTGCTGTAGTATCCCTACAGGGTATGCAAAGTATCAGTCTCGAGAGCTACATGAAATGCATGCAGGGTATTCAGCCCGATGCATCCACTGGGGATGCAACCTGTCATCAGCAATTGAAATCCAATACGAACTCATCGGTGAAGAGAAACTCGGATGGTGATGGTGATGATAATGGTTAAGCAATATAACTCTCTCTATAGTTCCATATTTTTTGAAAGCTCAGACCTATTGGAATTCATATTTCCCCAGTTACTGAGAGAATGAAAAATACAGAGAGAGAGAGAGAGAGAGAGCGAAAGCTTAAGACCATTAAAATAATCTTGAACGGTTGGTATATGGCAAATCAAATTTCAGACCACAGCACAGTATAGTGAGAAGGTATTATAAGGATGAAACAGCGGGTGTTCAGATCCTGTTTCCTTAAGCCTATCTGTTGCTTCGAAATATAAATATAAATCCAATCATTTTATTGAGAATAAAGTTCTAAATTCTTCAATTATTTTCATTAATGCAACCCTGTTAACCTTAAAAAATTGGATGTTTTTTAAAATTGACCTCTGATAGTTGAGTTGATATTGTCATGTCCGTTTACTTGTCCATCAAAGTAACTATTAGAGAACAAGGGTTGTCAAATTTTGTAACAGAGTATTTATTTAGGGAATTTCCAAATTTTGGGTAAAGGGTGTTTTTCTGTGTCAAGTATGTTGAATATTTTCTAAGAGAGAATAAGAATTTCGAATTAAAATTAGATAAAGTAACGCCTAACTCGTTTAAATAAGTATCTAAGAAGTATCGAGAAATTTGCCAGAGTTGCCATATTACATGAATAAGCAGCAGGGTGAGACAGTGTTGCCAATTTAGAGCCCTGAAATCCGTGTGACTGTTGCCATTCGCCATTCCCCCCGCCTTTTGAAAAAGTTTCCAAGTTTCCAATTTTCAACTTGCAACTGTCAATTGCCAAGTTTGACAGCTCATTTTGCATAATTGTGTGGCGTACGACAAGAGCATACAAATTTATTATTGAACTGAATTTTTTATGCTTTGATTTATGATTACCATTTACAATACACCGCCCGTTGCCCGTTGCCCTCCCCCTGCACAGTTCAGTTAAATGGCTTTTTGTGTGTGTTTATGTGTATGTTGCCATGCGGGGTAGAGAAGGTTGGAGCGGAGTGGGCTTCGGCTCTGGGTTGGGCTGGGAATGTTTTAAGATCGAAAATGCTAATTGAGCTGTTTATCGATTTGTCAACAACAACATAAACGACAACAACAATAAACACAAGCAATGGCCACAAATAACGGCCACAATAACAACAAAAGTTTTGTTTCACTTTTTTGTTATTATTGTTTGTTGGGTTTTTGAGACTTTTGACAATGCTCCTGTACATTTTTTTAATGCTCCCCTCTCAACTTTTATGGACTATTAAAATTGTGTCAAAATGTGTTTGAAATTTTTTATTGTTAATTATATTCGACAAAGTGTGCGTATTATGTGGAACCAATCAAAAATGCTGACAACGCCAATGAACATTTAAAGAAAAAAAAAACAGAAAAGAACACTTGTGTATCGATCCGACAGATAATGAAATACCAATGAATTATAGTTGTTTATTTAATTATTTATTTTTTGGTAGTGTTATTTTTATTGTTTTAAAATACCAATGTGTAGCCGGAGAAATTCAGTATTGATATTATTATCTGATTGTCATATTAACAACTAAAGAGTTTTAAAAGATTCGAATCAAGTGAAGTATACATGTGTTTAATTATATAAAATAGTATTTAATATTAATAATATAAAAGATTAGAAAAATTACTTTTTTTTTAATTAAGAAATATTTGAAAAATGTGTAAAATTAGATTTTGAATAAAAATGCAATTAAGAAATGTTTAAAAAATAAAATTAATAGTGTAATACATTAAATTAAAAGCATTCTAGATTATTCTAAAGTGTTTTGTAATTTTTTTTTTGAAATTAAAGAGAGAACTCATAATGTGAATCCTAAACAACTTTTTTTCAATCAAATGTTTTGGTTTTTTTTTGTGTTTTTTTAAAGAAGTTTATTAAACAGAAATGGCTCTTGTTGTTTTTACACTGATTAAAGCCGGTTTAAAACCCTAGAAACTAAAGATTATACAATTATTGTTTACATTTTATTAAACTTATTAATATAATCAAAACTATAACTATTATTTCAGGATCTAAGTTAAAAGCTATCATGTCAAACATCTGCATGAAATGCTTCTGCTCAACATTTAAAATTAATTTCATATTCAAATGCTTTGTTGGCCGAAATTCTCAAGTAACTGTTAATTAATTCGATACTAAGAAAACTGATGCGATCGACAACAGCCACAATTAAAAGCTATACTCAACTATAAAAAACAAAAAAAAAAAATTAAATAATACCTCCGGCAGTTTAAAAGCAACAAAGCGTGAAGTCAAAATGCCAAATGCCAAAATGAAATGAAATCAAAATCGAAAACTTTTAAATGAATAGACATGCAGATCGGACACGCCACAAGAATTCACAAAAAAAAAAAAATTATATATATATATATGTATAGTAAAAAAAAAAAACTAAGAAGACAAACGTAGCGCGGCAAGCGGAGATTCTTCTCCAAGTTTGAATAATGAGGCACTGGGGGTAAAACTGATTTACTACGTGGCCGGATCGCGAATACTCTAAACTGACTGACTGACTGTCAGACAAACGGACAGCAAGACAGAGAGACACAGATACAGATAGTCAGTGAGACAGAGAAAGAGAACGAACTCTGACTGACATTTGATTATTGGCTTCCAATTTGTTGCAGATGTGTCTTGGTCGATTTTTTTTTTCTCTCTTTTTATAAAAAAAAAATTTTTCTTTTTTTTTTAAGCGCAAATTGCGTGCCAGGGAGTCGCAGCTACACTGAGAGAAAAAAAGGAATATGTAAAAAAATTGATTTTTTTTTTTTTTTGAATAAATTCCACAAATATTTGTTTTATTTTAGTACTGTTTTATTTATTTAATTAATTAATTTTATTTCTTCAGCATGATCATAATTTCGTAACAAAATTAGCGCTGGCTTTATAAATATGATTGATGTTATTTTTTTTTTTCAAATTGTAAGAAAGGAAACAAAATTTTATTTTTTTTTTTTAAATTTTCTTTCTTATATAAATTGATTTTTAAATTAATGTTAATATAGCACAAAATTTAAATTAAGCCCTTTCTCTTGGAAATAGAGTATAATTGCATTTTCTTTTGCTTTTGATTTTTATGGGTTTTCGAAACTTTGAAATTTTGATGCCACAAACTTTGATTCAATTATATTTTTCTGAGTGTGCCTCACTGGGGCCGGGCTGCAAGCTAGTTCGGGCTGAAGGCTGCAGGCTGAGGCCGCAATCACGGCTCGCAAATTTGCAAAATGTGGCCAGAACAACAACAACAACAACAAGAAGAAGAAGAGGAACGAACAGAAGTCAAATTGTGGCCAACATGGAAATTAGTGGAGCTCTCGTCCATTCAGTTGTTGGCTGATCGAAGCAGCAGCCGTGATCTCGATTTGGATGTTGCTGCTGTTGCTGTTGCTGTTGCGGTTGCTGCCACAAATCGGCGGCAGGAAAGGAGTTATTAAAGTCTTGGCGCTTGTGCCAGACTGAGATGGCGCATTGGGGCGGGCTAAGAGCGAGAGAGAGCATGAGAAAGAGCTAAAGAATGAGAGAGAGGGGTATATATATAGAGTATAGTATTATGTTGGGCATTGCGCTCTTTAATGAAGGCAGTTCGATCGATTTGGCTGGCTCTGGCTGCAAGTCGTGGCCGTGCCATGCCACCGCCTGTCAAGTCAAGTCTCGTCTTGTCTCGACCAGTCCAAGGCACAATTTCAACTGTTGTTGTTGCTGTTAGCTGCTGCTGTGGCAGCATTTTCGATCTGTCTGTCAGTCAGCTGCCATTTTTGCCTGGGCCCTGGCAAGAAACCAACCGGCCAACCAAGCGGCCAAGTTAAGCCAAGCCAAAAAGCCAGGCCAAGTCAACCAACCAATTGATTGACATTGCCCACAACGCCCTTTTTATTTTGCTGTTGTTGTTGTTGTTGTTGTTGCTATTATTGTATTTTATTATTATTATTTTGGTTTTGTTTTTTTTTTTTTTTTAGCTAACTGGGCGGGCCATGGCCCATTGGCTGCGTTAGCGACCACATTTTGGGCACAACTGTACCGGAAATGTGTAAAGCGAGCCATTCATGAGCTTCTTGTGAATTATGCCTGAACAACTACAAATTATACAACAATACTCGTAATTAATTAAGCCAAGCGCTAAAAAGTATATAAAAGAAGAAAACAAAAAAAAAAACAAAAAAAAAGAAACCAGTTGCCAAGCTCCAAGTTCCAAGTTTGCCACTTCATTCAAGAAAATCTGAGAATGGCGACAGAAAACAGTTAGCAGGGGCATCAGGGGATCATAACATAACTTAATATATATATATATATATATATATATATATATATACCAGTGTGTGCAGACTGGCAATAACTGAAGACGAACCCGAAATATATCTACCTACATACTTACTATAACAAATGTAATGGAAAACAAAGACAAAGTCGTTGAGCGGTCAAAGCCGTGTAATTATGAAATTCAAAGAAATCAGGCATATTAAAAATATGTTATAGATATATGACTACCTTTATGTGTCTGAGAGTAACTATATTAGCCGGTGGACGGTTGGAGGGACACTCAATGATGCAGCAACAAGTTTATATTAATTTATTACAATATCTATATATATAAAACTGTTTAACCACACGAGCAGGCCAAACGGTAGAAGCGAGATATCTGCAATTGTTCCTATAATTTTCTAATATATCGTAGATTGACATTCTGAAAAAAAGTTGTCAAAAATATATTGCGAAATGAGTGGAAAATGCAATTGAAAATTGTTTGAATATCTCATTTTATTTGCAGCGGAAGCGGGGCGTAGCAACGCACGCAGGTAGGGCTAGTTGCAATTTTAGTACTCATATATCAAAGAACTAAAATTATATAACAAGTAACTACTTAATACCACAACTTAAAATTAAAAAATAAAACATTAAATACAAACATAATAATTTATTCGATAAAGTAAAACTTTCCCAAGTATTTACTAAAATGTCATTTTACTAGTTTTATTTTTACTTTGAATAATTTAATTTTATACAAAAATCTCTTCTCTTCAGGGCATATAAAATTCGTTAGCTTGCTTTTGTGTATTAAATTTATTAATTTATTTTTTTTTTTTTTTGCATTGTCAAATCGTTTGACAAATTAATACACAAAACTGTGCACTCCGTTTTATTTTTTCTTTTGATTTTATTTTGCTGTCAATAGGTTTGTTTAAAGTTTTTGCCGCTTTTGCCTGGACTTGAATTTGTAATTTGAAACAGCTTGCAGCAGCTACCTCAAATTGGAAGTGCTATAAAAACTGAAGCAACAACAACAAGAACAATAACAAAAATACAAAAAAAAAAAAAACTGTAGTTATAGTGCCATAATTTTATGGTGCCGGGCTTTTTTTCTCACCGTTGTTTTACACTTTCTAGCGAATTGGGCTAAACATTTTTTTATTAGACACATACAGATTTATTTATAAAATTTTAATTTGGTTTTATTAATTTATGTTTCAATTTTTGCTAACATGCAATTTCTTTTGTTCTTCTCTTTTTAAGCTGCAACTGGAAGTTGGAATATTTTGGAATCGCTTTTCACAGGGTAAGTGCAATTCGAGTCGCTTTTCGTATCTATTTTTTGTGGTCCCTGGTAAGCAGTAAATAATTATAACTTGATGCAGAATTGGTCAATTCAATTTAAGCCTACATATTTATAAGCTTTGTTAATATATCAATTAGTAAGAAATTTCGTTGGCCTTTTTCGTATTTTCTCAAAATTTTTATATATCAATTAAATAAAAATTAAATGTAAAATAATATATACTTTCTATAAAGAGAGTTTTGTTTACATCGTAGCAATCAAATTAAGCTCAAATATGTTCTCATAACTTCTCAATTGACTAATCATCTTTGCTTAGAGCAAAATATTTTGCATTTTCCCAGGCCTAAGTTTCTAATTAAATTCTCAACGTGTTTTCCTTTTATTTACGTATATGCAATTTTTGATTGACATTTTACATTAAATGTACTGGCCCAGAGTCTGAGTCAGAGTCTAGAGTCAGACTCTAAGATAGTTTCTGAAAGAACCACAGAAGAACCACAGAGTCAAGACTCCAAGTCTGAGTAGAGCGCGTTGAAATTGATCAATTTCACATAATTTCAAGGCAAGTCGACGCGGTAATGCAAATCCGACAGCTGCGCCTGCGCGTTAGAAGCGCTTAGAAGATACTTGCTACAAAAGATACACGTACTGCTAGATACTCTCAGCAAAAGAAAACAGTGTGTCCAGGCTTCGGCTTATGATTGACAACAACTGAATTGAGCTGCACGGTGTGCCCATATACGCATCTTCCTGGACTCTGTGTGTTTGCCCTGGACGCTGCCATTCTCATCGCCATCCTTCAGTGCGTCCACATCCATCCGCACTGACAACTTGACGTGCTTTGGGCGCTTTAAACGTTTTGGTTTTGGCCACAACCCCTCCTTGCTGCTGCCCCTGTATATACATATATGCTACCTCCTCCCTATACCCCTCAGCCTGCTCTCGGGTCTTTTAATTGCTCGCCGTCTGCTGTATTTCTTCAGCTTCTTTCACAATTCTCATTGATCTTTTTCGAATGTGCGCAACTGTCGGATTTCTGTGTGCTGTCAGTGCTTTGGATCCAACTTTAGCTTCAGCTTCAGCTCCAACTCCAACTCCAATTCCAGCTTCAGCTTCAGCTCCGACTGTGGCGTGGCATATCTTTGATTTGCTAATTAACGGTTTGTCGGTTGAGTTTGACATTTGAACATGAGTTCTTGACATTTGGCGCGCGGGAATTGGCTCTGAATTTGACTTTGGCTTTGCTTTCGGTTTTTCTTATATTTTTTTTTTTTTTTTTTGCATTTTTTCGATTTTTGAGCTGGCCTTAAAATTCAAGTCCAATCATTAATCCATATTTAAGCAATTGCCAGTTCCAATTTGAAAACTCCTGTGGCAGCGACGTCAGTATTGTCAGCTGTTGAAATCTTGCACATTAAAAGATCTAGTCAGTCGGATTGGTGAGATTATAATACTATATCGATATGCCAAGTTTTGGTTTTGTTATCTTGAAAATCAAGTTTTTGGATTCGGCTGATTCTGTCATATGTACTACCTGCAGCAGAATAAAACAGGGGTATAATAAGAAATTTATTTTCAATAATTCAAACTAACATAGGATTGATAAATGCAAAATAAAATTAATTATGATTGCAAGTATTTTATAGAAGATTCAGGACAGTTGATTTGGATTTATAAGTTGGTTTGGTTCAAAAGAAATTAAAATGTTTTTCTTGCAAACAATTTATAATGTGGAAATTTAACTGAAGGCAAACAAATTAAATAAAGGTCGACTTCAGTGTAAATGGAAAGCAAATTTTTTGATTGGACGAATAGCTTCAAATGCTTAAAGTATTCAGTTTATAAGTGCAATCAAAACATATACAAAAATAATATTGGAAAACTAGGAAAGTTCAAACTGCAAACAATCAAACAACAAAATATCTAGATAAATATACATTGAACTCATTAAAAAGCAAATAAAATGAAAATTATTTTAAGGTACAAATGTCTGATTGTTTGACAATCAAAAAAATTATATTTTATTATATAATATTTAATAATAATATTTTAATAGATTTAAAAAACAAGAAAGCAGTGTGTAATATAAGTATATTATAGTGCAACTATTTAAAACAAGATATCAGTATATTTATCTTATTTATTACAATAAAACTAGATATGAGTATTTTTTAGAGATCGCAAATAAAACTTATAAATTCAAAAAAAATCAAGCCGCAATAAATTTTTATAGATGAGTGGAAAAATTTTAGATATACTAATTCAGGAATGCAGTATCCTGAATATATGAAAAACTTTTATTTCCAATATTTACCAAAAAATTACATTTTATACTGTATTTTTTGAAATTTTTATTTTAAATGTTTAAAAAAATAAAATTGATTTTGAATATCTTCTGAGCCGAGTTGTGTATTACAAAAGTTGGCATATGTAAATATAAAATGAGCTTAATCTCAATTGACATTGAAGATAAAATAAAAAATGTCTTTTATATTCAATTTTCTAATAGGAAGTGGAAATTTTTACTATCAATTTTTATTTACGGATTGAAAAAAAAAGAGTTTTTTTTGCCAATTTTAATGAAAAATCCACAAATAAAGCTTACGCAAAATTTTAATAAAAGAAATCCATAAGAAATTCTTAATCATTATTTTTATACATATATATAATTATAAGGGTTGCGATTTTCGATATATTTTCTTGATTTAAATAGTAAGTACATTTTTATAATACATAAAAAAGAAAGCTCGTATAACAAATGGATTATTTCGTTTTGATATTTTGTTAAATAGTTTTGTTCAGCTTTTGTTTTGTATAAGACATTATAATTATTTATGGCTGTCCAAAGTGTTAAGAGATATTGTACGGAGAAAATTCGTGAAATCAGCGCTTTGGCAACACAATCGTTTAAAGGTCATGTACCGTATGTTCACGGTCCTCTCCTGGCAATATTAATGATGATGTGGTGTTGATGTTAAGTGCAGTTTAATAAATGAATTGTCTCTCACTCGCTGCATGCGAAAAATGAGCTATGCCGTTGCCGTTGTTGTTGTTGTTGTATGGTGTTCAGTGTTAAATGTCCGATTGTCCGGTTGTCTGCTTGTCCGGCTGTCTGTGTGTCCAGTTGTCCGGGTGTCTATTGCCCACGAGGCAGTCTCTAATTCATCAAGTTGGCTTGGTTCAGTGGGCCTGGTACCAAACAACTGCCAACTTCCTGCATTTGCATGTGAGTTGAGAGCCGAGAGAACTGGCCGGCGGAGTCAATGCATTTTGCAGTAATAGATGCAGCGATTTTCAAGCGCATTTTTAACTACTTCATTTTGGGTTTACTCACACTGTCCCCAATACAATTTGTTGTGTGTACTGTGGCCAGTTGGTTAATTGTATCTGTTTATAGGGCATTTGGCACCACTGTGCGTTTGGGCAATTTTTGCGGTGGCTGCTCATTTGTCTGGTGGTTGACTGCTCTTCAGAAGAGCTAGCTGCATTGGCCTCCTCGTTGGCAAGCCTATTTCTTACAACTTCTTCAAACAACTGCAACAACTGACGTATCATAAACAACAACTACAGCAACTACTCTAACTATATTGTTGTTGTTGTTGTTGTTGTCTGCTCTTGCACTTGGCTGCTCTGCGAACCTTTTGGCAAAGTGTTTCGAATCTTGAGAGCAGCCGCCTCTAACAAGCCCAAGAAAAATGGGCCCAACGCCAACTTTTGGCTAAAGCGCAAACACATTAAAAATTCTTCTACTGCTTCATGTCATTGTTGTTGTTGTCTTTATTTTTCTTTTTTTGTTAGGGTATTGTACACTATTTTAAAAACAGTATAGCTGTAAAATTTGGCAAGTTGTCATATATGTACGTAAAAAAAAAAAATGTACTAAAAATATGTTAACCAAAAAATTTTGGTTTATTTTTTTTTTAAACATAACCATTAATAAAACATATAATGCTGGGCTTTTAAAAATATAGTAGGTTTTTAATAAATTGAGCGATAATAAACTGATGGATTTTAAATCATATAGTAAGTAGATCTCAGCGTTATAATACCCAATTACTATAAAAAAAATATATAGAACTCGATATACTCGTAGATCAACTGAACAATAATGTCTTTCTAAAGCTTAGGACCTTAATATTTTCAAATAAATAAATTGATTAGGTCCTGTAAAAAAAAAATTGAATTTAAATTAAATTTTTGCTACCCCTTATTTAATAGATTTTTTTCTTCATTTCTAAAGGTAAATTTTTCATAATAAATGTATTGATGAGGCTCTGTTAAAAAATTGTATTTAATTTTAATTTCTGTTTATTTTTATTTTTTTGTGTCTTTACTTATTTATTGCCTTGAATATTATATATTTATTTATTATTTTATATATTATTTTGTTATATTAAACTATGACATGACAGGTGACTTAACATATAAAAATAACCACGCTTCATCTTAGGACAGAGCTGTATATTTAATTTTTTAAAATTAGTTTTTCCCATTGGTAGTTGCAGTTGGGGTAAATATATATTTAACAATTTTTTCATTCTACTTATAATATTTTATTATTAATTTTTAATGCTTTTTTAAGTAACTCAAAATCATCTTCAATACATAAAAAAATATTTAAAAACAGCAATTAATTTTTTTATTTAATATAAGTTCCGCACAAATGTAAACAGCAAAAAATTATGTGAAATAAATGTTTATAAATATTTATTTATTTTCCTGACAAGATAAGGTTAAAATTAAAATTTTAAGAAATCTGAGTATGTAAGTCATAAATTTTTAATTTATTTATTTTTATAAAAGAAAAATAAGTTAATTTGAATATCTCTTATATTTTTTTTATGCTATTCAAAGTAATTAACTTTATTGAACTGGCAAATAAATTTCTCCTGGGCCAGTATCATTAATATTTGAAACTTATATAATTTCTTTAGGCTTTTTCCATAGTTTCACTAAAATTAAGAAATATTATAACGTTTTGATAAATCATACGGGACAGCATTGTTTGTCATTTAGAATAAATAAAATAAATAAAAAATAAATAAGAAATAAATAAATAGATGCAAAAATAAAAATAAAATAAAATAAAAATATTATAATTTTCATTAACATAAATATATATTTAATTATAATATGCTATAAATGCGTAATAATATTTTAATGAATTATTTTCGAAAATACTTTAATTTTATTTTTATTTTTTTTGCATACTTAAGTTCTTTTCATGGTTAAGAAAAAGGTTTTTTTTTTTTTAAATATTTTTTTTAATTTATTTTATAGATTATCCATACAACTTTTATACGTTTTTATTATTTTTTTTTTTGCTATTTAAACTTCTCTAGTAAGCACATTTGATGTTCGGCTTGAAAAGTTGTTAGCTTTTGGCTTGTTGTTGTTGTTGTTGCTGTGGCTCGAGGCCTCAAATGCACTTTGCAAAAAAGCATTTCCTCCAAACTTGTCTCGATTTTAGTGTGTCTTGTGCTGCAGGCTTTAGTGCGAAATAGTTGCAACAACAACAACAACAACGTTAACAAAATTGTTGCAGCTATGTTGCTGCGATTTATCTTTGGGGGCTGGCAAGTTAATGTGGCAATTGTATGCTAAGCAGCAGCGTAGATGAAGCAGGAGGATAACTAGCAGGGTGGAGATGGTGAACGGTGGAGGTTGCAAGTTGCAGAGAGGTGGGGCGTTTTGGTAGGCAGTTCAACGGTTTTCATGAATGAATTAAGCGGCGGCCAAAGTTTAGCCAACATCGTTTGCTTCGGCGAAAGGGCAACAACTCAATTTACAGTTTGCCGGACGTGGAATTCCATTGCCCACGGGGTGACCATTTGAAAGAAAGAAAAAAAAAATCAAGGCAAATAAAATATGAAAAAAAATAAACCATATATATATATATATATATATATTCATCAGCTGCCAACTGCAGGTCCAGGTCCAGGGCATAACATTCATTTCTCCCCTGCCCTCTTCTATATTGTAGTACAATGCATCTCATGGGTGTGATTTTAATTTCATACACAAATGAACGCAAATCATTGCGGAGGTGTATGGAGCTTGGGGGAGGCTGTGGCATGCCACAAAAAAAAAAACAAAAAAAAATACAAATAATTCCAAGAGCAACAAGAAAATAGCAATAACTCCCACGAATATTAATAACACACACACACACACACACACACAGAGACACACCCATGTTCGTAAATAAATAAGCAAAAATAAAAATGAAGAAGCAGCAAAAAATATACAAAATGCAAAGGAAATGAACAATAAGCGTAGAGCAGAAAATGAAAATGAAATTTATGCATAAAGCCGCCAAAAAAAAAAATAGGAGAAATGAAGAAAAATGCCAACGAATGGCCCATCAAAGGCAACAAATAAAAGAAGCGATAAAGCAAATAACAAAGACGCACGCACAAAAGAATTGAAAAAAATCTAGGCACAGAAATTTGAGGCGAATTTCTTGAGGCGACAGCAATTGGCAATGGAAGAAGGAGAAATGCGGCGAATTCTTCAGTTAATTCAAGTGAATGCTTCACTTGAAATTTTTGCATTTTTTAATTTATTCCAAAGATGAATAAAATCAAAAAAATATAACGTTTCTTCGAACGCAAAAGAATGCATAAAATATAGATGTAGATCACAAGCCTGAAATTGATGTTTATTTATATAAGAGCGACCCATAATGTAATAAGGTAATTTTCATTTTACAAAAAAGAAAAAATATATATATATATATATTTATGTTATATAACTGTTCAACCAGATTGACTGACTGACTGATTGGCAACTCACCCCCAGTTCAGATGGTAAAAGCTAGAATCCTAAAATGTATGGCAATAGTTTCCTATTAGATCGTTGACTGGCAATCTGGAAATATATTCTTAAAAATATATTGGGAAATTTGTGGGAAAATGCATTTTAAAATTACATATTAAAATCACAGCTGAAGCATACATATAAGGTTCGCAGTAGGCTACAATAATAGGGACATTGTATTTTATTTTTTTGGGAACGGAAGCGTAGCAACGCACGCCGGGATGATCTAGTATATATGTATATATATTCATACTTGGATGTGATTACCTAATCAATATTATGAAGATATTAAGGTAATGGTTCATATTTTAATGCAATTACATTAAATTCAAAAATTAATCTTTTAAATTTTTCTACTTGTTGAAAGCGTGGTACAATTACGGTTTTATAATTTATTTATTCAAGTACACCAATTTTTATTTTTTTTATTTCGAGCTTAAAGCTCATTGTTTTAGTAATTTAAAAAAATTGTATATAACATTAGAGTTCTGAATTTATTTAAATTTTAATAGACATGCCTATGAAAGCTTTACTGTATATGTGCATCACAAAGTTAATAAATTTTGAAAATGTAGAAATTATTTCAATAAAAATTTGTGTTTTATTGAATTTAATATTAGAAAGTAAATAAAAACTCAACTGACTTATATAAACTGCACGACAAAACACCCTATGTGACTTGTATTTGAAGCTTAATATCTGTTAAAGGTGTATAGCTTTTAAGATAATTTTTTTATTAATATAAGTTTATAGAATTCCACACAAGAAAAAACGATACTTAGGATTTCAGCTATATTAATAACATTTTATCAGAATTTTAACGAATTTAACATAAAAAAATTAACCTAAAATGAACATAAAAAAATAACCTATTAATATGAATTAATATAGGAAACAAATAATATATACATAATAAATACATATAAATATATTTTAAATAATTTCAGTTCTTGTGGTTATGTTTAACTATGTTTTTCTATTTTTTTTTAATTAATGAAATGCAGTTCTTTTTTATCTAATTAATTTAATAAAATATATGGCATTCTTTTATATATTTAATTCAATATTTTGTTTAATTTTCTTCGTTCTTTTCGCAATGTTTCGTTACTAGTAAAAGTTCGATCGAACTGAACAACTTGAGTGATTAAATATAAATCTTTGGAGTCCTGGCAGAGCTTAGAAATATAGTTCATATCATCATAATATTCTCATGCTAGGGATTCTGGGGTTTCTTATGACAAACGTCACACGTTCGCATACTTAAGCTGCCACACATACATTTAAATCTGTATCTATTTCTGTATGTGTATGTGTATCTTCATCTGTATCTTCTGTATCTGTATCTGTATCTGTGCATATAGAAACAGCAGACACACATACACATCAAGGATCAATGGCACGTACCAGCACTAAAGTTATTAAAGCCATAAGATAGAGCGAAGTGGTTGGATGGTTGGGTGGGTGGTTTGGTTGGTTGTGTGGTGCGATGCCTTCTACGCAATCCAATGCCCGCCCAGGCGTGCGTCCATATGCAAAATATACAAGTTTATGAGTATAAATATGAGTATACGAGTATCTGACGACACTGCCAGCCAGGCAATACATTGACGCGCCCTCCACACGACTTTAAACTCATCAAACCATTAACAACAACAACAACAATGGGACTGAAACATTGCTCTCTCCCCTTGGCATATGAGTAAAAATTTGCGTATGAGTCAACAGCAATGACGACTATCTTTCAACCACCGCCAACGGCGACACTCCACCAACCCAACACCCATGTGGCAGCACACAGGTATGCATCTGCACCCCAAGTGCCAGATACTAGCCCCCACCCTGCATTCCCCAACCTCCTTCCTTCTTTATGCATATGTATATATTCGCAGCGTCTACGGTTATAAAATATATATGAGATGGCTGAACGACAAACGTTTTGCCTAAGAAAAATCGACATGGCAAACGTGTCGGCAACGTGCCACAAATTTGTTCTCTCGAGCTGCCTCAAGAAGAAGAGCAGAAAAATTTGAAAATAACGTTGCCTACTTTTTGGGATTAGCCTATGAGTCTAAAGGGGGAAAGCGTTAGGAAATGGACGAATTTCGGCTAGATTTGGATTGGAATGTCAAGAGTTAAGCTTGCGAATTTTAAAAGAACTTAGAAAAAAAATTTGAAGTTGATTGCAAACTTGATTTTTATAACTTAAACCAACATTACGAAACTTTCAACTAATTTCAAATTATAGGCATATATACATTTAGTAAATACAGTATATATAATTAAAGCAAACCGAATTTTTATTAAACGAGCTTATTTCTTGATAGTAAAATTCACCCTAAAATAAATGCCACCCCCAGGGATAAACTACATAAAAACATATATTGAAAATTCAAAAAATGTTTTTCAAAATGTTTGCTTGCTAATGTTATTCTTGTTGTTGTTGTTGTTGTTGAATATAAATATAAAATGAAATTAATGTGGCCAGGTTGAGTTTTGGGAGTTGAATTCATGTCTGCTGTTACTGCTCCTGCTCCTGCTGCTGGTGCTCTCCGCAGATTAACGCCCGTAACGTAATTAAACAAAAATAATGGTCTCAATAATCACGCAAAAACCGTAAAGTGCAGCACAGACAACGTACCAAACAACCCCCACCCAGCTCCAAATCCCTAGTAGAATACCATTTCTGTTTCTGTTTCCATTTCTAATTTCAATTTCAATTCCATCCACCCAAAAATAAACCCACCCATTGAATGGCATAGGCTTCTAATTCTAACCCTTTGGCTTTTTTCGGAGTCCACTAATTATTTGTTACTATAGTTGTTGTTTTTGTTATTGTTGTTATTTCACGCACTTAACGCAACTGTTGGAAAAGACGCTTCCACCTCTAACTGCCCCTGCCACAGCCTCTGCCCTGCCCCTGCCCCAGCCCCAGCGTCAAACATTAGATTTACACACATGCAGATTTATGGGCTTTATGCTCTCGTTGTCGACTTCTTCCGGGGCTGTATCAAAAATCAATTAATGACAATAATTTTAAAATTAAAACAATTCAGCGTTTGCCTCCAACATGTGTGAAATTTAATGACTTTGAAGATATTTATGGAAATAGGCGAGAGTCCTGACTCGTCCTCGGCCCATTTCAAATTGCTGCTGTTTTGTTGTGTCGCCTTTTGCCATTTCGTTTGCAATTATCGAGTATATTCGTACCAGGACACTCTCCGCCCCCCAACAATTCCAAACGCAGGACCTTTGGCTTCGAGCAGAACTCGAGTTGAAAACTGGGAACCGGGACACGGGAACAGCATTCTGTCCTCGAGGATGCTTTTTTGTTGTAATTAGATGAGCAGCGGCAACGAAAGGGTTTAATTACATTTTGAATAGAAAATTTATGAAACAAGTTTTTCGGTATCCGTAACATTCGGTTCAGTTCGGTTCGGTTCGGTTCGGTTTGAATCGGTTCGAGTTTGTTATGGGGCCATGTGTGTATTTTATATATAAATATATATATATATATATGTCGCCCAACTGTCTCCCTCTATATATATATATGTATTTGTTTGTCGCTTTTGTCTGTTTTTTGGGTATAATGCTATAATGGCTGGGTCAGCACATTGACGTTATGTGAATCAGACCACATAAAATATGCGAACGGGCACAATGGCATTCAACTGAATAATTGACAAGCAACCGAAACAGCTTTACACATTTTTTTTTTTTCTTTTTTTGATTGTGTTAAGAGCAATATTACACAAATTAATTAAGTTTGGGCCTAATGGCATCATTAAAAAAAAGAAAAACCATAGATAAATCAAATCAATTACGAATATCTATATAAAGTTGTAATGGACTCTAAATGTGAACTGTTCTTAGAGTTTTGCTATAGATTTATTATTTATAAACTATAGTATGCAATTTAATTGGAATTTCATTTTTATTATTATTTAAAAATTCCTGGAACTGTGTTAATAATTTTATTAAAAATACAAAATTAATTGCCAAAACTAGCGAATAAGTATATTGTAAAAAATAGAAATAATAGATTAGCTTTTTTATTTTTCAAATAAGAATTCACTTACAATCAAAATTGTATTGATAAAAAATTGCTGGAATTTCGACCGATTTATGCGAAAAAGTGGTTGAAAATTGGGTTCAACGATTGGACTTCGTAAAACGTGCACGCGGTGGTCATGCGAAAGAAATCGAGTTTTATAATTAAATGTATATGTTCAAATTCGATAATAAAAAAAAAAGTTAGTTGAAAAGTCAAACCGTTTGTGTTTTATTCAAAAAAAAAGTTGAAGCGCTCCTATTGAAAAACCCTTTATAATCTACACAAAAATAATTATGTTAACTTTATTTTAATTTTTACTTAATTTATATCACATACAGAAAATATTACGAAAGAATTTTTAGCACTGTTTTAATAACAATTCTATGTTTATAATGTGCATATTTTCAGATTTTCAGAAATATTTGAAAAGGATTTTCAGCAGAGTTCTATTAATTTTTTTATATTCCAAATTCGCATATGCTCACTTAGAAAACTTAAACTAGTTAGAAAGCAATTTTAATTGAACAAAGTTCAATTATATCAGTGTAACTATAACACACACACACATACGCACTGCACACTGTGTGTGTGTGTGTCCTTTTTGGTGTACGCCTAAAAGTAGGCATCGCGCAATTTTGACAGATTTTACGAGACAAGCGGCAGCTGTCGCAAATTGTCGATTTCGAATTGTGGGCCGCAGGCTCACAGGACAAAAGTGAGAGCATCCCTTCGACTCGATTGCGCTCGTCGCTCGTCGAAATTGTTAATTGATTTATGTTTATATTTGTGCAACATGTTGATGCCCGCGATGTGAACGACAATGCACCATGGGGCAGACTGCACAAAAACGTTGCAAAAATCTTAAAAATCTGAAACAAATATGAACAGTGTTTAATCTTGAATTGCTTGGTAATCGCAGGTGTTTGACTACGATAATTTGCGACATTTACTAGTCACAGAGTCTAAATTAAATCAATTTTTATTTTAATATTGCTCTCTAGCTTGATACTATATTAAATGCTTATTTATAATTAAAATAAATAATAAAAATAAAAAATCAATAATTATTTATAACAGACATACGTGGTACTTAAACAAATTTAATTTTTATTATCATTTATAATAAATACCAGTCTTTGATGAACTATATAGCTGATATCACTAGGTAATACGCAAATTGCTTCAGTTACCAAAACTTACATATTCTGATGCATATATGAGCCCGGATATCGAAAAATCATTTTATAAATTTTCTATTTCTTTAAAAAATAATAATTTAAAATTTGTATTTTTTATATTTTTTTTATTTTTCACAGTTTATAATTAAAATAAATAATAAAAATAAAAAATAAATAATTATTTATAACAGACCTACGTGGTACTTAAACAAATCTAATTTATATTATCATTTATAATAAATACCAGTCTTTGATGAACTATATAGCTGATATCACTAGGTAATACGCAAATTGCTTCAGTTGCCAAACCTACATATTCTGATGCATATACGAGCCCGGATATCGATAAATCATTTTATAAATTTTCTATTTCTTTAAAAAATAATAATTTAAAATTTGTATTTTTTATATTTTTTTTTTATTTTTCACAGTGCTGAGCCTCTATTTAAGACCAATACTCTACAGTTTCATAGCCGATTTTGAAAATCTGTACGTTCTCTGAAAGCTAATGAATATATCTGTTAAATCACTGGTTTTGCAATTATATAATTTTTTATTAAGAATTATTATGGTATTTTTGATTAACTGCTAAAAGGTCGAAAAAAATGTGCGTCACTTTTCTCGCTATCTAAAATAAGACTGCAGTCGGTCTTTAATACCAAGTTACTTGTAATTTATACCAAATTTTTTGACTAGAGTTTCCACTGTATTACGATTGTCTGTTTCGTACTGAAATTGCAGTTTTGAATCGAGCGAAGCAAAAACGCTCGCGGTGTCATTTTCCTGCCGTGTGTTGCTTAAATTGAAGGGAATTGGGGGGTTGTGGGGTCATCAACAGACAATAAAAACAAAAACACTGCGTTACCTTAATTGAACAACATTCGGCAGGCATACACACACACACACACACATATGCACACACTCCCACATACTACAGACACACACAAATAGACAGAACTCAGACTCAACTCAATTTGGCGAATATTTCAACGTTAGCGGCATATTTGCGTGTAATTATATCAAAATTTAATATATATACACATATACACATATATATATATATATATAGATGTGTGTGTGTGTGTTTATTTGCCATATCAACGCTGCAAAAAGGCGAATACAAACCTTTGTCTTGCCATTGCCCGCCGGCGACAATTTGCAATGCGTTTTGCGGCTTCGATGATGAGGAGGGTGTTGCAGCCAAGCTGCTAGAGGGGGGGGTTGTAACGCATCATTCCCGCACATTTTGGCAATCGCCTTGTGGCATTTTCAATACATTCACAACATTTGTTTGTTTGCATTAATATGCGCCCTCATATAAAAATATTAAACATATTTACCCTGTACTAACAAAAAAAAAAAAAAAAAAAAAGACACGCGCCAAAAATAATTGGCATTCTCAATTGCGGAAATCACTTTCGCTTCAATTTCGCCAACGCAAGACTGCCGGAAATTATGCTTATTTAGTACTTTAAATAAAATATAATTTTTTAAGCGTTAAATTATAATGCTGACGTTGCAGAAAATAAAAAATTAAGTTTATTCAATATTTAAGCAACATTCGCAGCATGATTAATTAGATTAAATTTATTAAGTTTTATAATAAAATATTATTTAAAGAAATAATACCGTGTGACTAGCATATTAATTCATAAATTTCGTTGTTGTAGTGCTGCCAATAAATAAATAAATAAAATAAAAAATAAAATATATTAAACAGCGAAACATATCTAAATATATATTTTTTAATCTACAAAAAGTGTTTTTTTTTTAATACAAATTATTGTGCGATCATTATGGACTTTGTCTTATAATATAATTTAATTTAATCAATGAAGTTATAATTAAATTTATTATATTATTATACCAAATCTCTCTAAATATAAGGAATTAAATAGTTACTTTCTTAATGACTTTTATATATTTTTAATATATTTTAAAATCTACAAATTGACTTTTTTGTTTTTAAAATAATTTTTTATTTAAAATTAACTAATAATAAAATTTATTGACTTAGAGTTTGCTAATCAATAAAATTATAAATTTATTTTATATATTACCATACCCAATCTCTCTAAATATAATTCATTATATATATATATACATAGTTACTTTGTTATTGACTTTTATATATTTTTAATATATTTTTAAAATCTGCAAATTGACTTTTTTGTTTTTAAAATAATTTTTTATTTAAAATTACCTTATAATAAAATTTATTGACTTAGAGTTGTCTAATCCATGAAATTTTAATTAAATTGAATATATGAGCATGCCAAATCTCTTTAAAAATAATCAATTACTTAATTACTTTGTTATTGATTTTTCCAATATATTTTTAAAATCTACAAATTGATTTTTATTTATTTTTAATACAATTTTTCTTTTGCATATTACGCACGTTATAACATATTTAATTGACTTAGACCTGGCTAATCAATGAAATTATAATTAAATTGATTAAGGTAGCATAGCTAATCTCTCAAAATATAATCAATTACATAATTACTTTGTTATTGATTTGCCCAAGACTTGATTAGTGCAACAACATACTTAATCCAGATGTGCTTCATCCTTGAAAATGGAATCAATGCACAAGGATAAGAGCGAAAGGAGCGCCGCAGTCAAAGTCAATTTAACTGGCAATTAATGCATGTTGCTCGAATCTGGACACTGTAGCTGAACTCGAACCTGTACCTGAACCTGGACCTGAATCTGAATCTGAATCTGTCCATTGCCTCAAGCTCAGACCAAAGGGCAGGCGGGACAAGATGAGGCTGGGGCTGTAGCTGTGGCTGAGGCAGAGGCTGCACATTCGATCCGTGGCCAAAAGTGGCAATCAGCAAGAACAACACCAATAAAGCCGCAGCAACAACACACACACACACACACATGAGTATGAGGATGACGATGAGGTTTTTGGCGGAGGATGAAGATGGCCGCCACGCCCTAACGCCATGTCGACACCTATTACCATTCATTGACTTTGGCCATGTCCCTGGGGTGTCATCTATGCAGGTCGCTTTGGTTTGTCGTTACTGTTGTTGTTGTTGTTGTTGTTTGTCTGTTGGTTGTTGCTTGTTGGTTGTTGCTTGTCGGCCCACACTTTTGATTGCATTTTCCCCGAATCCAACGACCGTTTGCTAATGTCCTTCGATAAAGCCGGCAAAATCAACACCAGCAGCTACCGGTCGCATGGCCTTGTCAAATGTGCCCAACGGGGTGTGTGTGTGTGCGGTGGGGTGTGTGTGCGGGTGTTATGGGATATGGATATAGCAATGGCAATGGCAATGGCAATGCGCCTCCGTTTTCATTTGGTGTTTGATTGGATTTTCAATTATTCATTATTATTGGTTGCAATTTACCTGCCGCATTCGCTGTTGACACTCCGAACGAACTCCATACAGTGTCAGGACTGGAACTTCAGTATATCCTGCTCCTGCACCCTGTTGTCCAGAAATGGCAACGCATTGATTGCGTTCCATCAGCAGTGTCAGATTTGCAGTCAGTTTTCCAACTCATCAAATTCCAATTGCATCATTAAACGGAATTTTTAATGACACCATCAAAACTCTCTCTCCCTTTTTTTTTGATCCAGCCAGGAGAACATTTGCATATTGTATTTGGTTTTTTAGTGGATGAGACAAGGTTTCGACATTTTCGAATTGGTTTTTGGATTTGATTTCTATTTCAATGCACTTTGGCTAATTGTAATAAGAATGAAATGAAACTTGTAAATATTTAAGAAATGGACTAAACAGCATTAAATTGTAGGAAAAACGAGTTTGAATGAATTTATATTTATGATTTTCTTTGAAAGATTTGCCATGTTATCTTGCGATTACCAATCTAATATTCTTACAGCAAAACAATAAAGTAATACCCAAGAATTACGCAGAAATCAAAGCTTAAAAGTATTCTTTATTATACTTAACCGAATGTAAAGAGCGATAGATAAATATTAAGCAACTATGATTAAATTTGAACTTGATGAAAATTAAGTAAGAAAATTTAGCCGTCTTTTATGTATTGCCAAACCTACTTTTTCTGATACATATGAAGCCCGAGATTAACAAAAACGAATATACAAAATTTTTCTACTTTGCGACTTTTTTCAAAATCATTTTATAATCTGGAATATTTTTTTTGGTTTTTTTTAGGAGATAAGCTTGCACTTTTGATCATTATTCGGCAATGTCATAGCCAATTTAAGAATTGATTTTCAAATTCGGGAAAAGTCAATGTCACTTGTAAGTAAAAACTGCGCAAATTTCTTTCAACAAATTTCTAGATCTGTACAAATCGCCATGCTTGAATTTCAAATGCTTTATAGCTTGACTTTTGCATTTTATATAAGTTTTTTTTTTTATTTTTTTTTGGTCAATATGAGTATGACCACTTCCTTGCCCCCCCACTGACCACGCCCTCCACTGTCCAAAGACAACAATTATTTGATCCGTCGCCGGTCATTGTCATTGTCATCGTCATCGTCATCGGTCCGGGAACGAGATCAAGCTATAAAGATAAACCACAACCAACAAGCGAGTTAAAGCCAAAGACCGACAAAGTGTTTTCTGTGTGTGTTTGTATTTTCAGATTTTTATTGGCATTCGACTGGATGGACGACGGGAGGCCAATTTGATTTTACGACCATTTCAGTTCATATGATATCATTTTGCATTGGTTTTTGTATTCGGTTGCCAGACGAAAACACAATCCAAATATAATCCAAAAGAGATTCGAATAAAATGAGTAGTTATAAGTTCAACGACTTTGAGATACCCTAATTCTAAAGTTAAAAATTAATGGTTTTATTTGTGTTTAACAATTGTTATATATACTTGTTTACCTCAAAAAGCTGGGGTATATATTTTGGGATCTAAATTCATTTTTAAATAATATAAAATTCATTAATTTATTTATAAATTTTTAAAATTTTTTTTACTAAGGTGAAAAATACTAAATAACCAGGAACCGCAAATAAGAGTTAAATAAAAAAAGTCAAGCCTGAAAAAATGAAAAAAAATAAAAATTCTAATTCCGATTGTATGATCCTAAAAACAGGATAAACTTATATTTTCAATATTTATTTAATTACAGGTTAATTTGTATTTTTTGTTCAAAAATATAAAATTGTGATATAATAAATAAATTTTCAATTTTTATTTAATTCTACTCTTAATAAATTAATTTTCAATTTTTATTTAATTCTCCTCTTAATAATTAAATTTAAATTTTTATTTAATTCCACTCTTAAATAAAAATTGAAATTTAATTATTACTTCACAATAAAATTTATTTTCAATATTTAAAATAAAATTTGATTTTGAATATCTTCTGAACCAAGCTGTGTATTTTAAAAATTGATAAATGTAAATGATATTAATTTCAATATCTTTCCACTGATATTGATATATTATATATATAAGATATGTAATAAATATAATCAATATCAATGTGAAATATATTGAAATTAATATATTCAGAAAATATGCAAAATAAATTTAAATTGTTGAACATTAAAAATGTGAATTAAAAAATAGCTTTTATATTTAGCTTTAAAATAAAAGTTGGCAAATAATATTTTTTTTATGAATTTTAATTTTTGCGTCAAAAAAGAGTTTTATTACCAAATTTAATGAAAAAACTATTTTCTATTTATAATTTGTATATATAAATGTAAAAATGCCATTCCTGAGTATATATCTGTTTATTCCAATTTTACAGGGTATCGCATAAATAATAGTATGACTATGTCGGCTACTAGTCTTTGTATTCACCGAACGCGACAATAAATTAAGTCAAGTGTAGCGTTTAATTGATTTTACTGGCCAAAAATGATTCTAATCATAGATTAAGTATCGTTAAAACAACACAAACAGCTGAGCAGCCAAAGAACAACAACAACAATGCCAACAATACTAACAATATCAAGAGGGCCGTTTGACCAATAAAGTCAACAATCAAATCAAACAGCCTCAACAATCACAACCCCTCCTACCTTCTAACAAAAAACCCCCCCGTTTGGGTCACAAAGCTCCCTTAAACAGGGCAGCTGCCGGGCAAACAAATTTTGTAGGACAATAAGTTGTTGTTGCTGTTGTTGTTGTTGTCTTTGTGGTTGTTGCTGTTGTTATTGTAATCGTTGTTTACCAATATGTAATCCTTAGAAATAACAAGAGTCCTTTCCCCCCAACATTTTGGACACTTGTGCGGAATAAGAAATTGTTGACTTTGAATTTCAATTGGTTTGGCACAGGGATTTGGCCAGGACTTTTGCTTTGATTTGGCTGGTTGCTTTGAGGGCTTATTCTAACTTTAAGAGTTGATACTATGTAAATACTATTTAATACATACTATATATATATTTATATATGGTAGTTTGTTGGCCAAAAAAAAAATACATCAAAATAAAAGTCTGAGCAGAGTAAAAATGCCGCGTCGCTAACGAATCAAATAAATTTGTTGGTCAATTAAAAAACTGCAAAACGCGCACAATTTCCACATGTGTGGCAACAACTGAAACTGCAACAACAACAACAACAACTAACCTTTAACCCAACACTGCAACTGTACCCCTCCCTCCCCCCGCGACTTAACCCGCTGATGCTGCTGATTTTTGCTCTAATGGCTGCCAACGCCAAATGAAAAGCGAAGCACGGAAAAAAATTGCGTTACAAACCAATTTTTTTCGTCTGGCTTTATTTTTTTTTTAAGGTTTTTCTTTTTTTTTCCAGCACTTTTACGTTTCTCACACATTGTGAATTTTTTGTGACTAGCTTTTGGCCAATTTTTTTTATATATATTCTCTATTTTTTTTTCTTTTTTTTTTAATATTTTTTTGCAATTTTTTTTATGAGTTTTATGTAGTTTTTTTTTTCTGGCTGAACTTTGGCCGTAAACTAACTTTGTAGGGTTTGATAGAGCCAGGGCTGGTGTTTTGGAGCATACGAGGGTTGGAGGAGAAATTGCAACAGGGTGGCGTTAGTTATTAGTCGGGTCTGCCAGGGGTGAGTGAACACTAAAATTCGAGAACAAAAAAAAAAAGCGCTGAAACCAATCCGAACTCAGTTGCAACTACAATTTAAAATCAGCTTCCAGACGGGTTCTTTTTTTTGTGTTAATAAAATGCACTATTTAATTGTGTAGATAGTATTAAAAAAAAAAATTTTACATTAAATTAATATATGTATAACGCGGTCTTCATTGCATTAGATTCGTTTATATAAAAAGTATATTAATAAATTTCAGATTTCATTAAAAAGAATATTTTTTCAAATCATTGTCGATTTAAGTAAAAATATTCACGATTTCGAATTAAATATCAACTTTTATCCTCATAAATTTTTATTTGAAAAGTTGCTCAATAGCCCAAAGGCTAGATATTTAAATGTAATTATTTAATTAACTTCCAGAATTCAAAAGAGCTAACAATTTCAGTTTTAAGCTTACAGTGAAAGATTATATTTTATCGGATGAAAATTGCAAATTTATATATATTTTTTTTTTGGAGTTGATCATAAAATATTGTTCATTCAAAAAAGAACATAAATTCCTGTAATCATAATTGACGGTAATCAAAATTAAAAAAAAAAAAAAAAAAAAAAAATTTTTTATTTTTTTTATATGTATAGGAAGATTATTTTTGGCTCTTTAAATAAATTATTTTGAAAATTACAATAAAAAAAATTTAATATAATTTTTAGAGCAACATAAAGGACACATTTATGCAAATATATTTTTATCCTGCGATGACGTCCTGCCTTATATTAATTTTAGTACTTGCAACAATATTCCAATCCCAGAAACAACTTATGTGATTTCTTGTTATTTTCTTTATCTATTTTTTTCTTTTTTTTTTTTGTTCAACTGGTCAACTGTTACCCATTTGTTTCCTTTTAGCCCGCTGCGATTGTTGGCCAAAATTGACACCGGCTGGTTGCCTTCAGGCGAAAACTATATAGAAATGGAGCGCAATTTACGGTTAGCACTGTGCATTTTGGGTGGCAAAATACGGAAGTGGCTGCCCCTTGCTGACTGCTACCAACTACCAACTTTCCCTCGTCCTTTATCCTACTCCTGTGCTCCACTCGACAGCAGCCAAATGACTGCCAATTTCATGGTACACTTTACATTTATTCCCTGCACGCTTCTCTCTCTTTCTGTCTCGTTTTCTCTTTCCCTCTATCCCTCAGTTTGCATTTCGCATTTTTTTATACAATTTCTGCTGGAAGTTTTTACGATTGTGGCCCTTGTCTGGCATCCTAACTCCTCCGTATTCAGGCTGATTGAAAAAGCTTTCAATTCCAGGTTGTGCGTCTACTGCGCCTGCTCAGGCCAAATATTGATGGCCAATAGCCAATAACCAATAACCTATAACCTGTAACCAATAACCAATAGGTAATCCTATTTATCTGGGCGGTACCAATTGCCATTGTAGGAGTACACCGAAAAAAAACGCTATGGAATCAAAATAGTTGAAAATAGCTAAATTATGTAAATAAATATTTGAGATTTTCAATTATAATATTTAAGTATTTTTAAGACCAATTTAATAACAATAAGATTTTTATTATTATAAATATTATTTATTAATGCTGAATATAAAATATATAAGATATTCATATTCAACAATCTAAGCATTATTTTTCAATTGAGATGATTGAATGTTTACTTGAGAATTTTAAAGCCTTCAAACTTCATTCCATACCCTGTAGACAATGCAAATAGGTAAAAGGGTCTACAAACGTTATGAAACGTGTAAATGGAAATATGTCTATATATAATTTAACTGATACATATATATATTTTTGACTACGAGTAACTACACTTAAACGAAGTAATTTAATTATAATAATGATTAAAAATAAAAAATAATCTGTTTGACATAGCTTCTATATATTTTTAAAAACAAATCATTATTTATTGCACAAACTCAATGTTTAAATTATATAAATATTGTGTACAATTGTAGAAGTTAAAAAATTAATGAGTAAGGCTGTTCTTCTTACATAAGTTCGATTCGATAAAATTGTTTTGGTTCCGTTTGGTAAACCATAATCATAATTCGTTATACTAAATTCAGACTAAAATTAATTAGTTCTTTTTCAAAAAGTCTAAAGTGGCATCAATTTCACCTGTGGCTCGTGGATCTCTGTATTCGCGATGTTGACGCCAGAAACTATAGCGATGTCCTCCGCTGGCAGGAGCCTGTCCCAGACGCGTAAATGCTGATCCTGTAAGGCCACCCCGGTGACTCTGGATATCATCTGTTGATCTGGAAATCTGTGCCTCGATATCTGAAACGGCAAGTTGAATTCTCATGGGACGACCATCCAAGGCGACGCCTTGGTAATGTTTCATCGCTTTGAGGGCGTCAGCGCGACGTTCGAATAACACATCAGCCATGCCCATTGATCGACCAAATTCATTATAGCATATGGCCGCCTTCTTCATTTTGCCAAATGCACCGAATAGCTCCTTCATATCCTCATTTGATACACCAAAGTGCAAATTGCTTACTATCAAACGGGTAATCCCGAAGTCTTTGCCACTGACTCCGCCGTTATCGCTTCGACCGGAGTAATGTTCGTACATATCATGCTTCCGAGTGATATTCCCATTGCCCTGTACGGGCCAAATCTTCTGTAAGACACCACCGCCTCTGTTGCCGCCAACGAATTCACCCCCAGGTACACCACCGGCACCACTTGCACCACTGGCTCGTGTCATTATGGGACGAATTCTCCAACGTCGTGCTTCAGCGCCAAAACGCTGTTCGTTGCCGGATCGACAAACAACATCAAATTGTTTGATTTGAGGGCGCGTTGACTTAATCAAGTCTTCCAATTTAATAGATCGTTTATCCATTTTGATTAATTGCTGCTTAAAATATAATAAGGATGTGTTTAATACTTATTATTCTTATTATATTTACAATAGTAAAACTGCAGAGAGAAAATTCTGACAGCTTCTGAAAACGATGCAAGAAAATGTTGATGAGCAACCCAGAACGATGTCAAAAGACATATATCGATACATCAAGCGTGTACTTTCGATTAGTTAAAGAGTTGACAAAATTAATCAAAATAAATAAATAGAATGCCCCTATTGTGTTCTTTCAATGTTTATCGTTTACATATTCGATATCATACCAATGATACTTACGTCGACTATCGATAAATGTAACAGTAAACAAACTGAAAATGCGCATAAAATTTGCAATTAATTTAGAAAGTATATTAAATGTATTATTTGCTTAATCATCTGACAATGCTTTTAACATACATATATTAGTATAATGATAAATTCTAGATCTGATATCTGTTATTAATTTGTTGTTTTTCCATTTCAGTGTTGCCTTCAACTGTAACTGAATATGCCGAACTATGAGCGTCCACACTCGCCTGGGGATGCGAATTCAGACCAATATGCTTTCAATCGTATGGAGCATGAACTGAACGAGCTGTTTGAGGAACAGCAGTTGCTCCTGGAGATTGTGCAGCACCAGCAGGAGCGTCTGGCCCAACAGCTGGAGCTGCAGCGCCGGCTGATGAATGAGCCGCCGGTCAGGACGGCAACTCCTTTGCCGGAGCTGCTGCCGTTGCCGGGAATCAATCATGGACTGTTCGATATGCCGTCAACCAACGAGCCGGTATCTGGGCTTCCATTGCCACCACCACCACCACTACCACCACCGCCACCATCACCGGAACCACAGCCCGTTCATTTGGATATTGTCGAGGAGGAGCCGTCGCAGTCAACGAATTCTGTTCCTGCTCCTGCTCCTGGTCCTGCTCCACCAGTGGCTGGGTGCATCTGCACCCAGTTAGTCCGCCAGCCCCGTCATAGCTCTCTTCCACTGAATGAATTATGGCTGAGCGTGACGGGCGCCAAGTGTACCCCGCCAAAGCTGATCGGACTGGGCCACGATACGCCCTTCCCCTATCCCGCTCGCATGCCCAGCACCAACGAGTATCGAGCCCTATGTAAGTATCAGTTCCTTGGGGCAAAGCAATTGGCAAGTTGTAGCCAACCCACTGGCTTATTTACAGACATTTTCACGCTGGTTGATAGCCTAGTGCTGCAGCTGCAACGCTGCTTCGGTTTGGCCCAGACCGGCACTCCGCCCCTCTCACAATGTGGCGGCAGTGTCTTCATCTTGATCGGTAAAGTGGAGAGCGGGGCTAAGTCCCCCATAATGCCTCCTCCTTCACATCCACCTGCACCTTCATCTGCAGCCGTGTCAACTGGTGCTCTGCCCAAGCCAAAGGCCAAAGGATCGCAAATATCAGGCATTAAAGCTTCAAAATTGAAGACAGCCAATCGCTTGCATGGTAAAAGCCGGCAAGAATAGAAAAACTTCGGTCACCGAAGATTAAATAAAATAAATAAATAGATAAAAGGCGTGATATCTTCGTAAATTTATAGAAGAATATCCAGAAAGTAGAACTGTCTTTGGCCACCACAATTTAATATCATTGCAAGCTTGCGAATTAAATTTGACCCATAATGATATATCTAGGGTTGTAGTACTATATTAAAAGACAAACAAAAGTATTTTCTAATTAGATTATGGATTTCTTCTTAATTTCCAATAACAGCTAAAAAATATTAATATCCGTTTTCAATCAGATCTAATCAAGTTGCACAGACTATAAAATATTATATGACAATGCGTTTTGGTCGCATTTTATCTTGGGAATTATATAGAAAGTGTATATTATTTAATTGTTAGCCAAGCTGAGAGATGGACTGAATTCTAGGCTATATTCTCTCAGATCTTTGTCCTATCAACAATGGGTTACACATTTTTGCCACAAGATTATAATTCAGATGGAAGCGGCATTAATAATTATTTACAGATCAACCATTATTTCTGGACGAAGAATTTGATTTGGATTGCGAACTTGGCATGGATCATATTGAGAGATTCCGTGCTAATCGCGTCCGTGATGAGCAGAGTTTTGACTATAATGCCACGCCCACTCCCACTCCCAATTATATACAAGCCGATTCCATGGCCATTCCAACTGCAAATCAGAATGTATCCTCAAATTCAGGTATTTTTCAGTTTTTCAAAATCCATTTTGAAAAAATATCCAATTTTATCAATTGTTTTTTATAGACAGCGACGATGAACTTCTGGCTCTTTTTGATGACAGCAACAATCCACCAGTTTCAACTTATTATACTGGCATGTTTGAACAGGTGTCACGTCCTTTGTCACCGAATCTGCATACCCAGTTTTCATCTGCTCTACAGGACAACGATCTGCTCAATCCAATGCCCAGCACCTCGGCACAGGCTTTGGCCATTGCTCACGCCCAGGCACAGGCTCAGACCTTTACCATGTCAATGATACAACACGATCCATCCTCCAGCTCCTCGCCATCGCCCGAGCCATCATATCCGAACTTTTTAACGCTAATGCCACAACCCAGTTAGTTTTTATAAATAATTTAGAATAAGTTTTTCTAATTGTTCAGAGTTTTATTTTCGAGACAATTTCAAAAGCTTAATAACACTAGGAAACTGAGTTTAGTTTTTTTTTTTGTATTCTTTACCAAGCCAACTTTTTCTGATAGACCCTAGATGACAAAAAAAAAAAAAACAATTTAAAAGTTTTTTTATGGTGAGACTTTTTTTTAAATTTTTTTAAATCTGGTATTTTTTTTTTAACTTTTTTAAAGGTGCGATATTTTAATTTTTATCATTACTCTGTAGTTTCACAATTGATCAAACCGATCTTTACGTTTTCTGAAAGCTAATGAATATGTCTATTATTCATTCATATATTCTCTTTACTTTAAATCAATAATTCTGCAACTATATAATTTCAAAGTAAAAAATTTATGATTTTTTGTGTGGTATTTTTATAATTTAAATGTTTATTATATTAAAATCATTTATAACTTATAATAGTATATATATTAACGTATACATTTAGCAATCATATGATATATTTTATTTTGAATTTTTCTGTTTAGTTGGTTCTTATGACAATCCAGATGATTCGAATTCAACATGCGACCCAAATGAACCGGAGATTTCTTTAATAACCCAGGAGATAAACGGTTTTGAGCCCAGTGTATCCTCACACAGTGGAATCTGGATAAGCGTTGATGAGGATATATGGCCAAATGGTAAATAGGACTGCAGACATATTTGCTATACATTTATATATATATTATATTTATAGAAAACACTCGAACTGCCCATTCCCTGCCGTCTCCACCACCACCGCCTCCACCTACGACTCCAGTAAACAATCAAACGAACTATGAAATGATGTCCAACCAATTGTCTATCCAGTTGTCTAGCCATTCTCAATCGAATGGTCGCAAAAATGATAAACGCAAAGATGCAGATTTGAAATATTATTCAATTTAAATATTATTTTTTTATATTTATTAATCAACTATTTCAATAGTCGCAACAATGAAGAATTCAATAATTTTTTTTTATAAGCATTTCCTATTATATTTATCAACTATTTCAATAATCCGAATGATCCAGATAGCAATTCAATTTAAATCATTTTTTTTTTATTTATCTATAACTATTTCAATAATCCGAGTATTTAAATTATTATTCATTATCAACATATTATATTAATTAACTATATGAATAATCGCAAAAATACGTTTTCAATTATAATTCATTTGCAACATATAAATGAATTTATAGTAGTATATAAATATATATCATTAAATTATTTTTTTATTTATATTGATATCAGAGTTTAGAAAGTATGAAATACAATAAAAAAGTAAAAAATTAAAATTATTTCAGTTTCAATATTTTCCTTAAGGAAAAGAATAAAAAATATTTTTGTAGTAGATAAAAGTAAGTAATTCAAGAAATGTAAAATTAAATAATCTTAAAAATATTTTTTATAATATGACAGACCAATTTTAAAAGAAAATTATGATCTTATTAAGAACTGTAGAAATAAGTAATTTACTTAGAAAAAATCGTAAATTTTATAGTATATTCATATTATTTAATATTTTAATTAAAAACAGCTGAAAACCTACTGAAGAATATTGTGCTTTTAAAACAGAATTAAAAATAGTTTGAGAATTTTATAAATATTTTCAGTTTCAAGAAATTACCGTGATTTAAATTATATGTTATAATGGACATTCGACGCATCGCTAGTCAAATCAATTTAGTTTGCTTGCATACCAGATTGTATGTTTGGGTGGGGTTGGAGGCACCCCTCGTTTATGCTATACTCCTGCCACAATTTCCCCCATTGTTAGCCGTGCCACATGCCAGGGCTGAAATGCCAAAGTGGCAGATAAAAACAACAATAACAAGAATAATACGAAAAAGGCAAAGGCAAAACGGAGCTTCAAATCAAAAAACAATTACGCGGCAAATGACATTATCAAATGTCAAATGTCATGTTTGGGAAAATGTTGCTGGCATCCTTAACCCCCCAACCTTGTGTTTGTCCCCCCCCCAAACCTAGGGAAACCCTCAGAGTTTTTTTTTTTTTAAATAATAAGACAACAAAATGCAAAGCAGCATCAAATTTGTTCAAGGCAATTTTTCAATTCATTGAAGTGGAATCCATAAGAAAAAAAAAATAAATAAAAAAAATACTCGAACCAAAACGTCGTTGTCTGGAAACGCGAGCGGTTTTAGTCGCGACCAAAACGCGCGCGTGCAAAGCTCTAAGCGCCACTTGACTTACGGCCCCTCGACTCCGTTCCAGATACAGATACTGATACAGATCCCAGGCCGGTGGGTGACCAATTCACCAACACACCAATCAACCCTGATACCCTCTCTTGTCTAACCTACAACCCCCTCTA
Source organism: Hirtodrosophila alboralis (assembly GCA_035043045.1). Lineage (NCBI taxonomy): Eukaryota > Metazoa > Arthropoda > Insecta > Diptera > Drosophilidae > Hirtodrosophila > Hirtodrosophila alboralis. The sequence continues at coordinate 41,862 of JAWNNH010000522.1, read as the reverse complement.
ACTAAACAAGCTGCCAGCCTGTCTCCAAAGTCCATAGTATCTCAAATCAAAATCTAGATTTTTGATTCTTTTATACACGCGTATTACTTAGACTACCCCCACTGCCGCCAACCACCCCACTGCCTGCTCCACCGCAGCTACCACTACCACACCAGGAGGGAGGGGGTTTATTTGTTGTTCCTTGTTTGTTTGTTTGGTTTCTTTCATTCTTTTGAATTTTGGTTTTCCTTTAAGCTCGTTGCTTGTAAATAATCCTGAGCTTTTCTATTGCTTTTCATTATTGGTAGCAACTGGGGCTAATATTATGTTCTGGCCAACTTCAAGACGTCTGACTGGGCCCACACTCTACTACAAGTTTTTTGTGAACAAAGAGCTTATATCAAACAATCAAAATATATGAGCGAACCTGGTGACCTGATGGCATATGCGAAATATCACATTGATGCCCTGACATTAATCACGTGAATAAAGTTCCCAAATAGATAGACTTCATGAATATATATTCTAGCTAGAGATGGTCAACAGTCGAGACATTAATAAGGGTCGTGCCTTGCATTGAAGTCATCAATTGCAGTGATGAATTTGAATTGGAACTGGCAATAATACAACCATATTGCACATAGCTTTATAAATAATTATTTATATATTAAAAAACAACAATATAATGCGAGTTGTGTATTTTACAAAATTTATTAGATATATGAGACTAAAATTAAATTTCATGACTGCAGATTGATATAATAGTTTTACACTAGGCAGCATTCAGAATTTTTGAAAAATGCTAAAAAAATAAATGTGCCTTTTTACGTGTTGTTCTTGTAGACCATATCAAAACGCTGCATTTAAAATTAATGCAACATTTTGAACAAAGTCGCATGCACGATTTTATCGATTTTTGCAAATTTCAACTCGATAGTATAATTTTTTTAGTCTGGTAACCTTGAAATTTTGCTGATAAATTTTGAATAACACGCAGCTCGGGAATTGCAAACTAGAGTTGCTTGAAATTCTTCCATCATATTTGCCTTCTTCTCTTTTTATAATATTTGCAATAAAATTGCGTTTTAATTTTTAATTATTATTAACATTTTATTTTACATTTTAAATTACATTTCTTACAAGCCAAATTCACTCAGCTGTGTATGCATATGTATAAGTAAACACATATCTAAAATCAAAACAAAAAACAGCTGATCAAATGCTAAAATTTGTAGTGTAAACAGACATTTCAGCATTTGGCATTTTCAACCGAAACTCGTAGTTTAAAATGGTTATAAAACTCCAATTTAGATGCGTTACTGAAATGCTTAAAATTATTAAAATTATTTTGAATATTTGTGAGTGTTCAACGAGATTAATTTCTTAAGTTTATGCCAACGATTTTCAGATGTTCTCAGTTATTATATTAGCTACAGATATATAACCAGCTCTTAGCTGAATAGAGAGCTTATTGAACATTTAATGATTATTGTAATTTATTTCAGTTGAGTGCCATGCTGTCATTAGTTTCATTGCCAAACTGAAAACTATTAGGGATACTCTCTCTCTCTACACATAAGGTCCTTCTTTGGTTATGGTAAACTTGACTGTCATTTGTCGTAAACGCACATATGTCACAACCTCCGCACCATGAACCCAAAACCCAAATGAGAACAAACAAAAAGAGACGTAGAGAAAAAGAAAAAAAAAATAGAAATAGAAATAATATGAAATGAAAATGAAAAATGATCTCATAGCTAAAACGAAATTGCATGATGTTGGTCAGGGGCATGTTTGAAGAAGAGGTGTGGCGGCATTCATCCAATTGCCATAATTTATCTGTCACATGTCGAATGTGTGTCAACGTCAACCCAAAGCCAGCAGCTATCTACCACCTACGCGCCAACCACCCCCCCACCACCGAACCACCGAACCACCGACCTCCAATCCCAATGTCAACCCACAATCGACCATCCACCATTCCATACCGCTCACCCACTGGGCTATGGGATCTATGGCAATGCTGTCGTCGGTCAGTTGTCATTAATATTTATTATGTCACATGCATGCAGTCCACCGTTTTGAGTTAAGGGTCCTGGCTACTGGATTCCGGGTTTCGGGTTCCGGGTTCTGAGCATCCGGCTCCCGACTCCCACACCCACTCCGCTGCCGATTACGTGACGGAACAGCAAGCGTTTGGTATTTTAATATGCCACATGAATATGAAAATGGTAAAGGATAAGTCTAGAACTATTGTAATCATTTCCATTCATATTTTAAACAACAGGCGAAAGTTCGTTTATTACAAACTTTATTACAGTTTACAAAAGTGAAGATAATATTGAAGTTTTTAAGTAAATTCAAACATTGATTATGTATAGAATGCTTAAAGTTTTTTTTTTGTATTTATCCATAATCAAACAAATGTTATTAAGAGTTTTTAATAGTGACAAGCAGAAAGGTGTTGAAAAATGCAAGAAATTTTAAAATTAAACATTTTCTTTTCAAACAAATCACTACAATAAATTTACATACTATTAAAAAAAATTATCAAAAGTGTTTTAAATACTCATAAATTGAAATTCTGTAAAAGCAAAAATATTTTCCACACAATATACAAAATATGCTTGACTATTTAATTATACATAATTTTTAAGATTTATGTATTTATTGGATCTCCCAGCACTGCAATAAAATAAAAGTATAATTTAATGTTCTAGTCACATAGTATCACTGTTTAAATTAATATTTTATTATAAAGCTTATTGAATTTAATTAATTAACATCCAAGATGAAATTCTAAATTTAATAAAATAAATATAAAAAAAATTTAATTATTGATTTTAAAACAATTAAAGCAATTCTTGGAAGATATATTTTTTCTATTAAGCACAAAAAAAAAAAATATATGTATATTAAAAACAAAATTGCAATTAATAAATTAATAATAATTAACAGCATTTTGTATCCCGGCCTTTTTAGAGTCGATTAATATGTAAAATGGGTCACTGATTTTGAAAAAAAAAAATTCAAAAAATTAGGTTGTCGGGACCGTTTTCGAAATAATGTAAAAAGGCTATATTTTTGACTTTAAATATATCGACTTAATATAAACACCTTTAATATCAATAAACTCTATTCGGAATTATTGTCACTTTACCAAATATACCTTTTTGAAAAGTGAATTTATTTTTGAAATCGTAGAAACATTTTACAAATACGGGATACAAGATTTGTAATTAAATAATATTAAAATACAATCTTTGAAATGCATAATTTGTAATATTTAATAATTGCAGCTTGGCGTTAAAAGCATAAATTTAAATTGTGCAATTAAACAATTATACACTAAAAACTAATTGCAATTTAAATTACTACTTAGATTTCGATTGATAGATCTATAACTTAAAATACTATTTATATTCTAGCTAAAAACATAAAGCATATGCAATTTTTTATATATATTTCTGGTGTGGGCGTGGCACATGCTTCACGTGCCGTTGCTTTGATCACTAACTAAGTCTAAGTACCTGGCGCTGTCACGCCCATAGCACCCACACCACCCACACCACCCACATGGCCCCTGATGACCCCAGACAGTGGCACAATGGGCTCATTAGGCATTTAATGGAATACGTAATGCTATAGTCCAGTTGATAAAGTGTCCAGTGGGCGGCTGAGCGGTACGATGGGCCCCTCGACGCGTCGCGTCGGTGGTTGATATGACGGCGCGACCAAAACTAACAAACTAATCCAATATTTTTATTACGAAATGCCATTAAGGGTCATTGAATATTGTGGCATAATAAATAAATGGCCAGGCTGCATATACACACACACACACACACACACACACACAAACACACACAAACACACACACACACACTACATATGAGAGACGATTGCCTGTGCCTGGATGGATTATAATCCCGGCTATCAACGGCATCATTATTCAAAGACGGATTTATGCGACAATACAACAAAAATGTGTTGTGTCCGGCTGTGTGTGTGGTGTGCACATCGGCAACTAATCTTAGAAGTGGACACGGGCCGTGCTTTTTCTTAAAATGAATTTTTTCGTGCCTAACTTTAAAATTAACGAACAAAAATCACGCTCAGTGTGACCGTTTGTCGTATATTTTTAGGATTTGCAAGCGTACATTGCGTACATATTTTTGCATTTAATACAAAATATTTCTCATTTTTGCACTACCTAAATACGGTCACACTAAATTAAAAAAAAAAGTTTAACTATAAATTAATTCCGAAATTAATTAAGTCTCTTTGAGAAATCGTGACTCGGGCTTCACAAGCATTGAGTTTTTGCCGGCTCGTGATATTTTTATATTGTTATTCTTGAGCTCGGTTCGTGCCGGCCCTCAAAATAGAAGCACGCACCCACCTCTAACAAACACACACACACACAAACACCAAAGCGTATTAACTCCGCAACCAAACTGACTGCTCAAAAAGCGATTTTTTCTTGTTTCTATTTGTTGTAGAAGCAACAACAAATATATATATAAACCAAATAGTATAATTAAAACATAAGACTTATAAGAATATTACTACCATTAACTTATACGTTAACTAAATAAATAAATAATGATTAGTGTTTGCATATATCAATATATCGATATATGTTTTAGAATACGATATTACATTTTTATATAATATTTCAAAATAAATTTCAAGTAAAAATTGTATATATATTTTTTATTTCAAAATAATATTTATAATTTAATACTTTACACAATATTTATCAGCTCCAAACAGTTATCGATTCTGTTATCGAACGACATTAAGTTGGCTGCGCTGTAAGAAAGTGTATCGAGTTAAATATAGAAAGAGGAAGACATCAATTAAACAGAGACCCGTTTTTTTTTAAATTGAAACAGAAACAAATACAATACATATTTACATACAATATATATAAACTAACCTAGTAAATACATTTGTATGTATATATATAATATATATAAACTAATAATATAATATATATAGACTAGCCTAATAAATACATTTGTATTTGTGATATATATCTTTTGAACCAATTTTAATTTTGTTTATATTTTATACAGTGTTAAAAATACAAAAAATATTTTATTGCTTACATATATTCGGCTTAAAATAATTTTACATACAGATTCCAAATTTTTAAGTAAGTATACCACGAAGAAATTAATACATAGATTTTTTCTATTTTATCCTTTTATATTATTTATTATTTTGTCATGAAATGTGGAACGCATCAAAGAAGGACGTCTCTAGAAGTCTTTAAGTATATAAATATATATATTTATGATCGACAAGACTAAGCTTGGCTCTCTGTCGTAAGTTGAGTGAATGAAACTTGGCACAACAACTTATTTTTACTGCATTTTATTTATTTTTTTAAACCATTCCAGGAAGTGTATTAAGACTATTGCAGGGATATATGTACATATATTTAAATTGAACACGCTTTACTGATAAAATAAGCTCAAATGCATTTTATATTTCCTATATATTTTATTACACTTAAGACTCAACCAACTTGTCAGAGGATTGATTCAGTATATACATATTATGGACAAGTAGAGAACTGAAGTCGATTAAGTTTATTTCTAGCTATAGTCAAACCATTTAACGAGCTTATTGCCAACAAGCCAAGGCCAGTTCACACTTCGAAATGTAATGAATACCCAGTATCCTTAGGAACAGGAGGTGGCACCCCAAACAGGAACCCAGGTCCTGGATATGATCCGTTGACGCCAAACGACCAACGTGCGCTTAATTAGTCCGTTTTGTTTAAAATGATTTTGATGACGATGAAGCTGATTCTCATGTGTTCCATTTTCCATGCGCCCCGTTGCACAGGCTGCCTGCCTGCCTGGCCTGGCCTGGCCTTGCTTCCTTTTACCCAGCTCTAACCCACTCCAAAGCCAAATCCAACTCCAATTGCGACTCTGTCCATTTTTTTTTTTTTTTTTAATTTTTTTCAGTGTTTCCTGCAGGTCTTTGCCTTGTTTGCCAGCAATTCAATTTGCTGCCCATGCACGTTATGTTGATTTTTTTTTTTTTTGCACTCCTGCTGCCTTGTATTGTACACCCACCTGGTGCCACAACTCCTGACTCTGTGTGTGTGTGTGTGTGTGTTTGCGTATGTTAATCGAAATGTTTGGCGGCGGGGCGTGGCATCTTTACATATATGCGTTTTTATATATATGCATATTTTTTTTTTTCTCTTTTACCGTACACATGTAACGCGGCTTTGTTTAACATTAAATGGAGGTTAATACCTGGCAGCACGTCCTTGTCGATGTCCATTCATAGGCGAGGCAGAGACGGTCAAGTGCAGCAGCCCCCTTGTTTGGATTGTTTGCCCATCTGCATGTTGCACACACACACACACACAGACTCATTTAGCCACAGGATATGTGTGTATGGGTGGGCAGCTAATGTTATTGCCACCACATTTGATTGTTTGGCTGCCGCCAATGTCCTGGAGGACTCGCGACTCGATTGTTGTTGCAAATAGGCGAGTGATTTTACGGTTAATTGATTTTAAAGCGATTTCGCTTAAATGTTATCTCGGCTTGTTACTCTTTGTCTGACCGCGTGGGTGTTTGGTGCTTGTGTGTGTGTGTGGGTGTGTTGCATAAAACGTGCTGGATGCTGGGGGCATGCAACATGATTGGCACGCATGGCTATTGTGTGGCAGTTGCCTGATACAAATTACGCAAAACATTATTTATACGCTTTTTTTTTATTTGCATTGTAATCAGCTTTGTAAAGGGTATTTAAAACTTGGCCACAAACGGTGTAACACTTTAAGCCAATGAACCTTGTTTGGTAACTTTTTATTGATATTGTTTGTAGAATGGAATAATGTGTACTAGCCTAAGAGATATGAATAAATTCAGACCGATTTTTCCTATAGCAGATACACACTTATACATTTAGTCTTCCGAATTTGATCAAATTTTGTCAGATTGTAAAATCCATAAATAAGCATAGAATGAAAAGGTTTTATTGACATTTATTTATATATATAAAACTATTCAACCTGACTGACTGACTGACTAATCGGGTATACTCAATATTATCCAAAGCAATATTTTTTAGTAACGTTTGAAAATTTGATTTTTTCAAAAGATACAGAGAATCCAGATTCCGTCAATAAGAATAAAGATTGTCTAGCGTATTATTGCGGTGCTGCAACGTTGTATAAATATTTGTGTTACCAATTGAGTCCTGCGACGTCCTTAATATATATAAAAAACGACAGGTCGTTATTCAGCGGTATGACTTTTCAATGATTTATTAAATAATCTTTTCATAAAATATTAAGAACTTCCTTTGATTGCCAAAATGCCCGAATAATTAAAGTGTCCTCTCCAGCAGATATTTGTGAGTCCTAGTAAATTGGAAATTTATTTGTGACAAGTTAATGATAGAGTTAATCCTTACCCGTGTGATATTTGATTTCTTTTGTTCAATCAATTCCATTATTTTTTTTACAATAAAGATCGCCAGGGAAAAGCCAAAATAGGATCGAGAACTGATAGAATTTGGAATTTTCGGGCATCGTTGTATTATACTCTGTGAATTAATTGTGTATTATTTGCAATCGATTGAACAAAGAAAAATAATAATAAAAATTATTTTTTATTCCACATATAAATTAGACTACAAAAAGATGAAAACTACTAAGTTCTATAAAAGCAATTTTAAAACAATTAATTGAGTACTAACGTCTATTCAAAAAAAAGGAATTAGTTTTAAATGCAAAGGATTCAGTTTGTATTTTAATAACTATTATTTAAGAAGTGCTACCTAGGTAAAATATGTAAATGATTAGATTATAATCAAATAATGGTCAAAGCCGCAGCATCACCTCTGAAAAAAAAACCAAAATAAAACCGATTTCATAATTTATTTAAAAAAAATAAATCTTACTATAGAAAAATTTTTAAAACGGTTCTTTTGTCATCTGGGGCTCAATATGTATCAGAAAAGAAGATTTTTTAAAGTATACAATTTGTGTGTTACCTAATGTTATACTTATTATAAAAAACATTTTTAATTTATCTTTTAATAAACTACAAAATGTTTAGAGTCAACTAATCGAGTCTCTACGTATGTAAAGCATACACAGAAGAGCGATTAAGTATCCTTTCTACTACTCCTGCTAGCCAAGAGGCTGAGGAGGGAGGGGATAGAGAATTGCACTCGTGTGTTCATTAAAACAATAAAAAGCACACACGCACATATATACAATAGCATTTTGAGGGCAGGGGGGGCATCAAACCGAAGCCTAATTATGATTTTTCCAACTGACAATGGTCAAGACTCAGTTATGGAAGGGGTGTATGGTCAATTTCAGCTCTTGGGGTTGCCTCCCAGTGTATCTCAACTCCCATTCCAACTCCAACTCCATTGCCATTTTCATCTCTATCTCTATCTGTGCGTAACGCAATGTAATTACACAACATTTTTACTTAGGCATTTTGGCATCTCGTTTGGCTATTTGGCCATTGGTTTTACGAGCGTATTGCACTTTTGTGGCCTTAGAAAACATCGGCGGGCATCAGAGTAGCAACCCCCAAAAGATTGTGAAACCGAAACCGAAACTGAAACAGAAACCGAAACCGAACCCAAATCCGTAAGCAAAACTCAGACTGCCACCTGTGCTTCGACATACATATATGTATATATATATATATCTGGTAAACTCATATACTGTTCAGTCCTTTGGCATTATTAGCAGCTTGCGTGCAAAAGCATTTATGAAATTCTCAACCCTATATATAGTATATATATATATATATATATAGCTGTGATGGTTCCATCGTCCACTGTCCACTGTCAGTCTCTCGTTTAACATTTATGAGGCGACGCAAAATGATACGAAAACGTTTCGTCATAAACTTCAATAATCGTAAATATAGATTTCTCCCTGGCCAAGGGCGGAAGCTTTCTCGTTACAGTTCCCAAGCATCCCAGCTGCCATTCAGTATCATTCCCATTCCCATTCCCAGTTCCTGGTTCCGTTACCATTTTTCTACTCGTTTGTCTACGTTGAAATTAATAGTTTTAGGCTTTGCGCATTCGCTGACGTGAGTTTGAGCGTCGCATTTCATTTTCATGCTGCCTGGTCAGTTATATTGCTACTTTTCCTTCAATGTACGTCACGCTGCTCCTGCTCCATCTACACCTCCCATCTACACTACACTACCCAGTCCAGTCCAGTCCAGCCTCTATATAGGTATATATAGTAAGTCTTTGGGCTGCCCACCCGCCCTTCGACTTCCGTAATGCACATTTATGTGTGTGCCGGACACTGACAACATTTTTATCGTCTCGTCAATGTCGTAAATTCTGATCTAGTAGCCGAAATTGAACTTAATGCGATGCTGAGCACAGAACTAAATACATACGAGTATATACATACTACAACAACTATACTAGACTGAGTCTAGTAGACTCTAACGCACATTTTACTCCTCCAACTGCTGTGGTGTTTCATCTAACCTCAATTACTTGGTTTCTCACATAAGCTGTACAAAGGTACAGTTGTGTTCAGATTTAATATATATACATTCTTAAATATACATAAGGTATTTTATTTTTCCAATCGTCAATACAACCTTGTTCAAAATGCTGCATTTCAAATAAATTAAAAACATAAAAGAAACGGCAATCCGAAGCAATAAACCGATAGACCGATTATTCCTATGGCAGCTGTATAATATAGTGGTCTCATCTTCAGTCAAACTTTATCACATAGTAAGGAACATATTTCTAAATTCATATGGTGAGTTTGGTTTTGATATCTTGGAAATCAATAATGTTTTGCATAGAAAAACTTATTTTTCACCCAATTGTTCCTATGGCAGCTATATAATATAGTGCTCCGATTTTAATGAAACTTGATCAGATTGTTCAAATCATAATTTTACATCGAACTGTTGAGTTTGATTTTGATATATTGAAAATTAAAAAAGTTTTTCATACAAGAACTTTTCGACCGATTGTTCCTAGTGGTCCGATATTAATAAAACTTGGTCGAATTAATTAGAATCATAATACTACATCGATATGCCAGGTTTGATTTTTATATTTTTAAAAAACAATTTTTTTAACCGATCGTTCCTATGGCTGCTATAGGATATAGTGGTCCGATCTGGCTGATTTTTACATACAATATAATAATTTGCTATATCAAAATGCATCTGCGATAAGTTTCATCAAAATAGCTCAAGGATAAAGCAAAAAAGTAAACATAGAAACAGACGGACATGGCTTTATCGGCTCAGCTCGTAGCCCCAACCTTTTGCAAGGGTATATTAAATCTTAACAGATTATATAATGATCCAAGTAATTGAGCTTAGATGAAACACCAAAACGTCGGCGGGATTCCAGTTTACAGTTAAAATAAATGCAGCATTTTTGAAAAAAAAAACCCAATTAAAATAGAAGAATTTTTACGACGGAAAATGTCAATTCCAATTGTCAAATTAGGCAGTTTTAAATAGCTATTAGATTTGCAACATACCTGAATATACACTCTGATCTTACAGATCAAAAGTATCGTATATTAGAGATGTGTTTAATGTTCACAGTAAGTATCGTTTATGTGCAATTGAACATATCGATAAATTTGATATTTTATTTTGGCAAACTGTCACAAAAATATATAATTTTTGTATTCATTTAATATTGACGTATTTTATTCTATTTTTTATTTAAGAAACAATAATGCCATTTGATAGCTTTTATGTATTGTATGTGCATTAACATGAGAGGAGCACGATTATTATCGATAGCTTCTGTCTATGTTAAATTAACAGCAGCAAAATACACATATGCATAAATATCGCAATATTTTTGCTATACAGAGTCTGTATACAAATCAGACCAATATTTCTTCTGATAATAGAAAAAATACGCTATTTATATTAAAAAAAAAAAATATTGGCATAGCCCGCGTTCATTTTAAACTCTACTATTTCCCATTTCTGTTAAGCTCAAATGATGTAAAATAAAACTTGCAAGTTGAGGCGGCAATCATATATCGATAGATATATAAATGCGTATAAAAAAAAGTGTCGCAATGTAAACATAGCAATCGAAGTAGGTACCAATAACAATAATTGCTGCAACGTCAAAACAATTGAAGCTATTCGCCTGACATCGTGAAACAACTCAACATTTCTGAGAAAATTCAGAAGAAAAAAGCTTGCTAAGATGGACGTATTTCTTATGATCAAACGTAAGAAGACTACAATCTTTACGGATGTAAAGGAAGACACATCGGTGCTTGAGCTAAAGCGCATTATTGAGGGCATTCTAAAGGTGCCACCCAAGGACCAGCAATTGTACAATCAGTACAATGATATTATGCGGGATGAGGAACTTATGCAGGATTGTGGCATTACATCATTGACGGCCATGGTTCAAAGTCCAGCACAATTGGGTCTGGCATGCAGAAATGCGATGGGAGATTTTGAGGAACTTCAAATTGAACAACTCCAATCGAACCACAATAGATGCAAAAAATAGAAGAGCACCCAAACAAACTGGATCAAATTGAGAGAATTGAATAAAAACAATTAAAAAGCAACAACTTTAAATGATTTTAATGACGTTTTATTCACGATGAGCGACATAAGTATATACATATTTCTTATTTATTCTTTATTTATGTGTATGAATATTTACTGTGTCATTTTACATTAACAAGAATCTTATTTCAGTTCAAGTGCGCTGAATATTTTGTGGGCTTAACCCAATCAAAAATTATTGGCCACAGTACAAATTATTCAAATTGTGCATGTATTTACATATTTATAAAGTCGCTGCCGAGTGCATTATGCCGTTTGTTATTAAGTTTGGCATTAACAAACACATTGTATGCGAAACTATTAAATAAACCCTGGATGTGTTGTGGTGTACTTGGGTTAAGGAACTGTATGTTCAACTGGGGGTTCAACCCACCCAGCCAACCCACAATTTCTTTGAACCCCACAGACTCGACTCCCAATCAAAATTGTGGGGCGCGCGATTTGCACAATTTCTTGGTAGTTGTTGGCGTGTCGATCGCTCATAATTCGCGGTCCGACATGCAAGCAGGTAAGCAAGCAAACAAAATCGAAAATTCAACACGAACATTATCGATAAAATTGCCATTAAGTTGAGTTTGTGAACTTCGACCTGCCGCCCATTGTGTTCGCTCTTATCAAATGTTTGCATCGCAAGTTGCGCGCCACCAAAACGCAAAACGCAACTTGATTTGGATGATGAATGACGCGCGATTAAACGGCCAAGATTGCCACGCTAGTACCGCTAGGATCAGAGGGGCAGAGCAGCAGTTACAAGGCCAAAAACCAACAGCCGTGGCAGCCCCAGTTATAGCCATATATATATATATGTACATATAACTGGCACGCTGGCAAATTAAGGGTTAAGTTTTAACTTAGGGCTCCGACGGGGCGAAACTATACACCAGGCCAAGTTTGAATGTTCTATAGATTTGATAGATTACATTATTAATGTATAAACAATTATTATTATTTTTATTTACTTATTTATTATTTTTTTTATTCCAGGGGTGTAAACAATTTTTTTTTATAGAATCGCATAAATGACAAAGCACTGCAATTTAAGGAGAATAGCATCAAATTGTTAAAAAACCACCAAGCGAGCAATATATCGTTAACCAGTCAACTCACAACTCACAAATAAATAAGAAAACAATAAGAATGCTATAGTAGAGTATACCCGACTACATACCCTGGAGTTTATATATATATATATATATATATATGTATACTTAGGCCATCCGGTTGGGTACCTTAGCGCAACCTAGCTCGTTCAATGTATTTTTCCTATACTGTTTTACATGTAGACGTAATGTTGACACGAGCATCGATGCCCGCAATGCAACCGCGCAAGCTAGACCACGGGCTAGGCGCAAGCTAGGCCGCGGGCTAGGCGCAAGCTAGGCCGCGGGCTAGGCATTTTTGCAGCCGCGCGCTAAGCATCAGCCCAGCTTACTGCTATATTGGGCGGGCATAAAATAATAAAAAGAAACAATTATTATGAATTATATATTTTATTTTAAATATATGTATATAAAACTAAAACAATATGTATTAAAATCATTTTATTCTATTTCTATGGCGTATCACACGTATCACATGCATTGTCTGGTAGATTACTAAAAAAAATAATATATAAAATGAATTAAGAAAAATATATATAAAATATGTTTTTAGTTACATAAACTACGTAGATAATCACTTATTAATGAATTTGGTTATATGGATGGTTATAACCACAAACACACACATACATTATGGCCTAGGCATATCGTTAGGCCTGGACCCACCCTAGGAACCACTGGGTATATATTGTACTATATATATATATATATATGTAAGCAATATATAAATAAAAAATTTCTTCATTCCAAAGCGCGAGCTTTCCATTACAGTTTCATGCTAAGCATTTGCAGTTTAAACATCTGAATGCTATGTTGCAATGCCGACAAGAATATATATGTAGCAATCACCAAAGTATTTAGCTATATAATAAAATAATGTCAGCTTACATATGTACATAGCTCATACATAAATGACCTTTCAGATCTTAGCAGTTTATATGGTAGGTAACATATAGCCTAACTGCTAAAATTTCATGTAATAAAATAAATAATAAAATATTATTAAAGTTAGGAGTTAAGTATGTCAATTTTAAAGTTTATTGTACTTGCATTTAGCAAAGCTGAATAGAATTCACAAAAACCAAAAAATAATTCATTGAAAGATTAATTTAAATAAAGTTAAGTTCGTCAGCTGCAAGATTTAAAGTTTAGTTATGGCTTTTTGATCAGATCATTGTTAGTCAAAAAGAAGAGTTGTGATAAACATGTCAACAGGATAAATTCTGTTTTAGACTTGTTAGTGAATTGGATTATAACAGAAAATATATTATATAAAACTAGTCAAATTTTATAGAATTAACGACCTTGTCAATTTGACCGCTCCGGTCATAATTTATATAAAACAATTATTATCTTTTAAAAGTATGAAATAAACACAAAAAAAGTTGCAGTTAGGTAACATCAAATAGTAGCTCTGATATTAAAAAGAATTATTTAAATTAAGTTTGATGTCATTACTTAATTTGGCTTATTTATAAATATTTTTATTATTTAATGCAATGTTTTGTGCAATTTTCATCACGATCGGATATTCAACACCAAAGATATTAAAGAAAACAGTGTCGGATCACGAACAGGGTACAGGGTGCCCATAGGCGACTATAACATTTTTGCTTGTCTTATATGGTAATCGGGTCAATTGCACTTTAAGTTATTGAATAGTTGTGTCGTGCTTGTATGTATATAAAGTTTTTACCATTACATTTTCCATTGCGAATAATACTATTAAGTGAATTTACGTGCGCCACGCAATCCGCATACATAAAATCCTAGTTATCCTTGATATACACGCTACCCTGCCCCTTCCAGTGCCTGGTCTGTGTATTGAGCCAGCGCCTGAAACTATGCAAAAAAAGAGAAAGAGAAAAAAAAAAGAAGAAATTCATAAAGCATCTAACCACATACTGGAAAAAGGAAATCAAGTGAATTGAGCCATGGACTGGCTCTGTGCGCCAATAACTCAATTCAATCATGCAAAGTGCCCCTTCACTAAGGGCTGGGGGAGTGGGGAACCGGGGTGTACGGTTTCAGGGTTGGGGCGGAGTCTCTCAAAAGGCGCTATGACGAAATTTCTGAGCTGGGCAAATGAAGTCATTTGCATGCATGACAATTGTTATTGCATATTTTTAGGCGCACGCGCTAATACTAAAATTGACAAAATACGAAATACGATGAGCAAAATGCCCAATCCCTCGAAAAAAATACTCAACCCACACAAAAAACTGAAAAATCGAACTACCCTTTTTATATGAAAGTCTGTGGCGAAAATTTATGCGCCGCGTCGGCATAAAAAACTATAAACGTCTATAAAAAAAAAAAGATGGGCAATAAAAACGAATTGGCGACAAAAGCCGGATATATGAAAATATGTTATCCGTATATATTTCGAGAGGGAAATATAAAGCAAAAGTGTCAAATTATGAAGAATGGGATTTTCTATCGTTTTACAGCAACAAAGTGAGTTAGTATATACATACTTATAAAATGTAAGCTCCAAATTTTGTATATGGTTGATAATAAATTTTGAATGCAAAATTATAAAAATAAGATTTGCAAAAGTTGAACTACAAATTATGCTGCAATTAAATAATTACTGAGAATTATAAAACTCATTAAAAAAAAAAATCAAAACTGTTAGGTATTTTGGAAAACAAATGTATTTTATTTAGATTTTTAAAAATTTCAATATTTTTACTTTAAATTACATTGTAAAATAGACAAGTGACAGAAAAAACTATTCAAAAAAAGACTTTATTTAAATTGATATTATTTGTATATTAAAGAAAGTCGTTTTGAAAATATAAAACAGTTTAATTATATACATACATACATATACATTATAATTATAATGTTGATTTATTATAATAACTATATTATAATTATTGAAAGCGACGCAATTCGGATCAACAATCTACAAGAAAATAACAACAGAATTCAATTTTTGGGTTCACTTTTGAATGAAAAACGATACTTATGTTCCTTACAAAAATATTAAATTTCTTTCGCTATATCTTTCTTATAGTTCTTACTTTAGCATTAAGCATGTTTTAAATATAGTGCAAACTCGCGATATTACAAATGTAGAGTAATTAAATAAGCACTTTTAATGAATTAAATGCTCTGATATATTAATTGAAAGTTTTAGTTAAAAGTAAACCTAACTTGTTTAATAAGGATTTTTTTTTTTTTTTTATTAAGTACTAAGAAGAAATGAAATAAAGAAAAAAATACAATATAGTTATATTTATAATATAATAAATATAATTGTTTAATTAAATTAAACAACATAAATTAATTCCAAACTTTAATATATATTTTGTTGTCATTGTTAACCAGTTTAGTGCAAATTAAAACACTTCGAAAATTCGAATTGCACTCGTAAGTATGTAGTTTGATTTCTTAGACATGCTGATGTATTATGAATATTATTTATATTTATATTATGTATTTGCTATTAATATATATATAAAAAAATAAAAGTTACATTTATCCTATTAACTTAATTATTCGATTTAAATTTTCTACTTTTTTTGTACATTCACATTTACTTTATTTGAACCTAGATCTTAGAATTTAACTGTAAGTAGATCAAGGCCTTAGTTTTTAAATTTAACTTAAATCTTTGTATATATTTATAAATAAATAAAATTTAGTTAAACAGAAGACTTACATTCAGCACTTTAATATATATTTTGTTAGCAGTTTTTATTGTTAATTAGCCAAATAATTAGAACATTTTAATAATTTGAATTGCACTCGTAAGTAGTTTGATTTATTAAGCGTTGATTAAATTTTATGAATAATTTTTTTACTGAGCATTAGGTCACAAATATATATATGTATATATATATGTGCAAATCGAAATCGTTTTTAATTTGAATTTTGTTTGCCGGCCTATGGCAGGTCGCAACACGCCCAAAGGTGCAGTCAATGTTGGCATTGCCTTTGACATTTGATGAATTACGGGCAACAAAAACAACAACAGCAACAACAGCAAAAACAACAACAACAACAACAATATTAACAACAATTGTCAACTATCTAATTAGACTGGGGACACTTTTTTATTGCACTAACACACACCAAACGCACCAAAGTTACCTTCAATTTTTTTTTCTATTTTTTTTTTTTTTTTTTTTAGGTGTGTCCTGGCGCCTTTCACACCAAGCATTGTTGCTGCTTTTATTTCTAATTAATTAATTAGCTTGATGACAAAATAAACGCGTTTGCTGATGAGCGCTGACGAATCAAAAAAAAAAATTACAAAATAAAATAAACAGCAAATAGCTGAAAAAAAAAAACAAATGAAAGTAAAAATCAATAATATTTTCCCGGCTCTTGGACCCCAGCTGCCTTGGCGCTGTCGCCGTTTATCATTTGCGGCTCATAACTTTGTGCAATATGCAGAAACAACAGCAACAACTACAACAACAACTATGTACAACAACAACAACAACGATGGCAAACAATACCCCGCAGCGCAGTGTGGCATGTGAAAATGCAAAGCTGTCAATGAGTTATGTTTGGCGCTATCATAAAATTTGACAGTCCTTTCTTTCCCGGGAAGGGAAGGGAAGGGCAGGGAATGGGGGATTTTAGGGAAGAAATTGCTCCATATGCAAATGCTGAGCGAAGGGTGGCTGGGGGGGGCTGGGTGACTTTAAGGACTGGGGTTGCCAAGAAGTTTGCCAGACGCTTAAGCTGATTCAAGGGTGGCAGGCGGAACCGGAAGCGCACATTTAAGAAAGTCCTGGCATATATGAAATCGAAAGGATTGCCAGTGTGTGTGTGTGTGTGTGTGTGTGTGTGTCTATCAAGTGAAAGTGTTGGCAGCTGAGGCACTTTACTAGTATTATAAATCAATGACGTCATTGAATATTAAATACAAAATCAAAATGAACAGAACATATATGTATTTAAAGGCAATTTTAATACTTTTATATTTATCGATTGGGTAACATATTGTCTGCACTGGATAGAAATAAATTTTAAAAAAAAATGTATATTTGTAGACAGATGAAACACATATTTTAGAGTATATTTAAATTATTTTTTTCTTTTTGAAAATCGATTCTGTATTTAAATTAAGCTGGGGAGTTTTAAAATTAGCAATATTATATTTAATTAAACATTGATTTACACCTTAAAAAAATTTAAAAAATAATTCATTATCGTTAAACTTTTTGGAGTCATTTAATATGTAAAATGGTCACTTATTCCGAAAATAAAATTTTCAAAAAATAAGTTGCCTGCAACATTTTCGGAATAATCGCAATTAGCTAGTTTTTCCGACTTATCAAAAAGGTGGCTTTAGTTAAGTAAAAATAACTCTGAACATAGTATAAGTCTATTAAATATGTTAATTTTTTTAAAGAGGTAATTAAATTGCCAATCAACCTGCCATACATTTTTTTTATTTAGATAATTTATTCAAATGTTATGTGTTTATTATTTATTTTTTTTTTTTTAACTTTTAGACATACGGGGATCGTCAAATATGCAATTTTTTCAGCAAAACTGGAATTTTGGATATTGGTATCACTCTTTAGATGCATAGACTAAATAATTGGAAAAACGAAAAAATTGTTTTTTAAATTATAATTATCGGTCAACATTTGTAGAAGTTATGAGCCTGTAAGTCTTACGTAGAGTTACGTGAAAATACCTTTTAAGGAGCTCATTGGTATAAATTTTATACTATATTTATAAATATATATTATACTTAAAAAAAAAAAGAAAAAGTTTTCAAAATGATTGTATCCCGAACATTTTGCAGCAATTTCTTAAACAAAATTATTATTTTTACATTAATCCCTTTTATTGTAAATGATTTTAAGAATTCTTAAACATGTTTGTCACCTGGTGAATTTTAAATCATTTAAATTTTTTAATAATATCAACAACAAGTTGGCAGACAACGACAATATTAACAGTTGCAATAAACAGGACGTGCACGCATATTCAAATTTAAATAACTGAAAATTGCTCCAAAACCCCAAAAAGTAGCCCAAAACTCAAATTGTAAGCCACACAAAATGCAAATAGCCTCTGCAACTATATATATATATATACATATATACGAGTATATATAGCTATATATATATATTTTGTAATTTTCGCACTTATTTTTGAGTATTATCGAAAAAGTTTTCCCATCATCGAAACACTAAACGGCAATTGGCAAAACAACACACGTTGCTGCTACGTGTTTCAGTTGACTGTAAATATACAAAAATATTTATATATATTTATATATATATATAGTATATATACAGACATAAACATGCACACATAGTGCATACATACATATGTAGTAATAAAATATGAATATGAAAATGTTTATTGTCAAATCTTAGAAAATTGCTGAGACAATATTCACGTGCGTTTTGTAATTATTATTGTCATTTCCAAGTAACTTGAGTATTTTATAACTCATTTGAATTTGAGTTTATTTAAAGTACTACAGCTCAGACATATAAACATATTAATTTATTCGTTGTTCTTTCTAGGGATATAATTAGCTTGACTGTCTTCAATTTTGAAGCTCTAATGCCTGATATTTGTGATCTTTTGGTTTTTAGCTTGGAAAAAACACCAGATGACACGGCAAGAGGAGATGAAGACGGAGGCATTATGGGCTTAGCCCCGTTCTCCACTTTACCGATCAAGATGAAGACACTGCCGCCACATTGTGGCAGGGGCGGAGTGCCGGTCTGGGCCAAACCGAAGCAGCGTTGCAGCTGCAGCACAAGGCTATCAACCAGCGTGAAAATGTCTGTAAATAAGCCAGTGGGTTGGCTACAACTTGCCAATTGCTTTGCCCCAAGGAACTGATACTTACATAGGGCACGATACTCGTTGCTGTTGGGCATGCGAGCGGGATAGGGGAAGGGCGTATCGTGGCCCAGTCCGATCAGCTTTGGCGGGGTACACTTGGCGCCCGTCACGCTCAGCCATAATTCATTCAGTGGAAGAGAGCTATGACGGGGCTGGCGGACTAACTGGGTGCAGATGCACCCAGCCACTGGTGGAGCAGGACCAGGAGCAAGAGCAGGAACAGAATTCGTTGACTGCGACGGCTCCTCCTCGACGACATCCAAGGGAACGGGCTGAGGTTCAAATTGTGGTGCCGGTGGTAGTGGTGGTGGTAGTGGTGGAGGTGGTGGCAATGGCAGCCCCGATGCCGGTTCATTAGCTGACGGCATATCGAACAGTACATGATTTATCCCCGGCAACGGCAGCAGCTCCGGCAACGGAGTTGCCGTCCTGACCGGCGGCTCATTCATCAGCCGGCGCTGCAGCTCCAGCTGTTGGGCCAGACGCTCCTGTTGGTGCTGCACAATCTCCAGGAGCAACTGCTGTTCCTCAAACAGCTCGTTCAGTTCATGCTCCATACGATTGAAAGCATATTGGTCTGAATTCGCATCCCCAGGCGAGTGTGGACGCTCATAGTTCGGCATATTCAGTTACGGTTGAAGTCAACACTGAAATGGAAAAACAACAGATTAATAATATATGTAGTAAGTTAATGCTACAGTCAGATGATTAAGCAAATAATACATTTAATATACTTTCTAAATTAATTGCAAATTTTATGCGCATTTTCAGTTTGTTTACTGTTACATTTATCGATAGTCGACGTAAGTATCATTGGTATGATATCGAATATGTAAACGATAAACATTGAAAGAACACAATAGGGGCATTCTATTTATATATTTTGATTAATTTTGTCGTCTCTTTAACTAAGCGAAAGTACACGCTTGATGTATCGATATATGTCTTTTGATATCGTTCTGGGTTGCATCGTTTTCAGAAGCTGTCAGAATTATCTCTCTGCAGTTTTACTATTGTAAGTATAATAAGAATAATAAGTATTAAACACATCCTAACTACATATATTTTAAGCAGCAATTAATCGAAATGGATAAACGATCTATTAAATTGGAAGACTTGATTAAGTCAACTCGCCCTCAAATCAAACAATTTGATGTTGTTTGCCGATCCGGCGACGAACAGCGTTTTGGCGCTGAAGCTCGACGTTGGAGAATTCGTCCCATAATGACCCGATCCAGTGGTGCAAGTGGTGTACCTGGGGGTAAATTCGTTGGCGGCAACAGAGGCGGTGGTGTCTTACAGGAGATTTGGCCCGTACAGGGCAATGAGAATATCACTCGGAATCATGATATGTACGAACATTACTCCGGTCGAAGCGATAACGGCGGAGTCAGTGGCAAAGACTTCGGGATTACACGTTTGATAGTAAGCAATTTGCACTTTGGTGTATCAAATGAGGATATGAAGGAGCTATTCGGTGCATTTGGCAAACTGAAGAAGGCGGCTATATGCTATAATGAATTTGGTCGATCAATGGGCATGGCTGATGTGTTATTCGAACGTCGCTCTGACGCCCTCAAAGCCATGAAACATTACCAAGGCGTCGCCTTGGATGGTCGTCCCATGAGAATTCAACTTGCCGTTTCAGATATCGAGGCACAGATGTCCAGATCAACAGATGATATCCAGAGTCGCCTGGGTGGCCTTACAGGATCAGCATTCACGCGTTTGGGACAGGCTCCTGCCAGCGGAGGACATCGCTAGAAACTATAGCGATGTCAACATCGCGAATACAGAGATCCACGAGCCACAGGTGAAATAGATGCCAATATACACTTTTTTAAAAGAACTAATTAGTTTTAATCTGAATTTAGCATAAATTAATATAATTATGGTTTACCAAACGGAACCAAAACAATTTTATCGAATCGAACTTATGTAGGAAGAACAGCTTTTACTGATAAATTCTATAACATCTACAATTATACACAATTTTTATATAATTTAAACATTGAGTTTGTGCAATAAATATGATTTGTTCTTAAATATATCATACAAAATACAGAATTGAATTTCAAATTGTTTTTATATCGACAAATCTAATTATCAATACAAGAAATAAAGTTATTCGTTGTCAAAAATATATGTAAAATATTTATAAAAAAATATATATTATTATATAATTACCCTTGCACAAGGGTATTATAAATTTGTTTTGAAATGTGTAATGCATAGAAGGAGACGTCTGCGACTCCAAAAAGGATATATATTCTTGATCAGGACGACGAGTTGAGTCCGTCTGTCTCTCAGTTTTTAAGCTGTCTTAATGAAATTTAACATATATACTTCTATCTGCTGCAGGCAGTACTTAGGTTAGAATCTGCCGAATCGAACCAATATATCATAAAGCTGCCATAGAAACAATTGGCTGAAAAATGAGGTCTTCTATGTACAACATTTTTGATTTTCAATATATCATCATATCGATAAAAAAATACGTTCTGTACAATCTGATAAAGTTTGAATAAAATCGGAACACTATATCATGTGGCTGCCATTGAAACAATCGGTCGAATATTCAAAATATTCTTAGAAGACCATTGTAAGGGTATATAGCTTCGGCGAATCGAAGGTAGCTTTTTCTTTTTTACTTTTTTTTTATTATTTAGCACCTGTACCTGCTTTACTTTTCCTCACGGATGAGCAGCAACCCGGAAACTCTTGGCCAACTGTTCATTTTACAGTTTACCTTCCCTTAACAATGCCAATGTCAATTTCAAAAATCTAATCCCCCCCCTGTGTGTCAGTTCGGCTTAACGCCTAAATTAGCCCAGAAGCCACAACAGCGATCAGCACCACCAACACCACCACCACCACTATTGAGTACACCACCATCAGCACCAGATACAGATACATCCTTTCAAAAAGTAACTCAAACCAACCAAACGAAGTACATTTGAAATCTTTTAAGAATATATTTGTATACCATATTTTTATTCAACCATATAAAGAATTAAAAACCAAACTGAACAACTTTGAAATACACTTTTTCTAGCTGATAAGGAAATCTTTGAATTTATGCATTTTTTTTTTTGGATTAAACAATTTTTATATTTTATACGAATGGAAAGCAGAATTATAAGTTTCGACTCCCATCCAATCGCTACCCCCAACTGCCGACCAAAAAAAAATAAAATAAAAAAACCCAAAAAATTACCGAAAAAATATTCATTTCGGTTTTTTGATAATTTTTTTGTGTTAAGCTTATTTTTGTTGTATTTGTTGTTGTTGTTGTTAATTTATAAAAAACGTTTAAGGCTGGCAAAACGGACAGTTTGGGGAAGGGGAAGGCGTGGGCAAGGTGAGGCCAAGTGTCGCTGAGCAAGGGAGTTGGGTGGGGGGTTGGTAGGTGGGGCATTATGCTGATGGTGGTGTCGCCGCTGATGATGGCGGCTGGTGGTGGCTTTTATGCCCGAAAAAAGAAACTTCAAACGAGATAAATACAATTTCCATTAGGCCTCGTGGAAAATCCCTCGAACCACATTCATACTTTTCTCATGTTTTTTGCCAGTTTTTTTCTTGTTTTTTTTTTTTTAATTTTTTTTGGTATTGATTTTAGGGCTTTTCACAGTTTTTTGACCAAGGGCTCGTTGCCCACATCCACAGCCACATCCACATCCACATCCATATCCCCCAGCATCATCTTTTTCGTCTGTTTTACGTTAATTTTTTAATTGTAAATATTGCCTAGGGTCGCATTTTTCATCTGCTGTGCCAAAGACCGTCTACCCCTGCCCCATCTAAACATCAGTGTATACCCTTAAGGTTCATAATTTCTTGCGTATATCTACCCATCTCCAATGCCGTCTCCACCCTCTGGCAGCATCTCTCCAACCACTTTGTTTACATAATTTGTACGTTACAACGCGCACACGAAACATTTTTTGGGCTACTTTTCCTGGCATTTTTTAATAGATTTTTCACTTTTTTTTGTTTTTTTTTTTTTTTGGTATTTTCCTTTCGTTTTGCGGTGGGAAATGTGCGCAGTTGCTGTGGACAGCCCGGGCAGGAATTGTGGTCTGAGTTCAGCTTGATTAGGTCCACAGTTGTGTGTTCAATTAAATTTTACACTTAGCATTGCAATTCAGTTGTTGCTTAGCCCCAAGCTATAGCTTCTAGGGTGGATAGGATGAACCAATCAATTCAAAAGGTTTTCAAAGAAGATTCAGCATTTTTTTACTATATAGAATATTCCTTTTGATTTGTGGCATTCAGTTGAGAAAAAGAACATAATTATATATGTTGCATATGTATGTTGTAAAGCATGTGAGCAATTACGAGAATATTTCTCGATTATTTTTATGTTGATTGCTGTTTTTATTGCTCTGGCCGCTAATTGCAAACTATTGGCCCCAAAACGCTTCACACACTCACGCACTTACACAACACACACACACACACACATGCACACTCACACTCTGGCACACTCACACTCTGGCACACTCAGCTCCAACATTATTATACAATAAACTAGGGTTATGGGAAAGGACGCCTATCTGCAGTTCCGTTTGATATTAGAACTTATGACAGCCACAGCAATTTGCGCCCTCCCCCCCCCCCCACCCAAAAAAAAAAAATATATATATATATATATATATATATACTATATAGAGAAGAAAACGATTGCAAACAAATAAAACGATGCGTGAGCTTGTGAGTTTTTCCCAGTTTCTGCGTTTTTTTTTTTCTACCCGAAATTGAGTAAGCCAAAAATAACTGGGGAGCATCAATGTTGTAAATCCTTAAATTTATAGATTTCCACTGCCAAAGGACAACGTCGCTGGAACAAGGACCACAAGCACAAGTTCCATTCACAGGCTCACACAGGCAGCTCTAACATCGATGGTTGCATATTGAAGCAGTTGTCTTACATATAAACAATAATAAAAATAAAAACAAAGTCATGTGTGTGTGTGTGTGTGTGTGTGTGTGTGGTGTGTGTGTAACGGCAGCAGTTGTGTATAGTAAAAGAAATAGCCAAAAGGCTGCGATTTGTGCTCTATACTTAAACGTGTTTAGTGTTTCGTATATCAAGCCAATTTTTTGTACACTGAGAAAAAAAATGTTATATTTTTATTTTTTATTATTTAAAACAATATATAACATTATGTCTAATATGTATATTTGATGGTGTACAAGCTGCTATGGCTTTCTATATTTATATTCTTTTCTAAATAATAATTTCAGACTTTTTCTGTAATAAGCTTATGCAAATTCAGTATTATAAGACCTTTATTTCGATATTTAAAATTTATATCCAATCCATTTACTAAATTTGTTTCAAAAAAATGTTTAGTTAAAAAAAATATAAGTGTAAAATTCACTTTAACAAAAATCGTTCCTTTCAAGCTCTTTCAATATATTTTAATTATAACTTCTGTAATAAAATTAAATTCAACTAATTTTAAAATAAAATATTATTAAACTTTATTTCGGTCTTTTAAATTTATAATCCATTTACTAAGTTTACAAGTTAAAATGGGTTTTACTTAAAGATATATAAATGTAAAATTCACTTTAACAAAAATCGTTCCTTTCAAGCTCTTTCAATATATTTTAATTATAACTTCTGTAATAAAATTAAATTCAACTTATTTTAAAATAAAATATTATTAAACTTTATTTCAGTCTTTTTAATTTATAATCCATTTACTAAGTTTACAAGTTAAAATGGGTTTTACTTCTAAATATATAAATGTGAAATTCACTTTAACTAAAATCGTTTGTTTCAAGCTCTTTCAGCACATTAAAATTATTAATTCTAAAATAAAGTTAAATTCAATTTATTTAAAAATAAAATAGAATTTTGTTTTAATAATTTAAATTTTACTTTTTTCGATAACTTTAACAAAAATGTATGTGATACATTGACGGAAACTAAAAAGTAAATTTCGTATGGAGGAAGGTCTAAAAAAAATTATTTTAATATATTTAAAAAATGTATATAAGGGAAATATATTTTTTATTTAAAAAAAAAAGTGTTCTTTGGTCGTAATATAATTAAAAAATATATATAAGTATTAGGAAATATATTTAAAAAAAAAAAAATTATGCTTTTGCAAAAATATACATTGCCAAATATATACGTTGGTAAATATTATTACCATAATTTTTATTGTCGCTGATTCTATAAAATTCCTTACATTTTTCAGCCACTATCCTAAGAATATTGTCTTTCTATTTCATCGTCAAGTAGTCCTAATGCTATCTGTCTAAAACCAAGCGAACAGCATATATATATCTATATATAGCAGTGGGAGGATGATGTTTTCTCACATGTGAAGGTCACGTTATAAAAGCAAAAGAAAATAACGCTTTTTCTATACAACCGAAGAAAGTGAGGCGGGTTTCAGGGGGGCGGTGGGTGGTTGGTTGAACGCCATTCCCTTGCCCTTGTCCTTCGCGTTGTCGCTTTTTGGCTAATGAAAAAGAAATAAAAGTGTCGAGTGCATTATTGCCCAGTTGCCCACACAAACACATGGACATATATATATATATATATGATACTCCCTGGTAATTGTTGAAACATCCAGGGCGTGTGTTACGTGTCCTTCTCCATGTCCTGACACCCCCCCCCGAACCTACCCGCCTCCTTGATTGTGCTTCTGTTCTGACAACCATTCCCATCCCTGTTGGCTATTATTTTGCACTTACTATAACATGGACATAAATATTTTTGCCTGGTCCAGCGACTGTGGCTATTTTATTGATACTAATACAAGGACACACACACACACACACACACACACACACACACACACTCACTAAGACATAAAAGGAAGCTGAGCCTCCTTTGAGTCGCAATGTTGTTGTTTTTATTGTCGCCTCGCCGGCGAATCTCTGTCAAAAAGCAATAATCATCAATTCTGATTTTTGGCAAGACATTGTCGACGCTTCCCCCCTTTTCTTATTCCCTCCCTCACCACGAACACAGTTCCATTTCTATGCGACAATTTGATTTCAAATTGATTATTATTTATGCCATTTTATGTCAGCCATTTGCCATTTCATCTCTGGGCCATCATTCCGCTTGGCTAATTATATTGGACTGGATACTGGATACTATAGACAACATTGTAAATATATACCCAGAAGTGAGAGAAGAAAGAGAAGCAACAGTTATTGATCTAAGGATAAATACAGGATTCTTTTTATTGAAGTATATTTTGTATCTAAAAGTGATCAAATAAGGCTGATAAATTGTGTGTCAGGGATTGATCGAGTATGTTGGTTTTGTAAGCTTAAATTTATTCCATAATTTTGTATTTTTTTCTTTTATTCTCTTTATTTTCTTTTATTCCCTTCAATTATTATGTTATTCATTTATGATTTTCATTTATATATTTTATTTCTTCGAATTTTACTTATATTTTCCATAAAATCATTACGATTAGATTGTAAAAGTAAATCCAGGGACTACAGAATTTATGTTTATGCTATATATATTTAAGAATATTCCATCTGTTTATAGTTTACATAGATTCTTAAAAAAACAAGAAGAAAAAGGAGAGCTAACTATTTGATTTAAAACCTATCTAAATGCTGTGAAAAGTTTACGCTTATTTTATTTATTTAATTATTTTTAAAGTAATAAATATTTTTAGTAATAAAACATTTGTTTTTCAGCACTTATGACGCTTTTGCAAAGGTTCTTAACTTTCTTCGATACTCTGCCAAATTTTAAGTATCTTGTCTTTTACTCAATTTCAACTTGAAACTGGTTTGAGTTTGGACATGAATTTGGTTTCGGACTCACATTGTTGGCCACCTACGCGTTTTACCATTCGTTGAACTAAATTACTTAATTTTAATTTCTCGTAGGCGCTGCTTAATCAGCAACTATTAATGCTGCACTTTGCTTATTTACGAGCTCCAAATGACTTCCATTGAAGCTCAGACCTTGCCTCAGGCCCAGGCTCAGCTTCACTTAAAGTCTCTGTCCCAGTCTCAGTTCCAGTTCCAGTTCCAGTCGTGGGCGTAGGCAGCTCCTGTGTGATGAGTCAGTTCTTGGTCAGCGGCCTCTTCAAGCCAAAACAGGGATAAAAGTGCCTGACACAATCTCAACTTGAGTAAAGACAGAATGGACCAAAGTTGTGCAAGGTATTTTCATACTCTTGCAAAAGAGTATTATAATTTTGTCACGACGTGTGTAACGCATAGAAGGTGACGTCTCCGACCCCATAAAGTATATATATTCTGGAAGAGAGCGACGATATGAGTCCATATAGCCATGTCTATCTGTTCGTCCGTCTGTCTAGTCTCTTTTGATGAAATTTGGCAAAGGTGCTTCTTTCCATCTGATTTCGGCAGTTCATATATCAGAATCAGCCGAATCGCACCATAGCACTATATCGTAGGAACGATCGGTCCAAAAATTTTTTTTTTAACAAAACTTGGCAAGTCGATGTAGCATTATGATCTGACCAATTTGACAAAGTTTCCACAAAATTGGACCGCTATATCTTATATCTAACATATAAATAATTGGTCAAAAAATATGCTTGTACAAAGAACTTTTTTGTTTTTCAAAATATAAAAATTAAACTCAACCGATCTGATCAAGTTTGATAAAAATCGGACCACTATATCATATAGCTGCCATAGAAACATTTGGGTGAAAAATTAGTTATTCTATGCAAAACTTTTTTGACTTTCAAAGATATCAGAGCTTGACTCATCATATCGAGACTAGAAACTCATTCTGTACTATCTTATAAAGTTTGTATATCATGTGGCTGTCATAGGAACAATCGGTCAAGTAGTCAAAATTTTCCTGAAAGACCATTACAAGGGTATATGCCTTCGGTGTTCTGAGTACAGCCGTTTCTGGCTTCTTTTTGTTTTAATGTTAATCATTTCAACATAAATCATTATTGTGAATAGGAAGTGCTAAGAACTGAAATACATGGATAGAGTCGTGGGTGGCACAGAATATAGAGTATGTGTAGAACTATATCATTCAAGAAGTTCTAGATAACTGTGCTAATACCACACAAATGCTGCTTTAATATAATAATTTCCAAGCCATAGATAGACCTGAATCTTGCAAAAACTTAATTAGTTTAAAACTCTATCTAATAGCTAATGGAATGTGATTTCCTTTGTCTATATATGTTCCATAAATACTAATAAAATCATTGCATCCTTAACTGTATATAATTTCAATATTGAATCCTTGCTGCACATGCAATTAACATTATTTAGAGCTCAGAGTTTCGGCACTTGAGGGATGTCCTCACTTTTCTTGTTTTGCCCACAGTTTGTCACACTTAATTAAAGAAAATTTTAAGCACTTTAGATGTCAATTTGTGCCCACTTTTCGGCGCGACCGATGCGATGACAGTTGCCAGTTAGCTGCCAGTTGCCGTCAAAAGGCATCCAAAAAGTGAAGAGAAGCTGCAAAACAAAAAAAAAAAATAAAAATAAATAAATAAAAAAGTAACAAAAAAAAAAAAGAAAGAAACGGTTTAATTAAGTTGAAACCCTTTCGTGCGTACCAGGGCCAGTTGCCCGTAGCCCGTTGCCCGTCTCACGTCTTTCCATCCATACACTTGCCCTTGTCCCGTTTCAGACCAAGCCTGTCCCCCAAGTGGCTCAAGTGGCCCAAGCAAGAGCCGACGGCGAGTCACTTGGGTCGTACCCGTCATCCGTCGTCGTCTCCATCTCCATCTCCACGAGAGTCTCTCTCTCTCTTTCTCTGTTTGGAGTCTTTCACAGCTGCGGGCAATGGGCGAGGTTCGTGTATTAATTTCCAAGGTGTTTGCTATGCCAAGTTGTTTCAGTTCTAATATAAAAAAATCAGCGTAATTAAAAATCAAATGATTTTTTTGTCGTACCCACCCACAATTGCTGCCTGCCTGGCCTCCATATTTCTAGCCTCGCTCCAATCTAAAACGGATTGCAAACCCTTGACGAGGCCGAGAACGAGAACGACGACAGAAAATATCTTCATTAATTTTGGTCAGTCTTTTGCTGCATCTGCTGGTGGGGCATTTGGGTGGTTTGGGTGGTTTGGTTGGTTTACTTGGTGGCTGCCATTCACAATTGAATGAATGCAGCACAATTTTTAACTCATTAATTGGTGTGGGCAACCCTTTTTTGCTTTTTTTTTTTTTTTTGCTTTGTATCCTAATGCCATTTGGTGGCATCCTGCAAAAGAGACGGCCGAAAATGTCCTAAAAACAGAGCCAAGTGATTTATTTGTTTAATCCTTTTCATTTTGAAGTGATTTGTTCAGTCTTTTTGCTGCTACTGCTGCTGCTTCAGATGTTGCTGATTAGAGAAAATAAAAAAATTGAAGAAAATTAAGAAAAATAAAACAAGTAAGATATAGCAATCGAGCATACCCGACTATGAGCAAGCCTGTAGCCAGTTCGTGAGCTGCAATTGATTTTTGGGAGTTACTAATATGTAAAATTGAATTAAAGCTTGGCAAAAAATATAAAAAGTTTAAAAGAAATTAATTTTTTGGTTGCCAAATATACTACTAGGGTTTTTCAGGGATATTTTGGGATTTCGGAATTTGTTACTTCTAGACTTACTAGTCCTTTTTCAAGATCTAATTGATTCGTTATCATTAAACCAAATGATGTGGCCATGTTCATC
This sequence comes from Hirtodrosophila alboralis, assembly GCA_035043045.1. Lineage (NCBI taxonomy): Eukaryota > Metazoa > Arthropoda > Insecta > Diptera > Drosophilidae > Hirtodrosophila > Hirtodrosophila alboralis. Next base: position 11,672 of record JAWNNH010000522.1, on the reverse strand, counting down.
GACATGCTCTCTGATCTTTGATCGTTGATCGTTGAGGATCGCTGACCGATTCAATGTCTGGCAACTTGTTTAGCTGATTTTAATCCGCATTCGATGCGGTAACAATTTTTACCTCATCACCTCGGCAACAATCAAGGGTCCAGCATCAGATTCTGAATCAGAATCAGAATCAGGCGGGGTACAAGCTTTTGACACTCGCATAACTTCCGATTTAATCCCAGCGCGTGAACATCGTCGATCCATCCAGCAGATCTGTAGACCTGTTCCTCTTGCCCCCTGCTGCCTCTTACCCCTTTCTCATATCCCAGTTCCCAATACCCAATTCCCATTCCTACTCTCAATTCCCCCCTGCCCTGCTATCGTCTGAGTTATGCGCTTCTGTGCGTTGTCGTATTTTGTAAGCTTTTACGCGCCGGCTACCACAGATCACCATCAGGAGCTGCTCCTGCTCTCATCCTGCTCCAATGGCTTCAATGCTCCTCTACTCCTCTGCCCCTTGCTTTGGCTCCTCGTCAGCGTCGTTGAAGCGATAAAAGATCAATTTAGTTGCGCTTCAGTCGCTGATTTAAATCCGATCATTGCACGACGATTTGATGCAAACTGAAACATGCACATGGAATTTGCAATTATCGAACATTAAAGGCAACTCTGCCCTCTCCTCTGCCCTCTCCTCTGAAGGAGATCAGACACAAAACGATTCCCAGCTGCTGTATCTGCAGATTTGCAGATTTGAACGTGTTTGTGTTCAGGTTTCTGGCACTTCTCACTTATTATAAGGTGTGAGAGGTCTGTGTAAGATGTTGTCCACACCAGATTGAAGATTTCTAGTCGTACTTAAATATTAGACTCTGCCAGCCATGATTGGATTGGGATTCTGGGATTGGCTTGGCATAAGTACTTGGAACGAATGAGCAGCTAATTACTTGTTATATTTGCAATTAAATGATTAAAGTAGAATATTATAATATACAAGTGTATAAAGAGAGTAAAGGGAAATAAAATAATTAGTTTATAAAAATATTGAATTGTTAGTGTATTTATTATAGTTATGTTTTGTTTGCAATTAGCAAGTAAAAAATAAATATAATAATGAAAAATTCATTTTTAACAATTTAAAAATTTTGTTATATGAAAAATAGGAAATAAAAGGTTTGACCTTACTTATAAAAAAATGAAATGGTTTAATGAACATTTTCTTTTATTTTTATTAACTTTTAGAGTATTCAGAAAAGGAAATAAATTAAAATATATATTTTTCTATAACTTACATGCAGCATTTGATGTTTTTAGTTTTTGTAGTCTCAGAGATATCTAGGTTGACTCGAATGTTATTTTTTTATTTTTATTTTATATTTAATTCTAGTTTTATTTTCATTAAATTTAAAATGTAACTTAAGATTGCACCTACGTAGATTACAATATGAATGATTAAGAAGACTTCATAAAACTGCATGCTCCATCTTTCTGCTGATTTATATAAAACTAAAACAAAATTAAAATTCAAATAATGTCCTAAATTAGATATTTATGGGTTTGCTTAAATCTATTTCAACATCATTCTCTGTACAATTTTGACGTCCTCTTTTTAATCGCAATTTAATAGTTAAAATAAGTTTATTTTTAGGTAATTGTTTGTATGATTGGAACTAAATAAAGTATTCTCCAAAGATTTAAGTAATATATTTTATACAATATTTTTTTTGTATTTTTCATTAGCTAACTAATTATAAAATGTGTAAAATTTACAAAAAAAAAAAAAAAATGTTATTATAATGTTTATTTAATTTATGGCTGATGCAGCTGGCAACGTTTTTTTTTTTTTTTTTTTTTTAATATACAGAATTTATTTTGCATTAACAAGGAATCTTACAATTGCTTGTCCATTGGGTAATGTATAAATAATAAAAAAATATTTGATACTAGCCAATGGCTAATTACTGTCTATTTATTTGAAATTAATATAAAATAAATTTAAACAAAATTAAAAATGTATTAAAGAATATAAATATATGTTAGATCCGAATTTATTGGCATTATATATGGGATAAAAAAACAAAGCATATATATTAGAATATATATTGCAGATAAAAAAAATGCAAACTAATCAGCGTGGCGCACAAGTTCGTTAAACGATTTGAAATCAGACTCTAGACATTTGTAGTGATAAAACCGACTTAGAATCAGCCAGGACACGGCAAGGAGGGGTGAGGAAAGGACGCAAGGGCTGTGTGGGGGGTCTGCAGCAAGTTGTCTGGCCTAACTAACATATGAAGCATATAAAGCCGCGGGGTTTGGGGTTAAGCGCTGTGCTCAAAAATCAAATAGCAAAGAACTACAAATTACATGCCAAAATGCACTTCAATACAAAGCACTTGGGTAAACAGAAAGATAGAGCAACAGACAAACGGCATGGCATACACACAAGTATATATATACACACACACATACACACACACCTTTATATGGCAAGGACTCGAGCACACCTGTGGCCCAGCACTAGCCCCTCACCTGGCTGGTCCTTTCCTCCTTGAACATTGACGATGTAAACCGTAAGGTATTTGCGATAATTGCAGTTTGCTGTTGTTGGCCCTGCCTGTTCCGCCCAGCCAGAAGGACTTGCCGAAAAGAGTTGCCTGTTTTACCCGACTCCAGCTACAGCTCCCGCTCCAGCTCCAGGTCTAGCTCCGGCTCCAGTTCCAGTTCTCGAGCTATAGCTTTGAGTGGCTCTGGCAGCCACGTCGCATTGTCGTCGTTTGTGTGTTTCGCAAGATAAACAAAAGACAACAGCTATGTGCATGTGTGTGTGTGTGTGTGGGGGTGTGTGTGTGTACTTGTGTGTGAGAGTAGTGTAACACACGTCTTCGCCAGGTACAGCCACCAGGTACCAAACCCATTTGTTGTTCGGGAAACTAAACCCAAACCACTTGCTGCACTTTCTACTACTTTCTGTTTTGTCAAGTACAGTAGAGACTGGATAAATATAGAATTGATTAAAAATAATAAAATTAAAATTGTATAATAGAATGATAAACCAAATTAATGCAATCAATTTTTGTGTGATAATTATTTTCTATTTGTATCCTATGAATTATAATTTAAATTCTAGAAATAGTCGAGTTTTTTTTTCAGACATTCAGCTGTTTCTAGGGAGGTTAACAATTTAACAGAAATAAGTCTGGTAACACTAGCTAGTAAATTTCACACAAAGAAAAAAAAGTATTAATTGAGATTTACAAAACTTAATACCATTCATTAATAACAAATTGGTTTTATTTCTTAAAGAAAATTTCCTAGCTCATTTTAAAATACATTTCTTCTTCTTCAATTTATGAATTTATTTTCTTTCTTTATATCTTTTAGCTAATTATCACTGTACTCACCACTTAAGTAATTCAAATCATGCTAATTGCATTTTATTTATTTTGTAGCGCAGATTTTAAGTTTTTAATTGCAAACTTTCTTACCTGTCCATATTCATATATTATTTAACATTTTGATAAAATCTGTAAATTATATCTGTGATGTTTTATGGATGAGTATTAACAATTTATATTACTTACAGTATTTGAACTTATACACAAAATTGTTTTTATGAATTTTATTTAATTATGTTTTGTCATGTTTTCCGAGATGATTTATTAAATGCTCAGTTTAGTTACTTATTGATTGCCATATGGAAAGCACGCAGTTTTGAAACGGGCACAAAAGGACACGTTCTGACCATCATGTTCAATGGTCGCTCAATAGACTCCACTCCTTGGCTAGCCTGGCTAGTTGACTACTGACGCCATCTGGCATTTGGACGTCTAATGGCCATTTCCCTAGCCATTGTCAGTGGTAAATATATCGCGTCATATGGCGCACGGGACACACACGCGTGTTTTAGCTAGAAATTTGATTGGGAGTCGGAGTTATAGTCAGAGTCGGAGCTTGCAGTTGGAACCTGGAGTCGGAGTCGGTGTTGGATTTGGATTTGGAGTTGGAGTCCAATGCGGCTGACTTTGGCTTTCATTAAACGCAAATTTATGCCTTTACTTAAATGTCAAATATTGCAAATGTCAAACTCTGAGCCCAGGGGCCGAGTTGGGTACCAGTCTCAGTCCTGGCTCCTGCCCCCTGTCTCAGTCTCTATCTACACAGACAATGGTGCCACTGTTGCTGCTGTCAATGCCGCATGTCTGTGCTGCTCTCTGTGCCCCGTTCAGGTTTCAGATTCAGTTCTATATGCTGTGGCCGTCATCAAGTCCTGAGTCCTGGGCCCTTACTCCACTTATTCCCCTTTCTACTAGCTCCTCCTGGGCACAGTCGAGTTGGTTTTTATGCGTTGTTCGTTTTGTAATTAAACGACGCACTTGGTTGGATTTGCTTGTTGTTCAGGGTAAACAGATGAGCAGCAGGACAATGCCCAGCATACATGTCCAAAAAATACACTATGAAAAATGAGAGCACATTAGTGCATAGTTCATTGGTTTTTTCCAAAAAATTGGAGTCCAATAAATCTGTAAGTTATCTATAGAAAATTGCACTAAAATCAATAACAATTCATTTATTTCATAGTTCATTTATTATATATATATATATATATATTGGACTATATATTTAATAATAAAATTAAATTCTAGCTTACATTTTATACAGTTACTGAACTTTACTTTCAAATTGCATTTACAAGATCTAGAATTTCATGATTTCAATACCGAAATATTTAAATAACAAAAATATATATTTTATGTAAAAAATGCATAGGTATTTATCAAAAGAAGATCGGCCCGATGTGACTCAAATTGTATTACAGTTTGTCGTAAATGTAAGATGAAGGTTTTTAGGAAAAAAAAATTTTGGAAAAACTTTAAGAAAACGTCGCTTGCGCCTCAACAGATGCACTCACTGTTAACGTGTACAGCTCTGTTAACTTATACAGCACTGTTAACGAACACAGCACTGTTGTAATATTTAACTTTTGAGAGAGGGCGTAGCAACGCACGCCGGGTACACTAGTTATATGTAATTTTTTCTAATATAAGTATCTTTCAAATATGTTTTCATTTTAAAAGTAATGTAATAATATACAAAACAAGCAGCACTCTCTAAATATATGTTATGTAAAGGGTATTTAACATTTATATTTTTCAACAAACTTCTAGCGTATTATAAAATCGTGCGACCCTTTGTGATGGGACGACATTTTAATTGTGAAATAAACCAAGGGCAACCGTTAAGTGAGCAGTTGGTTGTTGCTAACAAATAATGCCCATAGCCCAATTGAAATCAGTCAGGCTATGAATATATTTGGTTTACTGGTGCCCCAAGTTCTGCTGGATACCCTGGATGCCCTGTTGCCCGCCTGGGCCTACCACTGTGCCAACTGTTTAGTCAGACATTTTGTCAATGCATTGACCCAACATGTATTCTGTGGTCAAAGTTGACGTTTGACATTTATGCCGGATGTCAAGCGGGCAACCGGCGTCTGGCAGCGTCTGAAGAATTTGCTTTTGTTGGCCAGCTGATGCTGCAGGTCCTGGGCAAGGACTCACTGGCCGAGATCATTGTCATCGGCGTCCATTTGTGCTTGTTATTGTCACTTTGTTTTTGTTTTTCTAGCTCCTTTTTTTTTTTTTTAATTTCTGTTGTGAAAACTTTGCTTCCGAAACTATCGATACTTGGGGTCGCCCAGGGGCTGGAGTTGTGCTGGGATATATTCGGGCTAAGGGTTTGGGTTGAACCTTTTTGGTCATTTTAGTTTGACTTGAAACTATTCATTCGAGTCGCACAATTTTGGCCAACAAATGCACCCCGGAGGGCATTTTCATTTTGTTATTTGTGTATTTGACATTTTGCTTAAGTGTTGCTGACTTTTGGTCACTTTTTTCACAGACTCCTCAGCCCCATTACCCACCACCACCCAACTCCCAACTTCCAATCCCCAATATATACCGCAATCCCTTAAACTGACCCAAGGCCATTGTTGTTGAGCTGTTTGCTCTGTGTTTGTTTGTTCGACGCTTCTTCAATTTTGGGGTCTGAGCCTCTTAATTAAAGTTTGCCAAAGACTTTTTGTTGCTGCCTCTGTTTGCGTATAATGAACCATTTGTTTGATGATGCTCCTTATGGATTTCGAAATATGTGTGTTCAGGCTTCGATTGCTCAATATAAGTGAGTTCAGAAAAATCTATAAACAAGTAGAAATTGGTTAACTTCTTCTTTTAATTAAAAGGATCAGTATCCTGACCAGTTTGATAGCCTGTCATAGCTGGAATTTAATAGTTGAAACTGAAATTTGGGCTTAGAAACTGTTTCACTATTTATTAATATGGGCAATGTTTGATAAGATTTTTTGGGATTATTTTAATGACGATAAAAATACATTGGATTTATTTTCCAATACATGTATTCGTCAATAAATTTCTTTGGTCGCATAGAGGACTTAAATACCTTCAAAATCGATGTGAGCTATAGTTAACAATTCATTATTAAAATTAGCAATTTATACTTCAAAAATATATGCCCACAATAAATAATTAAGTAATTAAACAAATCCAATAAATCTATCATATGTTTTATTAATAAACATGCAGCAGATAGTTTTTCAAATATACCATTAATCAAGTTTAATTTTATTTGACAATATGCCATTTTTTATAAGCAAAAAAAAAGGAATGTCTTGAATTCGAAAAAAATAAAAAGGAGCAGCACGTAGCAAATCACTTAACTTGATTCCAAATTGCCGGAAAGAGCAGCTCATTCGATGATGGGCGATGTCCATGGAATTCACAGGCTGCTGCGAATCCGATGATTATGGTACAATGGGGAGAAGTAAAGAGGAGAGTGCCAGAGAAAGGACACGAAGTGAAGAATAATTTGCAGTTATTTGAGGCAAACACGCAAATGCGTTCGAATCAATTGTTCAATTGGCCCGGGCCGATTGTTCAGATTGTGAACCCAAAAAAAAAAAAAAAAACCAAAATAATAAAATGAGTTCAAATTGAAATGAAAGGCGCAGCGTGCAGGGCATCGCAAATGAGTGTCGGGAATTGTGTGTGTGTGTGTGTGTGTGTGTAGAAATGGGGATGCCAGAGGGTGTGTGTGCGTGTGTGTGAATGGGTGCGTGCCACTGTGCGGTTTTAACGTTTCAGTTTCACTTTCACTTTTGCTGCAACTTTCGCTCACTTCCTACCTCCCCCCAATTATAACTGGGGTGGCTGAGTGGGACGCGGGTGTTGGGGGTGTGCTGCACATTGTTTGGCTGTTGTGCTGTTGTGTTTCGTTGTGTTGGTCAACTTGTGGCACGTGTCCTAATTTTGATTTCTTCTTTTTTTATGCCCAGTTGTTTGTTATTTTTTCTTGGCTGCGCTTTTGCTGCCCATAAATAATTTGTTGCATACTTCTTGGCGGCATGATTTTATTTTTTTTTAGCCACAATTTCTCCCCATCGACGATGTGTTGCCGGTTTTGGCCCATTCTCGATGTCATTTGTAAATGGCATGTTATCAATTTTCAAGATGATTGAATCAAGTGATTTGTGTGCGTGTCAAACGGGCTGGGAGGGCAGCAGAAGGGGCAGCTCTCCAGAGTGCTGCCTTAAGTCCTTTTTGGCTGCGTATGCTGTTCTGTAAGTATGTGGTGGTCCTTGTGATAGTCCTTGCTCTCATCCTGATCCACGTGTCCAGCTGTGGGCACTTTGAAGTTCGCTGCAGTCGCTGCTCGTTTGTTGGCTTTTGGGCTTCCTTCTGATTATTAATATGAAATGCCTGGCCAGGACCCAAGGATATCTACTTTGCTGCTGTGTTTGCTCGTCCGTCTTGGATGCTGCTTATTAAGAGATTATCAATTTCTTTGATGCGCTAATACACTATACAAACATGCTTAATGTGTTTCCCTGCATGTCTCTCTGTGTGTATGTGTGAGAGAGCTCAGCTGACAAGGCAGGACCAAGATGATATCATGGCGAAAGGCGAAATTGCGATTACATTACCTAACAACATATAAATTGGTTAGATTTATATGCATACTATTGCAGCAATGTCTGGGTATTATAGTTTTAAGAAATCGAAGAAGGGTCGATGAAAAACTAGTGCTAAAAAAAGGATATCAATTTTGGGTTATAGGAAAAATGGCAAAAATATTTGTTGCAAAAATTGGGAAAGGTTTTAATTTAAATTTAAGATGTCGGGATGTATAAGCTTATCAGAAACTATAGGTTATTATATTATGATCTTAAGCTAATATATATTGACTTTACCTGAATGTGTGTAAAGATCTCTCTGAGTTTGCAACTTGCTTTTGATATTTCAGCTGTGTTTTCCTGCTAGTCAGAGTTATAGGTTAGTGAGCGTACTATGTAAATTTAGACATGGGAATGAAACTGCCGCTGCCACGCGAAATGAGAAAACTTTTCGACCACAACATCGACGTGAAAGCGGTTGCAACAAGCACTGTGAAGGGATCTAAAGAAGACTCTTGGCTAGGGGCAGTGAAGTAGAAGGGGAGGCAGCATGTAGTAGGGTGTTTGGTAGGAGGAGGCGGGTCAGAGTTCGCGGCGCTCAAAAGTACAATGAAAACACAAATATAAACTGGCGCGCCTGTTGGTCCTGTACCCGTGTGACGTTAGTCCTGGCCCCAGTCCCCTTCAACGTCCTTTTGGTGCCTGGCATTGTCTGGCCGCAAAAGATTGCTTCCAGAAATTTATAGTTTCAATAATGTGAAGCAGAACTCGCTGCATGTTCCAAGCTATTTGTCTGCCATGTGTGAGGGCTGCACATACTAGATGTTTATATATATATATATATATATAGTAAATATATATATACATTTTTGAATGTGTGTGTGTGTACACATGTGTATTTTCAATTTACGCGTCCATAACTTCAAGTTTTGCAAGTTTTTGCCTGGCCCATCCTTATCCTTATCCCATTCGCATTCGCATTCCCATATCCTGCATCCCGCAGTTGGCGGCCCGCATATCGAACACTTGAGCTGCAGTCTTGGTGTCCTGGAGCCTTGGAGTCTCAGATTCCTGTTGCTGAAACTGAAAATGAAGCAGTTGCCGTTTCCGCAATTACAAAACTTCTACAAAAATAACAAAACACTCGCAGGACGAAGGCGTTGAGAGCGCGCCACATGTGCAGTCTCTGTCTCTGTCTCTGCCTCTGCCTCTTTGCCTCTGTCTCTTCGCCTCCTTGCCCCGCGTGGCAAACAGTTTTCCGTGCATTTTTGTAGCGCAGATTTTAATTTCTTAATGCAAAAAGGGCATTACAACAACAGCAGAAAGGGGGTGAGGGCCAGCAGTGGGCACCTAGGTCCCTCTCCTGCCGCCCCAAAAGCTGCACAGAAGCTGACTTGAGCTTTGTGCATTTGCAATGAGGCAAGCCCCTCTCCGCCCACCCATCGGAAAAGAGTCGCCCCGAAAGTAAGCCAAATCCGGAGAGTATGCAACGTGGACTGAAGCATCTGAAGCAGCTGTTGGGCAATTCACTTGTCTTCCAGAAAATATCAACTGTGATGGCATCGAGCCTTACAGCATCGGGCCTCAAAGATGCTTAGTTTAATAATATTCCCATTCAGTTAGTAATCAATTTTATTTCGGTATTGTTTGATCTATGTCGGACATATGTTATAAAGTTCTTTCAAATAGGTTGTTATATTAAGTGTGTAAAGGGCTTAAAAGTAAAAGTTTGTGAATAATCCGTTTGTCGTAGATAACTTTTAACTTTAAAAATTTATTTCTGTTCATTTGTACCGCGCATTTTAAATATATTTTCCAAATAGATAAATCACAAATGAATACATTTTCAATGACGACAAGTAAGATTACTATAGAGAACACTCTGTATTCAGTCCGAAATTTGATAACACAATTATCCATACATACACAATGAAATCAAGCAGTGCAAATCAGAGTTTCAACATCAAGCAGTTCAACGGAAAAGCTTACATGCTCTGTATGAATGAACAACTGTTTTGTTTCGGGGCTTTTTCAGAGTGTTTCATGCATGAACCTAGGTTCATGCATTATATCGAGAAAATTTCATTATCTTAAAATTGCCATAATTTTGCCAAAACTGAACCGATATTCACGAAACGTATCAATTTGGACTTGTTTTAGCCTCTAGATTGATTTTCTATTAAATCTAAAACAAAAAAATTTTTTTTTTTCAGAGTGTTTCATGCATGAACCTAGGTTCATGCATTATATCGAGAAAACTTCATTATCTTAAAATTGCCATAATTTTGCCAAAACTGAACCGATATTCATGAAACGTATCATTTTGGAATTGTTTTAGCCTCTAGATTGATTTTCTATAAAATCTAAAACAAAAAAATTTTTTTTTTTCAGAGTGTTTCATGCATGAACCTAGGTTCATGCATTATATCGAGAAAATTTCATTATCTTAAAATTGCCATAATTTTGCCAAAACTGAACCGATTTTCACGAAACGTATCAATTTGGACTTGTTTTAGCCTCTAGATTGATTTTCTATTAAATCTAAAACAAAAAAATTTTTTTTTTTCAGAGTGTTTCATGCATGAACCTAGGTTCATGCATTATATCGAGAAAATTTCATTATCTTAAAATTGCCATAATTTTGCCAAAACTGAACCGATATTCATGAAACGTATCATTTTGGAATTGTTTTAGCCTCTAGATTGATTTTCTATAAAATCTAAAACAAAAAAATTTTTTTTTTTCAGAGTGTTTCATGCATGAACCTAGGTTCATGCATTATATCGAGAAAATTTCATTATCTTAAAATTGCCATAATTTTGCCAAAACTGAACCGATTTTCACGAAACGTATCAATTTGGACTTGTTTTAGCCTCTAGATTGATTTTCTATTAAATCTAAAACAAAAAAATTTTTTTTTTTCAGAGTGTTTCATGCATGAACCTAGGTTCATGCATTATATCGAGAAAATTTCATTATCTTAAAATTGCCATAATTTTGCCAAAACTGAACCGATTTTCACGAAACGTATCAATTTGGACTTGTTTTAGCCTCTAGATTGATTTTCTATTAAATCTAAAACAAAAAAATTTTTTTTTTTCAGAGTGTTTCATGCATGAACCTAGGTTCATGCATTATATCGAGAAAACTTCATTATCTTAAAATTGCCATAATTTTGCCAAAACTGAACCGATATTCACGAAACGTATCAATTTGGAACTTGTTTTAGCCTCTAGATTGATTTTCTATAAAATCTAAAAAAAAAAAATTTTTTTTTTTCAGAGTGTTTCATGCATGAACCTAGGTTCATGCATTATATCGAGAAAACTTCATTATCTTAAAATTGCCATAATTTTGCCAAAACTGAACCGATATTCATGAAACGTATCATTTTGGAATTGTTTTAGCCTCTAGATTGATTTTCTATTAAATCTAAAACAAAAAAATTTTTTTTTTTCAGAGTGTTTCATGCATGAACCTAGGTTCATGCATTATATCGAGAAAATTTCATTATCTTAAAATTGCCATAATTTTGCCAAAACTGAACCGATTTTCACGAAACGTATCAATTTGGACTTGTTTTAGCCTCTAGATTGATTTTCTATTAAATCTAAAACAAAAAAATTTTTTTTTTTCAGAGTGTTTCATGCATGAACCTAGGTTCATGCATTATATCGAGAAAATTTCATTATCTTAAAATTGCCATAATTTTGCCAAAACTGAACCGATT